>OU862910.1:43850545-44450545 GCA_917880885.1 Limnephilus marmoratus | reverse complement strand
ATACGATTTTCTTGGGGCATAGATAATCATAAATACTTTACTTTTCAGAGATAAAATGTAAAATAGAAATTTTTGACTTACAACACTTTTCCATGGGGTGTGCGCATACAGGGTGTATATTTGGAGTAAAAAATGTAAATGAAATTTTGGTTTCCGGTGACTTTTTCGATGACTTTTTTATTTTCAAATTTTTTTTCTTCAAAATCAAACAAAATAAAATTTCTTCCGCATATCGTCACCGGTCACTCAGCCAAGTAACCGAACAACCCCTAACCCCGCCTCTAATGTCAGAAATCACTGGTTAAAGTAAGTCATGTACGTCCCTTAACACCCCGTATGTTTAAACCTAGTTTTTCTTCAATAAAGCTATCAAGCAATTCAAGCGGTAAATTGGGCCATTTTTTAAATTCAGTCTTCAAGAGACCGAAAAAACCAAACTACTTGGGTGAAAACTTCTCAAGTAACGAAATTCATGTTTCCTGTCGAAAGTGATAGCGAATTATAAAAAAATATGTAGCCATTGTACATTATAAAAGAAAATTTCTCAAATACAAAATAATATTATTTTCCTATCAAAGTTAAACTTCTCAGTTCAAATTAAATCAAGAATGTTCTTCTTTTCAGAAAACTGTTGTTATGCTTTACGAATTCATTAAATGTTGATATTATTATGTACATTTATAATTATTATTGTCCTTCTCCTGTGTTCTACGCAGATGTATATTATGAGTTGCGAGGGTTGTGTTAATAAAGACCACATAGTTTTAAGATTCATATACCTTATTTATTATTTTTATTTATAAAAATGTAAAAAAACTTTTTACAATTAATTAGACTATGTATGTTGTTACAAAAATGATCTGTGTTTCAATAACTACATTCAGTCATTTATTTAAATGCAATAACTAACCTATGATAAAATGCGATGTTTGACATCAAACTAACTACAATAAAAATACAGTAAATTACAAAAATTACAATACATAATACAAGTTCACCTTGAAATTTGAGAATCCCAAAATGTGTCAGATCCATATCACAATTTGTTGAGGTATCAAACATAAGGACAAATTGAAAACTACCACCTAACTATCAGGCATCATAAAACTGCCACCTATTTATAGACACCCACTAACTATCAATATTCAGTGGATTGTAAATGCTTAGCAAGTCAGTCGGTAGTGCCTCGGTGTGGTGTTATTTTTAAACAGAACCGTTGACTGCTTTTCTGTTCCAATAAAATCCGCCTTACTCATAATCGCAGAATAAGATAATACCACAGTAATATTAACGGGTTAGGTGAAATTGTCATACAAATTTCACCTAATCTGTTTGTATTACTGTGGTATTATCTTATTCTGCGATTATGAGTAAGGCGGTATATGTATTGGTAGTTAGTTGGATAGAAGTATTTGAATCAGTGAGATTTTGGCACATTTCTAATAAGTCGCTGAAATGAGTTTAGGGTGATTAAAAATATTTTCATTTATTAAATGCATTCATGAGATATATTTTTTTTTAACTATCGAATAACGTGATGGTCATTATTGTGTAAGTGAAACGATGGTAAACAATTATCACAAAAGGCTAATCATTTGCTAAACTTAAGTCTTGTAAATTACTACAATCACAACATTTCTATGGATATTTTTTATTGCTACACATTTTAGATTTAAATTAAAAATATAAAATATCACAAATTGTAATTGTTCGAGAGCCATATTCATTAAAGGACTTAGTATCATGCTTGTTTGCTCCACATAATAATTAAAAATAAAAGGAAAAATGTATGTATTGCTAAAGTAAAGACTTTGAAATAAAATTTCAAAACTTTAGTTAAAATTACTCTAAATTCTTAGTACATTTGTACAGTTACGTACAATTCATTAGATTTAAATTAGCGACGAATAGAGAGCTTAACCAATCTCCTTGCCACTTTAAAAGCTTTTTCAAAACCATTTGATCTTTTGTAACACATAAGACAAATGCGTTTATTGGAAAATGTAGCAAGAGTCTCGTGGGATTTTAGTGATATATTTTTGGGGTACTATGCGCAACCTCCTTCTTTAGCCAACGTTTTGGACAGCATTACAGCGTCCATCATCAGGGCAGATGTGTAATGCAGTGCTGTCTGAAATGGTTAATGTTGGCTAAAGAAGGAGGTAGCGCAACATGGCATAATACTCCAAAAATAAATCACTACAATACTTTTGGCCGTGAAAATCTCAAATCATACATAGGATTCATTATTGGATATGTATTCACAAGAACAAAAATTTTAACATGACAAACTTTTACAAGACAAAAAGGGGAAACATTTGACAAACATGCAATCATAACATTTGGATTTATAAAAACCGTCAAATAATAATGCATATTAAATTTTGAGCAAATTGAGGCAATTTTTTTTTGGAAATTATGTAAGTTTTACATTCATTTTATCTTGATTGAATTTTGAATCTATTAATTGAAATAATTTAACATTAGAAAGCATTCTTGTGATATTACACTAAGTTATTTTTTAAACATTTGATATTTCAATCATAAGGAACTGATATATATAATTTAATTAAGTAGTCAAATATTAAAAACAGAATTATTGTATTAGATACATAAGACAATTAATTGATAAAATACACAAACACAGGGATCACAATATCCATTGAATAAAAAAGTATAAATTAAAACAGTAAATACAATAATTAATAATATACACAGCATATTCATTGATAAAACAATAATTATTACAAAAAAACATTTCAAATATCAGATAGAATAAAATTGGTGCATGCATTATTAACAGTGCTCTACTAATTTGATAACCCTGTAATTGAAGGTGTGTAAAAACACATTATTTGAACATTAAGTATTATGTATTACTGTCAAACAATTAACTCTAAGTACACTAATCGTTATTCAGTTGAGTATTGTCAGTTGAGGATACTAAAAGACTAACTCTAGAAGGATGACAATACATTTTGCAGGTTTATAATTAAAGTAATGTTTCCAAATCTGTTCTTCTCATTACGTATTCCAGGAGGAGATGTTAACACATCTCATTTCCTGAGGCTGTAATAATCATTACCAATTTGTATTCCATCCGGAACTCTTCATTTAACTAGACATACATACATTTAAAACTATAATACAAACACTTCTTCTTCCTTTACAATAAAAACATGTGATGGGGATTGCTTCAATCCATTTATATAAGAAGATTAAAATTCCAAATACACTGGCAGACTATCTAAAACTGGTTTCATGGAATGTAAATAACTTAAAATTGTTTAATGCTAAAAAAATCAAAGTCACTGGGATGATTTTTATAAAAGGGCGTTGCAGGTTGCAGATATATTAATTATTTTTCACGCATTCTCATTCAAACAACTTCTTCATTCCCTAATAACCGCAGGCTAATTTATATCTAAAATATTATCACCAAGGTGTCATTAAATTAAAAACATGTACACACATCATTTAAAATCAATTTGAACACCACATCAAATATGCTTGCTTGCACACTGGGGCAGGGATAGGTGTTGGGGCATGTAGATATCTTCATAGAGCATTACTGAATTTGAACATTAAACAGCTATGGCAGTTTCTTTGAGATCAAATCGCATCAGAGATTTTTGTACAGCAACGGAAAACATACAAAAAAATGCATACAATTACATATTATTAAAAGCCTTAAAAAGTTATTATGCAGCTAGTAAATGCTTCGATGCACCCGACTTATGAATAACTCTGATGCGATGCTATTTATGAATTAAGCTTATGAGTAATGCTACATATTTTGTTGTGCTTCAGGAAACATAACACTAAAGTGTTGACAATTAACCGTTCCTAGAGTTCCTTACATCATTAAGGTGCGCTAAAAATATATAATAATATACATTATTATTTTCAGCAATGAATTCTGTGAAGTTACCTACCTACAAGCGTGAGATATTTGCATGTGCGTGATATGTCATGGAATGGTGGATCACAACCTGCGGAGGTTCCTCCGGCTCTGTTTAGTGCCGATGTAGATCTTGGAGTGGGCCTGCTTGGAGGGGCTGGGGGCCTCGATGGGGCGCTGGCAGCAGGGATGGTTGGGCAGACGCTCCGTGAGGCAGCGGGCGCAGAAGCTGTTACCACAGCCGCGCCCCGGGCACACCGCCCATTGCCCTCGCACCCGCGCCGGCCGCTTGCAGCGAGGACAGCTGCGCAGTTGACTGGTGGAATCCTCGGAAGCGGCCTGAAATTAACAAACATTATATTAACATAATAATAATAATTGTGAAATATTATTAATTTTTCAACTAATAAAAATAATGGCAGATTATAGTAGATTATTGAAAGAGTAGTATTTCGCATTACCGTTTTGTTGTTAAGTGTTATCGAATTGCAACTAGCAAAATTATTTCTTATTTGAATTGAATTATGAAAAATAATTATTCTACAAACAACACGGGCCTTGTGTGATATTCACGGACATATGAATATATCTGGACCTGCCCTAAGTGATAAAAACGTATTATTTCCCCCTCCACATGGCGCCGGCTGTAGCTCCTCCTTGGAACCGGCTCGCTCCATGGGGAGGGGATATAGCCTCGCTTGAATCTAAAATGTGTGACGTCATCATTCTTGCCGTGAACAGCGAGAAGCTGACATCCATACATTTAACGAAATAACGGCAGCTTGTGCTATACAATATATCTACGTATCAATGTACACATAGCGAATGTGGGCGGTACTCCAATGTGCTCGTCGCTGGTTACAGGGGTAAGTAAATTATGAAACATTTGTAAAAGTGTTTTAACTAAACACGGAAACAAAATATTGATATGTGTATTGGCGCGAGTCTTTTTGGGGCGAGCATTTGGCCTTAGCAAATATGTTTTGAACGTGGCAAGCAATTCGCGCTCCCATGTAAAAAGGTCTATTCATTCAAAGCAGATTTTGCTTTTAAGAACTAAATGGTGATATTGTAATGCGAGATGCCTATATACTGTCAGATTGATTGTTCAACGAATGACAGTCATCTTTCCCCTCTTCGCTCTCCATAGTTTGGTTTTACCCTTCATCTGTAACTGCTTGTCTATCCATTTGGATGTCTATGGTGATATTAAAAAAAAAACAATAATCTGTAAAAAATAAAATATTAAAAAAAAATTATAAAAAAAAAAAAAAACAGAAAACAATAAAACCTTGATAAACATGTTGAAGCGTCTCTTTCCTGGACTGACTGGAGGACTCCTGGCTTTTGCTGGAGTCTTAAGCGGCATAACATTAGAATGGTTCTGTATCTCCATCAGGTCTCTCCTCACAGTGCTCACCCCGTGGGGTAAGCTGTCCAATCTCTTGGGACACAGAGCAGGCTTGGGGATCATCAGGTTCTCCTTCATTCTTTCTTTCTGCACCACATTCTTCTTCCTGCGACGTTCAGCGGCTGGTTCTCCCTGACAAACATTCCTCCAGCACCTGCTGACCTGGCACACGCTGCTTAGGTCATCGCAGGATAACTGGCTCAAGATTGACTTGATGGCGGGCCAGTGGGATTGTTTCTCTCCTAACATCTTGAGAAAATCAATGTTTTCTCTACCACAGAAGTTTTGCCTTTTCAACTGCAGGCTCTTCCTGCACTTGGATGCGCTAGCTTTGAGAGCACTTTTTCTGATCTTTTCGGGGGTTTTAATCTTTTTGGGTGGAGTAACAGGCTTCAATTGAGGATAGAGAATTTGATATTTTTCCGGTGTTCCGATCTTTTGTTGACTGAAGTCCAGTTTTTTAGCAGATTTACGATCAGAAAAGTGGTTCTCGATTTTGAATATGGGTGAGAAGTTGTCCTCTATCTTTTCAGGAGTTCTAGTTAGACTATCTTGGTAAGATTCATCGGGACTTAGTCTTCGTTTTTTTCGATCACTATATCGATACTTAATCGGCGTTATAGGGCAAGACGCACAGGGGGTACCTTCTTGTTTACTGGAGCTGCCACTACATTCTGGCTGAACGAAAAGGGAAATAGGTCTGTAATCAACGTAATCACTGGGATCAGAGGCAGAACTCGTAATGACAGAATTTCTATAGTTAGTTCTTTTGTTGTGTACTCGTAATGTTTCCTGATCATTCACGTCTAGGTTCTGCAGAACTGTGATGTAGGAGTGGCTATCACAGGGGGAGACCAAGTGATGGGTTGTGGCTTCGCAGGGCCACTCCACATCGTCCGATATGGCATTCTGTCTTTTCAAACATTTTCCATCCCTTTTAAGGAAGCTATCTTGGGATTCATGGTTCTCATGCAAAATGGGCAAAGTTCTACAACGAAGCTCTTTGGCATCCGCAATGTTGGAATCGAGAGAACAATGTTTGTCTAAGGTAGAGTCATCTGGGTAGGAGTCTCTCATGAGGTATTTGGGCTTAGAGTGGTAAGGGCGAGGCTTTCTGCGAGGCGGGTGGACGGCCTCGTCGGGTGTGAACAGCGAGTCATGCTGGGACCTGTAGAAAGACCTGCGCTGTGAACAGTTCTCGGAGCTGTCGGACAAGAGTGATTCTGCCGAGCTTGGGGTGACAGTGACATAGCCACTGTCGTCCGTTCGGATGTCTTTGCAGATGGAGATATGGTGGGAGTCCGAGGATATCATCATACCGCTTTCCGGAGAATTCATCATGCCCTGGAAAATAATAAGTAAGGTTTAATAAATTTCCTGTATTCTTACAAGATTTTAGAAAGTAAGTTAATGTCCCTACGCATGTATATCGGAGATGTAAACAGTTTTACTGAAGACGGAACAGAGTTGGTTGAAATCTGCTTGGGGGGGCATACATTAATTACGTGAGCAGTTTTTCTTCCAATCTAGACCCCCCTCCCCCTCTTGGTGAGATAAATTTGGGCCACTTCGTATATTCTTTTCAAGTAATGTGAGATTTTTTTGGACCCCCCCCTTTTGAGCTCACGTAATTAATGTAAGCCCCCTTGGGTGAAATAGTGTGCGATTAATCACAGGTTCAAATCATCAAGTGCTCTTTTTGGTGGACTGGGTCATTATCTAATGTGAATCAACTAGGTACAGGTCTTGTTTTAACATTGTGTGAGTGAATGCTCCAACAATTGCGCACTGGGCACAAAGAGGAGTGATTCTTTTGTCGACCACCGTTTGCCTACAGTTGAATTGCGCTGTGATTGTGCGTCAGCTGTAAGCAACACAGCAACAACGGTGCATTTATTCTGGGTTTCTGTGTACAAAGCTCATGTCGCATCTCAACTTGAGATCAGACAGAAGTGTTTATAGAAAAGCCATGTCTGTTCATTTGCAATCACTGCAATAATGTTACATGTTATATAAATGACAATCATATTTATTTTACAGTTTAGATTATAAAACTAGATCATTAAAATAAAAAAAGCAGTATTATTATAGACCAAATCAATGAAATAAATAGGCTTATTAACAATTTATTTACTTAGTTTCAAACTCCTTTTTCGAATGGTTCATAAACAATCATTGCTTTTATTTCAAGTAAATTTAATGTCAAGGGTAACATTTTACTGGCAATTTAGTGCAAATGTCAAAATATGTACAACAAACTCTCGGAAAACGTACACGGGTTTAGCAAACTGGCCCATTTATTTGGGCCATTATCAGTTGAAGGAATACGTAAATCTAGGCATACTAATAAAAAATCACAACAAAATAAACACACACCTCCGTTTGTTTCTTGTATTTTGAAGCAGCTTTTTACTTTCACTTGAAACCATGGAGAACACAACACAATCACTAGAAGTTGACAAATATTGAAACTTTTTGCTAAATTAATGCAAAAGTCCAGCATTAGGAGCTAACCAACATATCTGTTCGAGTAAAACAAACACAATAACATAATTCGGTACAAATAAAAAGATACTGCCCGACTTGAACCGTTATTTTCCGTCATTAACTCCCGTAGCATTCCCGGACTTTCAAAACAGTCAAAACACATTCCAAAGATAAATTTTAAAACAGGTAAAAATAATATTGAAAGTTTTTAAAGAAACAAAAAGACAATAGGGATAATTCTCATTACTTCAACCTTTTCCTAATAGCAGGTACAATTTTCGGAACACTAATGCATTTTCTCATTATTTCTCCGAAGAACCGAAAAATCATAAAAGCCGTTTTGTAAATAAGAAATTGTCAAGTTCGCTAGAATCTAGATCCCAGAAACGATCTCCTATTTCGAAAGCCAATCACAGTGGTTTAATTTAGATATCATTGAAAAATCTTATTTTTGATTGGATAAAAATCAAAATGGCACCGAATCGACAGTGGTCGTCGAAAAACGACTCATTGCTCATATAAAGTTATCCATTCACGAGAAATTCCTGCAGGAGAGTATTTTTTACAAAACGTCACATTTTAGCAATGAGAAGAAAAACGCTGATCTAAAAAAATAAAAGAACATAACATAGGTACTACAAAAAGAAATTATACCATATTTTTTTAATTTTGACCTAAAACCAGATATACAAAATAGGAAGGTTTACTTACCGATTTCAAAAAAAATAAATTCATACATATTTAATACTTCTGACTTATATTTTCGTTATTTGTTTTTGGGGTGTTACGCCGTGTCACGCTACCTCCTTCTTTAGCCAACGTTTCGGATAGAGTTGCAGTGTCCATCATCAGGGCAGATCCGGCAAATGTGTGAGACAAAACAAAAACAAATAACGAAAATACTTTTTTATGAGAAAAACTTTCTTTTATAACTTTTGAAGGTTATTCCCATCAACATAATATATAATTGAAGAAAAAGATAACAATAATAATCTAAACGAAAATATGAAAGAGAACAAGACACAGAAAACAGAAAAAAGAAAATGGTCGCAACTGGGACTCGAACCCAGACCTCTTGTCTAACCGGGACGTGCGCGTTAACCAATTTCGCTATTGCCACCTTCTAAAATACTTTTGACCGTGAAAATCTAAAAACGTGTCTTCTGACTTATAAGGCAGAGAATCTTTTAGTATGAAAACTTGCAGCAATGAAAATTCACGAACGGCGAGTTCTGCTGACTACCAAGATAATTGCAAAACTTTTCTATCTGTTAATTCTAGATCAAAGTAACTTCTATTTCAGCTCATTTCCATCGTAAGATATGGAGATTTGAAAATTCCATTCAACGGTTAACCATTTAGGGATTGGTTTATTTATGATTATGAAATCACGCCATACAACGGTTTATGTCGCATATTTTTCAAAGGCTCAAAAATAAAATAAAGTATTTAAACTGAGGGCAAAATCTGGAAATAGGTACTGTAAGTTAATAGTTAATAATATAAATACAATTCGCAGTGATGGTAGGTGTTACGTGCCGCCGCGCAGAAAATTAAAGTCTGACAAGCTACTATCTGAGAAATTCACTATCTGTTAGTAAACTCGCCCAGTGTCATCGTGTTACTTGCTAACTAGCAGCGACTAGCAGATTGTTGACAATCTACGAAAAAAAGTTGAAAGGTCGTCAACTTTACTCGCCTACACGCTTGCTCCGCTTGCTCGTGATTGGTTTATTTATGTTTCCAACATGGCTTCCGATAAACAGCTGATTTCGACTGTCAAACATCTGAAGAATTAGTTCACGCAGGCGTCGTTATTCTTGTTACTGGCGCTAGCAGCGGCCTCAGTTTCCTACGCTTCTGAGCGAGTGGACAGTTTTGTGTGTCATCATGACAATCTCACTCGCCGATTTACCCGCTTTTAAAACTTAGTAGATAGTAGCTTGTGACTCGCCGTGTGTCATCGAGGCTAAGATTCTAAGAGGCTAAGAGCCTCGATGATACACGGCAAGTCACAAGCTACTATCTACTAAGTTTTAAAAGCGGGTAAATCGGCGAGTGAGATTGTCATGATGACACACAAAACTGTCCACTCGCTCAGAAGCGTAGGAAACTGAGGCCGCTGCTAGCGCTAGTAACAAGAATAACGACGCCTGCGTGAACTAATTCTTCAGATGTTTGACAGTTGAAATCAGCTGTTTATCGGAAGCCATGTTGGAAACATAAATTAACCAATCACGAGCAAGCGTAGCAAGCGTGTAGGCGAGTAAAGTTGACGACCTTTCAACTTTTTTTCGTAGATTGTCAACAATCTGCTAGTCGCTGCTAGTTAGCAAGTAACAAGATGACACTGGGCGAGTTTACTAACGACTCCAGATACTAATATCTACAGCCTGTATGTTTGACGAATATCTACAGCTCATATGTTGAACTAATATCTACGAACTTCAGAGTGTTGATTAATATCTACAGAGCGTAGGTTGAACTAATATCTACAGAGCGTAGGTTGGACTAATCAGCTAAATGTGTCCAATAGTCCGATATTAGGGATTTTCACATACATACTTACATAAATTAAGTTTTTTAAACTGAATACGCATTATTACGTTATTCCAATATGCTATACATAATTGCAAATCCAACCTCTGACAGTAGGTACTGTAGATATTCGTCAACACTTTGGTTCTCATAGATATTAATCAACAGTTTGAGCTGTAGATATTCGTCAACACTTTGATTCCCATAGATATTAGTTCGATTTTTTCAGTTTTTGGAATTCCTGTAGATATTAGTAGACGCCTCCTTTACTAACAGATAGTGAATTTCTCAGATAGTAGCTTGTAAACTCGCCACGTGTCATCGACGCTTGGAATAACCTTTTACAGCGCAGTCCATTACGGGACTTTTCTGCGCGGCGCGGCCCGAAGCGGCACCGTAGATTTAGCTTTTGTAAGTGTAATCGCCGCTAATGTCATTGAGTTCTTTATTTTATTTAAGTTTTCCTATTTTTATGAATTCCAAAATATTTGGATGTGCAATGCGATTTTGAGTGTAGAACTTATTTATGTATAGAACCTTCTCAAAGTACTTACCCTTGGCACTACTTTATATGGATGTATACAAACTCACTGAGGAGCTAGATAAAGTATGCAGAATTTAAAATGCGAAAGATTGTTGATTGATATATTTGACAACCACGATAAGTTTGTATTCGGCTTTTAGTTTTGATCGGTTTTTATTTCAGAGAAATAAATTGCGTTATTTAACAAAACATGAAAAATGGCAATGCAAACCAATGGGATGTGTAGATTATGTGCAACGCCCGGGGGGCAGAATATGACAAATATATTGACAGATGAATCCGAGTACATGAATATGGCTGATATAATTCTAAAATATTTTGATATTTCGGTAAATATCAACTGGATTAACATTTTTTCTGTATGAATTCTTGACGTGATTTTATTTACATGTAATTTTTTGCCCTCAGATTTCCTCTGAAGATACTTTTCCCAAAGAAGTTTGCGAATGCTGTATAGTAAAAATAAAATCATTTGATGAATATGTTGAACAGTGTTTGCGTGCTCAGAACTTCTTTTTAAAGTTAAATAATGGTGAGACTGAAACTAATAAAGATGAAGACTTATTTAAAGTTGTCAAATGTGAATTGGCCGCTGACCTGGGTGCTATTACAGGCGAGGTTAAGCAAGAGGATGATGTCAAGGTATGTATTTGTAACGTTCTATTTAACCAATCTCTTGTATGCTGACATTTCCTTAAACATTTTCAAAAAATCTTTTCTCTGAATATGGCTAGCAATTTTGGGAAAACTGCTTATGTCAGATCATATACTATTTTGGTAAACTTTCGAAATCACTGGACACTCTTACAAATATTTTTTTTGAAAAAATCTTTAGATTTACCTTAATTACTATAAAAGGCAACTATTTGCATTCGGGGTGATGGAAAATACACATAATTGAAATTTTGCTATTGAACTATTATTAATTTTATACAAAACCGGGACCAGCTCATTTTACACTAAATTTTTACGCCAGTAGATAGGTAATAATTAGATGTAATTAATTCCGTGAGCGGAAATTGAAAAAAATGTACACTATCGTTAATTTCTTAAACTTAAAAATACGAAAATGTCATTTTTCAAAGTGCAAAAGCGGTAATATGCACTTTTTCACGAAAAAACACTTTGCAGAAGTTGAATAATTGTTAGAATTACGTATTTCGGAAACTTTTTGCATTGGGGGAGGCGGAAAATTATGCATTTTAAATTTCAATTGCGTAAAATCAAAATTCACTTCGCGTCTTCGAAACTGACATGGCGCGGCCGATCTGTCACACAAGCCCGCTAGGCAAACCCTGCGTAGCCAGACAAACTATTTAAAAACGTAGGCTGTTTTTTAAAGTTAAGATAATATTCACAAGCCCGCTATACAAACCCTGCGTAGCCAGACAAACCATTTAAAAACGTAGGCTGTTTTTTAAAGTAAAGATAACAACATGGAGGTCATTGAAAAATGACATTTTCGTATTTTTAAATTTAAGAAATTGACGATAATATACATTATTTTCAATTTCCGCTCACGGAATTAATTACATCTAATTATTACCTATCTACTGAGGTATATATTTATTTATTTTTGTCCAAAATGAGCTGGTCCCGGCTTTGTATAAATTTACCGAACTATTAATATTGGTAAATATCGGTTCGGACTGGCCACGCTTATTACGAATAATTTTTAGAAAAAAACTTTAGATTCGTCTTCATTACTATAAAAGGAAACTTTTTGGCTTTGGGGCGGCGGAAAATAATGCATTTTAATTTTCAATTGCATAAAACCAAAATTCACTTCGCGAACCGACACAGCGAAAATCCGCAGCCGTACCTGTCACTGTTATGTTGGTATCCTTGATAAATTAACAAGAGCTAATACGACTGTAGCCGACTTCGTGGGATAAGGCGCGTAATTATGAAATTTTTCTAGCGGGCTTGTTTGTGTAACATGGTTTGTGATGCAAAAGAAAGTGCCCCTTTATAACGCCTACTCGCGTCAGGGCAAGAAAAACATCCCAGTTTTCAAGTAGTTTAGCGGCTACGCTAGGTTTGTGTAACATGGTTTGTGATTCTGGCGTACAATCTCACAAGACGAAAGCTAATTTTAATTTTACGTAATCGAAATTTAGAATGAAATATTTTCCACTTCCCCCAATGCAAATAGTTGCCTTTTAATGTAATTAACCTTTTCCCCGCGTTGAACTACTCCGTTTTTTCAATACACATACGCGGTACATGTATATGTCATATTTCAAATACCTATCCATCCAATTTTATGTCAAATTACAGCATATTATGGCATGATTTATCATACTTTATAAACAGATGAGATTATTATCTACAATTTGAAACCAAATCGTCGTCTGTAAACACTCCTAGATGTTTATAAAAAACAAAAAACGTAAAAAACGTACCCATATTATCTTAAAGACGGCGCCATTTATCCGCGTGCTTGTACTCAGGACACTGCGTTGATAGACACAAGTGGTACCTCAATCACTTATTATTATTAATTCGTATAAACAAGTTCTAAAACTTCTGATGACACTAAAATTAATAAAATTTTTATGTAAATTCAAAATTACAGTTTCACAACATAAACAAACGTGTGCGAATACGCGCGATCTCGATAATAAATGTTATCGACGCTTGTCCAATTTGGTCAGTCGGAATCGCATGGATTCGCCTGCGCAAACTACTAGCGCTATCTGTATCATTCAAAGGCACGAGGACACATTCACTTGATTATAGATGTTTTTTACGAAATACAATTTTACTTTCGAAATATGCCTGAAGATGTCAGCATCGTGATAGTTACACGAATATCCTAGCGAGCAGGAAAAAATACTGTGACATAGTAGCGCTGTGATATCGGCAGTCGAAGTTAGCGTAACAAGGGCTGATACGGGCGCGTGTGAGGCATGGCTTTTGCCGTATCAACTGTTGTTACGATCGCGTGGAAAAAGTTAAGGTGAATCAACATAACAGTGACAAAATGGCGTAGTATCGGTTCACGAAGTGAAATTTTATTTATACTTTAAACGGCTGTATCTCCCTCAATTTTGCCGAGCGCGCCTTAATTTTTTTTTTATTCAGCTTCTCCACACTTTTCTCATCTAGAAAGTGCCTTTTTATTAAATTTCCAAACTGTGCCCGGATCTGCATTTCACCCGCCTTTTAATGTAATTAAGGTGAATCAAAAGGTTTTTAAAAAAAAAGTGCATATTAACCGTTGCCAGCGATCTCCAAAAGTTACCAAAATTTTTTCAATGTAAAAAACTTGCCTAAAGGCCTTTATTCATTTAATATTCTAAATTTCGTAATAACAAATATATACGAATAGAGGTTTGTTAACATAATAATTCTGCTGTGTTTTCATAATTTCGCGGTATTTCATGTAGGTATCCCACGAAGTCGGCTACAGTCGTATTAGCTCTTGTTAATTTATCAAGGATACCAACATAACAGTGACAGGTACGGCCGCGGATTTTCGCTGTGTCGGTTCGCAAAGTGAATTTTGGTTTTATGCAATTGAAAATTAAAATGCATTATTTTCCGCCGCCCCAAAGCCAAAAAGTTTCCTTTTATAGTAATTAAGGCGAATCTAAAGTTTTTTTCTAAAAATTATTCGTAATAAGCGTGGCCAGTCCGAACCGATAATTACCTTAATATTTGTATTAAGTGTATCCAGTGATTTCAAAAGTTTACATTCTGAATACACAGATGGTAAAAGATGCATTAAATTTCCATTTTATTCAATCTAATTTGAAAATTTCCCGTATAAAACAATTCCTTTGCCGCCATTTAATTTTTTGGTAATTTTTTGGGATTAGGGTCCATGGCTATTACAAATAATTTTTTAAAAAAAACTTTAGATTCGCCTTAATCACTATAAAAGGAAACTTTTTGCATCACAGCCGGCGGAAAATAATGCATTTTAATTTTCAATTTCGTTAAATAAAATTTCACTTCGCGAACCGATACTACGACAGCCCGCCCGCCATTTTGTCACTGTTATGTTGGTATCCCTGACCTGATACAAACAAGAGCTAGATACGATTGTAGCCGACTTCGTGGGATAAATGATGAGGTGCGTAATTATGAAATTTGTCTAGCGGGCTTGTGTATGTTATCTTTACTTTAAAAACAGCCTACGTTTTTAAATGGTTTGTCTGGCAAAGCAGGGTTTGTCTAGCGGGCTTGTGTATGTTATCTTTACTTTAAAAAACAGCTTACGTTTTTGAATGGTTTGTCTGGCAAAGCAGGGTTTGTCTAGCGGGATTGTGTATGTTATCTTTACTTTAAAAAACAGCCTACATTTTTTGAATGGTTTGTCTGGCAAAGCAGGGTTTGTGTAGCGGGCTTGTGTATATTATCTTTATTTTAAAAAACATCCCAGGATTTGAATGGTTTGTCTCCATTCCAGTGCCTGATTAGAGGTTCGTTTACATTATATTATTAATTCTGTTTTTCATAATTACGCGCCTCATCATGTATCCCACGAAGTCGGCTACAATCGTATCTAGCTCTTGTTTGTATCAGGTCAGGGATACCAACATAACAGTGACAAAATGGCGGGCGGGCTGTCGTGGTATCGGTTCGCGAAGTGAAATTTTATTTAACGAAATTGAAAATTAAAATGCATTATTTTCCGCCAGCCGTGATGCAAAAAGTTTCCTTTTATAGTGATTAAGGCGAATCTAAAGTTTTTTTCTAAAAATTATTCGTAATAGCCATGGACACTAATCCCAAAAAATTACCAATTTTTTTTTTAATGCATTGACATTTGTGTGATTTTTGTTTTAATCTAAATACGCATGAATTACTTAGTTAACCCAATCTAAGAACCTAATAAACCTAATAATAGTTGTTTTGTGCACGTAAATAGTTGTTTCTTGCAGTAATGGTTGAAAAAAGTGTAATTTCCATAATCTGTGCCTAAAAGTGCAGAATGCGTAGGAATAATTACCCTCTTTTTATACAGGGTGTGACAGCACGTATCCGAAAAATTTTAACCAGCGATTCCTGAGCATATAAGGAGTAAAAAATATACCTAGATGTATTTTTTTATACAATAAAAAGAGTGGTCAGATATAGCCTCTCTGTCTCGTTCCATCTAACACACGAAACAGCATGGATGATCCCTTTCCAACATGTAGGAGTGTAATCAGTGGCGAGGTGTGATAGAATAATATATTTTAGTTTTTAGTAGATAAAATAAACAAAAATTTTAACAAAACAAAAAAAAGACTTCAAAAAATGCACTAAAAAGCATAAAAAAAAATTTCGTATTCTTCTACAACTTCATAATCAACTTACTTTTTCTAATCATCAATATGTAGGTACGATTGTTACTTTTGGAGTCGGTGTCAGTCAAGGTAGGTTTGTAACTTCATGCATAGTTATAGGTGAGATGTGCTTGTGTCGCACAAGCAACTTGACGAGGCGAGAGTGAACACGCCGGGCCGGGTACCCTTGCTGAAACCGACTCCAAAAATAACAATCGTACCTACATATTGATGATTAGAAAAAGTAAGTTGATTATGAAGTTGTAGAAGAATACGAAATTATTTTTTTGCTTTTTAGTGCATTTTTTTAAGTCGTTTTTTTGTTTTGTTAAAATTTTTGTTTATTTTTTGATTTTTAGTGAATCTGAAGTACACTAACTAATTTGTCTGAATATGGGTAAACCTACTAAACATGCTGCTCATATGAGACAGACATAATTTTCCATAGCGACGTTAGGGTCAAATTAAGAGATTTGGCCGATTTTCGTTAATTTTTCATGGATCCGATAATCAGAATCTAACCAAACTCTCGTCAAATTACCCTTGAAGTACATCCTTTCCAATAAAAAAAGAATCGTCGAAATTGGTTGGTGTGATATTGAGTTATTCGTCCATTTGTCGCGCACATACTTAATGCAAATTTAAGACTTATATGGTTTTCTCATGGATGCCATTGTCGGAACTGGACCAAATTAAAATGGGACCACACGGGAAGCACCAGCTTTCAAATAAAAAAAGATTCATCAATATCGGTTCACCCAGTCAAAAGTTCTGAGGTAACAAACATAAAAAAAAAAAAATACAGTCGAATTGAGAACCTCCTCCTTTTTGAAGTCGTTTAAAAATATCATCAAACAGCAAAATGACATCTACATTTTTTACTCCAAATATGCTCGGTAATCGCTGGTTAAAATCCTTCAGGTACAGTTTGTCAAATAAGAGTAGAAAACATAGGAGGGCGCCACTGTTGTTCAAATGACAATACTAAAAATATAATCATGGTGATAATCTAAAGCTGTATAACCTATATTTTTATTAAAAATTAAAAAGATATTAAAAAAAATTAGAATTGCATAAAGGTATATTATTATTATATCTTTGCAATTTTCTGTCAACATAATGAAGTATAACAATATTGTAATAAAATATAAAGCACACTTTAGAAATTGCTCACATTTATTTAATATTAACTTAAGTACCTACTAGCATTGTTCAGGCTTTGGATCATGTCTCCGATTTTAGATCTGAATATGTTTAACTCATTCAGATCTAAAAGTAGTGTAACTAAACTCACCATTAATGATTCTTCCTTTCTACCTACTGTTAAATTTAAATTTGTTAAATTAAATGAAAGCCAATCACTTTGTGGAACACAATTTAATCAAATTTGTTATTAAGCAAGTAACTTAACAACAGTGCTTCTTCGATTAAATTTTTTTTTTTAAGAACAAAAAAAGAGTGTGCTTTAGACCACAAGACTGAAGTAAAACTTCACTAACTTATGTCTCCCTCTTAACTTCCATTCGCCTCGCCCGATCACACTTTTCGTAATGCTCTCGTCACGCATTCACCAGTTTACTCCCCAAATCAAGAGTGCGAAGTTTTATTTTAAAAATGTATTTTTAAATGTGTATACAGTGTTCTGTATTTTCATTGTTTTTGCACTTTAAAAGAATATTTGACAGGTAAATTGGTGATACCAGCCAGCCTACAAATTTTATAGTTCCAATTTTTATATTTTCTACTCTTATTTGACAGACTGACAGAAGTGCTATTACACCCCGAGTATACCTAAACATATTATCCATTAAAATGTTACAGTTTACAAAAGAATAATTTTGCAAAAAAACAGGGGAACAGTAAGTTATTAAGAAAATAGAATCAACTGTAGCACAGCAAAAATTTAGTGGCAACGGTCAAGAAGTTGAATATTGTCCTGGGTCCACGTGACCCACATCGAAACTCCTTCTTTCTACATCTCTCAACATCTCGAGATCGCAAAGGAGGATAGGCTGGTTCCTCAAAAAAGTACAAAGCCTATTTACGAGAGTCATTTGACCCCTTCACTTACGTAATTTTTGTTTTTTTCATTTTATTTTTCCACTTTAATTGTCAAGATGGCAAGTCAAAACCCTTGCCCAAGTACTGTAAGGGGAACGGCTGCGCAACCCCTTTCACATAATACCTAGTTTTGGAGTTGAGGCCAAAATATTTAACCAAACTGAAAAAAAAAAATTGGTAAATATTTCCCTATCGAGTCCACGCTCAAAACACACTTTAAAAAATTAAAACAAATTGTACTAGGTAGATTACAGTTAGTAATAAGTAATTCAGTAACCGGAATCGAAACATATTTATTTTAATGGTTATTTTGTTGTCTTTAAAAATGCGAAATGTCATTTCTCAAGGAACGCCATGTTGTTAATTACGATGGCAAACGTCTCGCATGATTTTTCGTGTTTATGAAACCGAACAAAATAATGATTAATACTCATTATTTATCATTTCCGATGATTGCGATTCGCATTTATTATTGTCTAACTGACAGAAAGTGATTTTTTCTTTTAAAAATGCGTATTTCATCGTCGTAATTAACATGGCGGTCCTTGAAAAATTACATTTTGCGTTTTTAAAATTAAAAAAAAAAACATTAAAAAGCAATTTTTTTCAATTCCGATTACTGAATTACTTATCACTAACCATTATTTACCTAGTACAATTTGTTTTAAGTTTTTAAAGTGTGTTTTGAGCGTGGACTCGATAGGGAAATATTTACCAAAAATTATCCGAAGGTATGGAAAACATCTAGTACGGATATGTGCTACTTTATTTATTTGTGTTTTAAATTGTAAAATATAGGTAATTAAAGAAATCAATTTTTCATTATTTTAGAGGCAACTTTGGAAATATTTGTGAGTGGATAACTATTTAAAAAAAATGACTGCTTTATTTACTATTGAAATATGATGAATTATAAAATAAAAATAATAAAATGGTTAAAAAAAAGCATTTTGCTCGGCGTAAAAGCAAATTACAAATGACCGATTTATGTTGTTAACACAAATTACGTAAATTAAAATTTCTACCTACGGAATTGCTTTCTTATGATGTTTTTTTTATTTATTATTTAATTCATTGTATTCAGTGAAGGGTAATATTATTAATCTTTTAATAATTATCTCACAAAGAAATGCTGAAGTTGCCTCTAAAATGTAATGAATCTAAATGAAAAATGTATTTCTTTTATACCTATATTATATGATTGAAAAATATATATAATAAAGTAGCGCATATATCAACTAGATATTTGCAATACCTTTTGATTAAATAAATTGTTATTCAGTTTGATTTGGTATTTTGGCCTCAATGAGATATTAGTTTTGACGAGATATTAGTAGCGCCTCTAATTATTTATATAGCTCTGTGCTTGGGCGCATCTTTTAGGCTATTCGTACACGGAGATACTTACAAGCAGCTCGAGTTTTGTGCGTTTAGCATACGCGTAGTTTGTGAGTGTCCGCCATTCCATTTTGCTTGTGTTCGTCTGTGTCGACAACGGGCTTGTTGTCAGTTTCACGAAACTGACAGTGCTGGTAGCATGCCACGCTTGTTGCATACGCATTTACTACTCGTTTGACAGAATGGTGTCCGAGCATGATTAGGATGTTAAATTTGTTCTGGAGGTGGGAAAATAACAATGTTTATCTTTACATAGTATAAAATGAAGTCACTTCGGTGTCTGTGCGCTTAGATCTTTTAAACTACGCAATGGATTTTTATGCGGTTATCGCCAATAGATAGAGTGATTCATGAGGAAGGTTTTTAGTAGGGATGTTATGGATATGAAATTTCGGATCCGGATACGGATACGGATATAGGAATAATATTATACCGTTTCGGAAACGGTTACAGATATGAAATTATTTCGGATTATCCGCTAGTTTCGGATAATTTCGGTTACGAATATCAGAATTTTAAAATTATAAAAGTAAAATACAAATAGCAAGATTTGACCTTTATTTCTAGTCTATATTATCATTTGTTTTTACAATCAGTCAAATAAAAACTACATAAATCAGACGGCTCGGCCGGGCAAAACAAACAAAAACCTGTCATTTAGACTCCGCCTTTATCCGAAACTCTCCGAAACTTTTATATCGGTTTCGGTTACGGCTACAGATATTTTTTTATTTCGGATATCCGATAGTTTCGGTTATGGTTACGGAGCTCCGTAACACCCCTAGTTTTTAGGTATATAATTTGTCAAGATTTTGGGTAAATTGGTTGAAATATATAAATAAAGGGAGCGGGCTGGCAAGCGGGCGATGTGGATTTGATTTAACAGATGGCGTTGGTTATGAAGGTTGGGTAATGGCGTTGTGTTTCATTAGCCACAGCAACGTGTGGCCGTGTCTGCTAGTATAACTATCAATTTACACCAGAAGGTCCAGAAGATCGTGAAAATCACCAAACACCACAGAAGAAAAAGAAAATTATCAAATTTTTTTCACTTTCATGCCTTTTTAATTTTTAATAAAAATTTTGGTTACACAGCTTTAGATTATAACCATGATTATAAAGGGTCCGCCAAATAACTTTTTTTTTTGAAAATGCTATAAAAAACTACTGAATATTTTCTCAAATTTCTTTTTTTATTTGAAAGTACAATCCTTCCGGTTAAAAATGGAAAATAATTTCATTCAAATGGCTGCCTCGGATGGCCATGCAGTAGCCTACACGATCGGTCCAATTTTTAAGCACATTATCGATTGTGTGCAGCTGTATTTCACCAATGGCTTCACGAATATTGTCCTTTAAAGCGTCAATTGTCTCTGGCTTGTCGGCGTAACACTTATCTTTGAGGGCACCCCACAAATAATGTCAAATCGCAGCTCCGAGGTGGCCAAACGATTTTTTTTTTTTCCAATTTTTAAAAAATTCCAATTTTTGCACACATTCTGCAACATTACCATGATTTTCAAAGTAATGTCGCAATATTTCCCAGCGTTGTTCAAGCGTATACACAACCATATTCGTTCAGCGGAAGGATAACACTAAATATCTGTCAAATCAGACATGAGCTAAGCGTTACCATTCACGAAATAAGCACTATTTGAAAAAAAAAACGTTAGATGGCAGACCCTTTATTTTTAGTATTGCCATTTGTACAACAGTGGCGCCCTCCTATGTTTTGTACTCTTATTTGACAGACTGTAACTTATTTATTGTTTCTTTACACTGCAGGTGAAAATGTTTACAATACAATTTGTCACCTCACTAGGTCAAGCCTGTGTTGAGGTTAACAATTATACAAATTCAAAATAACACAAAATTATGCAGATACTGAAAGAACAATATTGTTGTATTTCTTACAGGTTGAGATTAATAACTAATATTAAAGAATAAAGTTTTGTGTTTTCTTTCAAATAATATTTTCTTTTAATTAACGAGATCCTGAAAATTCCAAGATCTCGCGAGATTGTAATTTCTAATCTCGCGAGATCTCAAATTTGCGATCTCGAGTCGAGATTGCATTCCCTATGTACCATATTATCAGCAGTCATTATGTATATTAATTTTATGTTGGGTGGATTCGGTGTTACTGATAAAAAGTTTTAAAGAGCAGAACCATTCATAATCCTTTTTATATTTTTCTAGGTTAAAGAAGAACTCTTGGATGACATGGATGAAGAGATGTCAAGTAATATTCTTATATAATACAGATGATAATAATCAAAACAATTTAGTTATTTTGTCTCTGCTACAATGGTTTGTGTTTTCTTTAGATTCATTATTTGAAGATGGTCTGGACTACCCGATAAGCGATCTTCTCCCTAAAAAGTCCAGGAAAAAGAAATTAAAATCTTCAAAGAAAAAGAAACTGAAGCTGAAACACTCTTCCGCTTCCGACTCCGATCCTGCACCTTATAAAAAGTCTGATCCTAATCTACAAAAGTATTTTTCGTAAGTATTATTGACAGTGAATGTAAAATTTTCTCTTTCATGGTGTTGAAAACAGTTTGTATGCCAATTTGGTGGCGATATGTACATATTAAGAAAGGTTAGTATTTAGGAGCTTTATGGTATGATAACAAAGACTTTAGTTTAGAGTTAACAGAGCAACATAAAACAACAATTAAGCATTAGAGAAACTCAATGACTACACAAACCTATTCAAGATTATCTTAAAAAAAAAAAAATTAATAAGTTTAGTAAGGGAATGGAATTATTATTACTTTCAAAGTGATATTCATTCCAATAAGGAACTCCAGCGAAAAATATTATGGATTTAAAAAAATATGTTCAGTTCATACAGACTAATGAACGCTGATTCTGAATATATAAGTTTTAATTCATAATATTAAACATAGAGTTCTTAAAAAATTATTAAAAAATGTATTTTTAAATGTCTCATTAAAACACACTGTAAAGTTGGTATTGAATGTATTGAATGGTTAGTGCTGACGTCACGCCTCACCAGTCATTGTATTGAAATGTAGGTATGACACAAGCCATGGGTATTAACAACATTTCATGTTATTAGTTATTTCATACTGTTTATAGAGATTTAGTTGTTGTGTTTATTGAAACAATATTTAAGCCAAATAATTCAGTATGAATAATAGAGGTATATCTATTAGTTTATCTCTATTATTTAAAATATTGAAAAACTTTAAACTGTATGAAAAAAGTTCAGTTGAACGAGCCGCTTCACTAGGTCTCATCCAATGAAAAGATCCGGTTCAGTGAAACGGCACAATTGAATGACACACTTGCTCATTAGAAGCCTAAAAGCATGCTACCTAGTAGCAATTGCTACCCGCCCAAGTGTGTCCGTAGCTTTGAAGATCGGTCTTACGGAACCGGATCTTACGGATCCGTATGAAGATCCGGGTCACTGAGCCGACTCGTTTGCGAACGACTCATTTCTACTGCGAAATTCGAAATCAAAATGGCCATCATCGATCAGCTGGTCGGCGCTGTACAGTGCATTGTGCAGGTGATGCTTCGTTTGAGATAATAATGATTTTAAAAGCTAAAAAAATAATAATTTTAAACAATTTCTATACCACTCTCCTGTAAAATAATATTGAAAAATATAATACATAATATAATAAATAAATAATTCTACCTAAATAATGTTTTAGCTTATCGAATAGTACCGTACTTTCTTCATCCGTATAACTGTCATACAAACACCTGTTGAAAAACTTTTCAGGAGTGATGACTTCACGATTCACTACACGTACGATGGTTTTCGGGGATCTTGAAAAATTAAAACTTTGACAATTATTTTAATTATTAAAACAACCTCTAAAAAAAAATATGCAGTTATTTAAGTCATAATTCATTAAAAAAAATTTAAAAAATTGGACTGGAGTTCTCTATTGAAATATTTTACTTGATTGGACCATAATTGAAATTGTTTTTTTTTGAGAAAAAATATTCAGCATTGCATTGTTAGGCTCAGGCTACACGAGCGGTTCTCCCGCCGCGGGAAACCGCAGCAGACACAATTTACTATGAACTTGTATGGAGCAATCTACACAAGCGGTTCTCCTGCCGCGGCTGCTCGCGGTTCACAGGCGGGAGAAATTCGACCGCCACATGTAACGGTTCTCCCGCGGCGGGTAACCGTCACGTTCATACTACACGAGCGGTTTCCCGCGATTACATCATTTCGTGCGAGAGAGCATTGTTGATCGGTCGTGCGCAGTTTCAAGGGAGAACTGCTCGTGTAGCCTGGGAGGGAAACCGTCACCCGTGTAGTATGATGGTCTGTGGCGGCTTTCTCAGGCGGTTTCCCGCGACGGTAGAACCGCTCGTGCAGTTTGGGCCTTAGCTTCCCTATTAAAGCTTTTGGAACATTGTTTTATGATTTGAAATTTTTGCATTCCGATTGTTTTGTTAGATAGGTCGTGTTAACTTCCTCTAACCCGTTGTAATCATCCTCCTCCTACTATTTAATGTCTGAACCACTATTCCATCCAGTAGATCTCCTGTGTGATTAATTAACAAATTGTGTGGATTCACTCAGTATCCCCCATAAATCTCAATTTGTGATGGTTTTAGATTTGCGTGCTTCGTGTGCGAGAAGCTCTGCGCCAACTGGTTCAGGTTGAAGGCCCACATCGTCCAGGAACACAATCAGCAGCCCAAGGTCCAGTGCGAGTGCGGCTGCATCGTCAGATCTAAAACTGCCATATATCGACACGTCTCGGGACATAATGACCCTAGTAGCTTTGCGTAAGTGCCTGCTTTGTTCATTCTTTGGCCTCAACTTCAACCTAGCAGTCACCACTTCCATGTTCGAGTGCTTAAGATCCTCCATTATGAATCCAGAGGTCGCCGGTTCAAATCCATCAAGTGTGTGCAATTTTTTTTAATTTAATTAATTTTGTAACGGTACAAAAGCTCGCGAACTCGAATACTTTCTCGATCGCACCTAAGATGGTATTTCTTTCTACAAAGGAAGGCCAACATAGATTTCTGATTCGTCATGCAATTTACCAATCAGTAACTCGTATTCCCGCCACCTACACACAACCACCTACCAATACCGTGAGTGGTATTATTTCACAATTAATTAATTCAAAATAATAATATAATGTATGGCCCTGGTGAAAGATTATCATTCAGAATCAAAACATTGTTTGAAATTGCTTTAGCCTCTTGGTGAATAGGCACACACTCACCTACCTTCTTCTTTCCACCTCCTTCCCCTCCCCGCTGCCTTCAGTATCACTAAATACCCCAATTGGGGTGCTATTGTTTCTGGCTCTAGATGGTTCGGAGCAGTTAGAACTCTTAGGGATTCACATTAAAAAAAACATTGTTAAATAAAAAAATAAAAAACTATTTTTTTAAGAATGATGTTTTACAAAAGGTTTTATTTGGATGGCGAAAGGTTTCTCCCCTAAACTTTTTTTCTGAATGTTTCCTACGTATCTTTCATATAACACGTTAAAGTTTGCGTTTATTCAGGCATTTAACACTCACTCACTACACAGAGGTCACAAAGTCAAGGGTTTCCTAATAGACTATACTGTATGATACAAATGCATAATATAGTATTGAAATTATTAGTTCAATGGTGATGAATTCATGTTTCTAGTCAAAAAGAATTGAGTGAAAAGCTATAGGGTGAAGTGGTGCACCTTTGGGCAATTTTGTATTTTTAAACTTCATTATTTTTAAAAATTTAAATTGGACCACGAGAAAAGCTTAATTCTTTTTTTATGTTATGAATTGGTCAATTATGCAACTTTTACACATTTTTGCATTAACTAATCTTCAACAATTTTTGATTTATTGGAAATTTAAAAAAGTGAATATTGGTCCAGAGGTAAGGTCCAGACAGTACATGTTTGTACCTTTGGACAGGGGTTATTGTACCTTGGGACCGTGCGTTGTACCTTTGGATAAGCTAGATTCTTGCAAAGATAACACAAAAGTTACCTATTAAACACAGCTTTATTTTATTAACCCATTGGCCACAGAGATGGCCCAGATTTCTTCTGGTGTCTTTCCATTCTTTTGGGGTGTGATATTCCCTATGTGCTCAAGAATTTTGTATTATTCGAATTTGTGTGTTCCTTTGGACATGTCCAAAGGTGATGCGCTGTCTACAGGTACAACAACCCATGGGTTCACAAAAAATAAAATCCATCAAATTTGAAGTTTCTGAATACAATCTATTATTACGTTAACACACAGTAGAAAAAAGAATACCATACACACAAAAACAGAAAAATACATACTTTAATGTGAAAAGTATTCAAATAGTCACAACAATTAATTTAAGAGTGTGTTATAGGGGCAGAATGGTTATTTTCTCAAAAACGGCTCTCTAAAACGGCTTAATACTACCTTTCATGTGTCATTCTCGGACTTGATATTTTTTGTTACCAAATAATGGACCTTTATTTTTCAATCTGCTTATTTTTTTTTGTAATTGATGTAGGCATTCGACCATGAAAAATAAAAACATTGATACACCATACAACCCATTTTTTAAACTTAAATCTACGATTGTCGCATTAATAATGATTTTACACAATATTTTTAATTCAAAATATGTACATAATACATACATCTGTAGAAGTGCGGCCTCTTATTATCGTTATGATATCTGTGGATATTAACAATTAAATAAATACATCATTTTACACCAAATTCTAACACACTCCAGAGCTTTTACTCATTCCGGGCTAGAATCTCCCGTTGATAGGTGTTGAAACTATACGCTCCTCGTTTTATAGCCTATATATTTTGAAAATGCCGTCAAAATGTTTCATTAATGGTTCTAAAGGTAGGATACCGACTCACTTGAAAGATTGCAACAATATCAGGAAGCTACAAAAACAGTAAGTACTCGAAAATTCTCTTTTTCGGTGTAAATTTGTCAAAATGTTTCTTTTCAACCACCATTTTACTCCGATCGTTTAAAAATGAACATTACATGTGCGTTCCAGGATCGAGTTCCGAAAACGGTTTGTGCGTTCTTCATGCATGTGGACATGCAGAAAAGTCTCATAGAGAATAGCGCTGTAAACCTATCGGTTTTTACTTTTCTACGCGGCGGCCTGTAATGGCGAGGGACTCGGTCGCTCCGAAGTGTGCGTGTGGGAGGCGCTATTGGCGCGCGTACACACATACAGATATAATAAACGTATCGTGGCGTATTTCGGAATATGGGTATTAGTTCAATTGGGCATTTCGCTCGCCAAACATTTGTCTGTGGGTACATTATGTACGCGGTGTTTGGTAATGAATACAACCTGGAAGATTTAGAGCACGAGGATATTATTATTGGTTCATCAGCCACTACTGTCGAAAAGGTACTTTTATATTTATTGGACTTCAAATATCTGTTATGTTACCGTCATGGACCGTTATGTTAATTACGACGATGAAATATGCATTTTTAAAAGAAAAAAATCACTTTCTGTCAGTTAGACAATAATAAGTACGAATTGCAATCTTCGGAAATGATAAATAATGCTTATTAATCATTATTTTGTTCGGTTTCATAAACACGAAAAATCACGCGAGAAGGTTGCCGTCGTAATTAAGGGCCCGCAACCAAGATTTGTACCGATTTATTACATATTTCCCTTAACCCTTTCTCATCCAAATTACTTCCTACATATATAAAAAAATAAATAACATTATTATGATTATGTGTACTTGAAATATTGGATTTTTAAAATTTTTTTTTTAACTGATAGTTTAGGAAATATTCAACGTCATTTTAAAACGATAGTCGTTTTGAGAGGTAAATGATGTGTTACTATAAAAATGGACCATGTTCTGCAAAGTAAATAAAAAAATAGATCAATTTAAGACAATATCATGCCTACTTATCACTTGAAAGTATTATTGATGTGTTCTTCTCATCAAAACACATAATAAATATATATGTTATCTGATAAAATAGTCAAATAGTGTAATCTCAAACGACCAGTGTCGTTTTGAAATGACACGATACTAAAGGATGCTAAAAACAAATATTATATCAATGTTCTTGTTGTATTTTCATTATAATATGAAAGAATGTACGTTTTACATTAAAAAACGGAAAAATATAAGAAAAAAACATAAATACTTTGTCCTTTTTAATACTGAAATTCCCCCGGATCACAGCTTTTCAAAAGGTGTGATCAACAATTCTTGTTTAGGATATGAAGTGTTTACACAATACAGCCAACGCAATGAATAAAATCAATGTTGCTAGGAAGGATTCACTAAACTATTTGTAAAAAACCGCAAATAAATGGGTTCAGTAGTTACTTGATAAAAAAATGTCAAATTTAACGTCATTTTAAAATGACTCTGGTTGAGAAAGGTTTAAACACGGTAAGTTTTATAGCTCTTAAAAATATATATATGTTATTCTTGAAGATAATATCTAGACTTTGCCCGCGCCGAAACACAAATCATATAAAATTCCCTCGATAGAAAAAAATCGCAAAGTATGCTCCAAAAATTATTATTACCACATTTGTTTCAGTTATTTTACAAGTTATATGTATGCAAAAATTCACAGTGTTTCTTTAAATGCTGTTTAAGATAATGCCCGAAAGATTTTTGCTCTATTTTAAACGAGTCGTGTTTTATTAAACATTTTCGCAATTTTCGCATCGATTTTGTCGCTGTAAATGTTAGCGCTCTCCTCTAACATTCGTAATTTCGTATCTCTCCATCTTCTTCTTTTCGGGCCGGGTTGCAGAGCCTTAACAACATGGCGTTCCTTGAGAAATGCAATATTTGTTTTAATTTTTTAAAGTGTGTTTTGAGCGTGGACTCGCGAGAATTTTTTTGACTTTTTATGATTTTAATGACACGTGTTCCCAACATCGTAATCATAGGTTCGTACCTTACTAAAATTTACACTAATAATCTCAAAATCAGATTGAATAACATGGTAATCAGTAAGGAAGGGAACGGGACGAATGGGAAATAATTTGACTGCTTACATTGTTTCAAAGTCCGACAACCCCCGCCCCCCCCCCCCGACTCGGGTTTTGATTTGCCAAGGTACTGGCTAGTAGCTGATGTGTGTTGGTCGAATACGGGAGGGGGGAGGGGAACTCGGGAGGGGGGTTCGGGGGAAGGGGGGGTAGAGTGAGGAGAGGGAAGGTGGAGGAGGAGGATGAGCGGGAACGTGAGAGGGGAAGGGGACGCGGGAGAGGAAGGGGAGGAGGAAGGTGAACGGGACGAATGGGAAAGGACGCGAGGGAGAAACGATTTCTTTATTAAATGGCATAGCAATATATTCCGGGTACCAGCTGGTATATAAATAAAAAAGAAACTTTATTTTATTTCTCTAAGTCAATATTATTAATGATGTTATTAATATGTATAGATATTCTATCAAATATACGTTTCCAATTTGGGGATAGTAATAATAATGATGAATTCTAGAAAATATAGTTTAAAATCAATTAACGACTGAAAATTTAGAAGTTAAATTTAAAAAAAAAACTTCATTAAATCGACTCCAAATGTTAACCACGAGATTCCAAACGTTGTTTATTATGGAACCGATGAAAGGACCATTTGAAAGGACCATGAACAAGCAAATTATGAAACATTTATAAAAAGGATCATACTAAATATTCTACCAACATAATAAGTTCCATAAACAAACCACACTTTGTTATTAGTTTGTTTTTTTACTTCGATATTTAAGAATACTGTGCTTGGATGTTCATAACAATCATAACGCAAGTATAATGTTGACATTTTGAAATCTGGGAAGACACCCCTACTGCCATCTAGCGATGTAAAAATAAACACATTTTGACAGATTACGAAATGTTACGAGGGTATCATATACGCTTAATGCAATTTTTAGTGATTTGATATATCAGAGCTGCCAATTCATAAATATGCTTTTGCTTTTACTACTTTTAAAGTTAGGATGATGTCTTACCATAGAAATCATAAGTGTCCACGGATACAACACTTGACCCTACCTATACATTCAAAATTCAATGCGTTTTAATCAAAACAACATTTTTTATCATAAGTTGTTATTGCATCCAGCTCCTCAATTGTTCCTTTTATCCACTGAATTAGATAATACTAAGAAGTGTAATTTGAAGGAAGACTGATATTGGCAATTTACATAAAACCTTTCGACTTCATTCATCTTTCTATATAACTCTAAACTCGAATATTTTTGATAATGACTGACATAATAACAATTTGTTTTGTATTTTAAGTTGTGACAAATGTTCGCGCATAATGAAGACACAAGATGACCTGGACAAGCACAAGATGAGGCACATCCCCAAACCTGACCGCGTGTACAGCTGCTCGGGCTGCTCCAAGGTGTTCAACTCCAAGGAGAACTTGAGGTCACACGAACGCGTCCACATTCCGCTGTTCCAGAGATACATCTATCCCTGCAGCGTCTGTGGCAATAAGTGAGAATTTTACTGTTTTTATGTTAGTTACAGCATATTTATTTACTTTAAAACCACGCTCAAATCAAGTCCTTGTGCCGTTGTTATTAAGGGGAACGTGTGCGCGGCCCATTTCTGCACGTTTCATACAAATCTTAGATTTGGATTTGAGATCAAAATACCCAACCAAACTGAAAAATTATTTTTGTAATCAAAAGGTATATCAAATATCTAGTTAGGATGTGAGCTACTTTATTTATTTTTGCTTTAAATTATAAGATATAGGCCATTAAAGATTTGAATGTTTCGGGATTTTAGAGGCGATTTGGGCAATTATTTGTGAGTAAATGAAAAACAATAAAAAAATTATTTTACTATTTTTATCATGTAAATATGATGAAATATAAAATAAAAAATAAAAATTTATTAAAAAAATAATTTTGATGGGTGTAAATTAAAAATACAAATTACCTATTTACGGCGGAATAAAAAATAGTCGTTTATATATTAAAATTACTACCCAAAAATTGCATTTTTAAGAATTTTATTTCTCATTGTATTTTTAAAATAAATAAAGTAAAATTATTTTTTTTATGTTTTTCTTTTACACACAAATAATTGCTTAAGTTGCGTCCTAAATAATGAAAAACTAAAATCTTTAATGGCCTATATCTTATAATTTAAAGCAAAAATAAATAAAGTAGCTCACATCCTAACTAGATATTTGATATAACTTTTGATTACAAAAATAATTTTTCAGTTTGGTCGGGTATTTTGATCTCAAATCCAAATCTAAGATTTGTATGAAACGGGCAAAAATGGGCCGCGCATGCGTTCCTCTTAAAGGGATTTTTGAAAACCTTCAGGAAAACAAAAAAAGACTGGTCTAGCTTGGGACTTAAAACTTAGAAGTTACCGTGGATGTATGGAAGAAGTAAAATGAAGGCAGTCCTCTGTTCATTTTAGAGTTGCTTTACAAAATTGTTATTTTCAGCTATCAATGAAGCTTTAGCTTTGGAGTGAGTGACATTGGTAAAATTAATAACCACTGCATTTATATAAAGTATTCGTTTTTACTCCTTATGGATTTTTGACGATGATGAAAACAGAACAGTGATAAAACAGAACACCTTTGAAAAGTGATATCATAAAAAGTGATGAAAAATATACTAATCTAACATAGTTATGTGGTTTTTTTTCATTTACTTTCATAACTTCATATCACTTTTAAAAATGTGTTCTATTTTGTCACTGTTCAGTTTTGTCCGGTTAACTTTGATGAACCAGTCCGTCTATTATCTTGAATTTGTGGTGACCCTTGATAGAAAACATCACAGGTTCGCCGAGTAATTATATTTAAGTAACTTCTCACACCTGTATATTTGTGTTTTAGGTTCACAACCAAATCAGCGGTCGTGGGGCACACGCGGGCCGTGCACGAGAAGATAAAGCGCTACATCTGCGACGTGTGCGGGTATGCCTGCAGCACGGGGGGCGAGCTCATCCAGCACCGCGCCATCCACAGCGAGGAGAAGCTCTTCCAATGCAACCGCTGCCCTAAAAAGTAAACCGGCATTCTTGTACATCTTTCATAAATTACCAATTGTGCTACTGGTTTATAAGTCGTGTTTTTTAATTTATTTTTATGTTTGCCTCGCAAGAGCGCCGTAAACGGTACAGTGTGAAGATAGGGGATCTATATAGTTGTGAGACAAGTTATGGGGTTGTAGAAAGAGATTTATTAATGTGCGGAATATAATGAAGGAGGAAAAATAGATGCCGTTAGCGCATTAGCTGACTTACACAAAAACTAGTCGAAGAAACGACCCATTCTCATGAAGCTAACATCAAATATTCCGCTAGTGTCCGTTAAGTTTCATGTGTGTGCACCGGTTCACAGGGGTTCTATGTTGCTAGCTCCTTTTTTTTTATATGAATACCGCACAAGAGACCTACTGTTCCCGTCTGAAGCCAGTGAAACTATGACATCCCTAATTGGGGTATGTTGTGAGGCTGAAGGTAGTGGGGAGAGGAAGGAGATAGGGAAGAGGAAGGTGGGGAAGTACCTGGCTATTCAGATCTGGTCACCAAACACGGCCAAAGCCATTTCAAGCAACGTTTCAATTCTGAATGGTGGTTTTACACCAGGGCGATACTGAGAGTATCTTCCACTCTGGAACCTGCCGCAAATATACTATATATTATTTTAAATGAATAATTTGTGAAATAACACAAATTAATCAAATAAAATTTATTTGCCACGCTGGGATTCGATGTGCAAGTCAAGCGCCTTGCCGCTGGACTACATCCTTAGAGCAGGCTCCATTGAAATTCCTGTAGAACAGACTCAGTGTGCCCACATTGCATCTGTGCATAAGATATGGCAATCGGCCTATTAACAACGGATTGTCAATCCAATGGACTGCCCTCCTTACCACAGAAAGTATTTTTAGGCTCCAAAATTGAATTGTTGAAAGTACTTGAGATTTGTACATGGTTAGCAGCTGGTCACCATTGAAGAATCTGCTAGCCCTATACAAGACGCCAGGTTTCTAGGAAGCCAGATTTGCTCGGGCCTCTCTATGGAGCCCCGATACTTGAGCATTTCTGAGATACTTATTCCAAACATTTCAATGGAAATGACAACAGCAGAGAAGCTTGTCTAAGAAGGGCAGTCACTCGGCTGAGAGAACAGAATGTCACTCTTTTCACTGTCTCGCCTATTTACTCTGTTCGTTTCAACCTGGCTTAAGCATAGATGGGGTGGTTGCATTTGGAGTTTGTGTTAATATTTTGTACAATCACATTTTGTAAAGACCCGAACTGATAGACAAATGGCCCCCGGTCTTGTTCAAACACAGTTTCTTCAGTTCAAGTGGTTGAATCTTTATTTATTTACTCGAGTATCACAAATATAACATAGCAGTCAAGTATGATATGTAATTCAGAAGACAAAAATTACCATATCGTGTGGAAATAAAAAAAAAATTAACAGTTTAATAGATTAATTAAATTAATAAATAAATCATTACGATCTAAGTTTCATATTTATTGCTAAATAAAGTTAAACACTATTAACTTTGACAACTGATTATGTATTTTGTTATTACATTTTATTTATCACAATTACATTTCTAAGCAATTTAGAACCTATTTTTAATGTTTGAAGATTCAAGACTGGTTCAAATCTCAAGGCGCATCTGGACACCCACGACTCCACATCCTACCCATGTGGGACTTGTGACAAGGTCCTCAACAGCAGAAGAACCTACCGGAAACATCTACTGGTCCACGATGATCTCTGTCGACATATTTGTCCATTCTGCAATAAGGCTTTCAAGAGAAGACAGACACTCAAGGTTAGATTTTGTTATTTATTATTTCTCATTTAGGTAATAATCCGCCAAATGCTTGGAATGTAAATTGGAAGCGAAATCGCAGAAGGATATTACCCTAACCTTTTTCTTTAATGTACCAAGATTTATAATAAAAAAAAAAACTGGAGAAATACACATAAGGCAACAGGAAAGCAGCCCAAAAATTATTTTAAAAATATTTAGCAGGTGTGTACTGTATGTGTAACTCACAAAAGAAAAGGTGCAACCAACATAGCTTTACATTCTAAAAATAAACATAAGATTAATTATCAAAATATTATTATATTATAATAATAACAAAATTTATTGTAATTCTCTTTGAAACACAGTGTATAATAAGGGCATTGCATCTTTCAGGTCCACCTGACTTGCCACACTGGAGACACTCCCATTCAGTGCCCCTGGTGTCCACAGAGGTTCGCCTACAGTTCTGCGTGTCGCTCTCACAAGCAGCGCTGCCACCCTGAAGAACTCGCCATGATGGTTCCCCACAACTTGGGCGGGTATGCTAGCAACTCGCAGGACATGGAACTGGAACACTGCTCTGGCATAAATAACATCGATAACGTCGATAGCATCAAACACGAACATAATAAACACATGCAGAACTCTGTCGTCAACCAGATAGCAATACCGATAAGCATGACGCAGTACGACCAGAACCTTGCGGAACGAAGCGAATCTAAAGATGGTTTGAAAATCAATATGGAACAGAATCGTCACTCGGATGACGCTCCGATTCAGTGTCCCTGGTGCCCACAGAGTTTCACCTACAGTTCTGCATGTCTTACTCATAAACAGCGCTGCCACCCCGAAGAATTGGCCATGATTACTCCCAACACCTCGGGACGGTACGCTGCCAACCAGCAGGACGTAGAACTGGAACATCACAATAACATTGATAGCATCAAGCACGAACACAATCATGTGCAGAACTCTGTCATCAACCACATACAGACAATGCCGCCGAACATGGCGCAGTACGATGCAAACATTGCGGAAGGGAATGAATCTAAAGATAGTTTAAAAATGAATATGGATCAAAACAGCCTCTAGTGTTCAAAATCTAATTTTATCATATTTTGTGCAATGATTATTAAATTGTTAACTCATTTAACATGATAGTTATCTTGGGTTGGAAAAAATGCAAAGAAGTTTATTATTCTGATCTTTGAAAGTATGAGCAATGCTTTATCAAAGCTTTTTTAAATTATGTATTTGAATCAATGATTTTATCTGTAAAATACACATTTTGTATTTATGTATATTATCAAAAATTTAGACATTGCGCATTATTTGTGTGGCCGTATATGTACTAAATTTCTCTAATAATTATTTAATGACCCACATAATTTTTATTGTTTATGAATTTATTGCACAAGTTAGCTGCTAGAGACAGCCATGTAGTTAAATAAAGCAAATATATAATTTCACTGGATCAAACCAATGCAAATTTTAACTTAATTCCGTACTGAACATTTCCTTTGTTTATGTAATTGTGTATTTTATTATCATGCAAATTTCAACACGATAAGTTACTTCAAATAGATAAGTTTTGATAAGCGCAACACGGCATAACACCCCAAAAACAAATAACGAAAATTACTTCAAATAGCTTATTGGCAGGAGCATCTACAGAAATAATAAAAAAGTCAAGAAAAATAATAAAATTTATTATGATAATGAAACATTATTTTAATTATATGTATATTTTATTATACTAGAGTTTTTTTTTTAATATTTTATACTAGTAAAATCTTTAGGGGGAATGTTATTGTTAAAAATGCATGCAATATATAGATCTAAATTATTTTTATTTTTAGTTGCAATAAGGGTGAAATTTTATTATAGATTGATGAAATATATATTTCTACAGGGTCGGTTCTGGGCGGGCGCAATTGGATCAGTTCGCTCAAGGCATTGGTAATATCTAACACCTAAAACAATGCCCTTGAGGTTTTTACTAGCGCCAGGCGCCGTTGGGTTCAGGGCTGGTCCTGTATACATATTACAAGCACATAGTTTACAGAAACACATTTGTAGGGTAAACACACGCAGGTTATATATTACATATATTTTTTTTTACGTAGTTTATATCGTTTACCACTAGTATTGTTCATTATTCAATAGGTGCAAGGAAAAATATCATTATTGACCTTTTTGATTAAAAAATGCATAAAGTTGTTCCATTTTATTAAAAAAATATATTTCAGCCTTTGTACTATTTTTATTTCATTTTTTCTCTATTTATGTAGTATACATACTCACTTCTGCAGTACATACAACGTGTCCGGAAACTCGTAGTACAAGCGGGAAACTGGTGAATCTACATCACGTAGAGAACCCAAAAAAATGATTTTTTTCGATATGAGCATTTTGATTTTAATATTATTTTTTTTCAATTTTTCCATTTTTTCGGCAACTAAAGGGTTAAAAAAACTTTTGAGCCCGGTTTACCCTTCGATGCATTTTATAAGACATTACATAGCTGAAATGAACCCCCTAGTGAACAATTTTTTCAAATTTAACCAAAAAAAATCCAACTTCGGATCCGATTTACTGGAAAACGAAAGCTCAAATCAAAAAAGTTATATCACAAAATCGACTCCAAATGTGATGTGGAGTCTCCAGTTTCCCGCTTGTACTACGAGTTTCCGGACACCTTGTATATTAAAACCCGCTCATAAGTTTCTCACAATGTTTTTTCGAACCTTATAAGGTTTTCTAACATAATAGGTTTTTCCTGTCCATTGAGAAACTTTATAAGACTGTTACACTGTATGTACATATTGACAGCAGAAAGGCTAATTGAAGTAACCAAATTTTTTTTTGATTTTCATTTTTTGATGCAAATTCACTTGTAAAAAAAAAACTGTCAATCAAGGTTTATATAATTTTCATCACATATAAACCTCGATGAAAATTATATTCCTTGAGTATATAGTTCGATGCAGTTTTTTTTTTTTAAGTGAATTTGCATCAAAAAGCGAAAATCGAAAAAAAATTTTAACGTCAATAAGTCTTTTTGCCATCAGTGTGTTTGAAATAAGCCAGATAAGACGCAATCTGTTACGACGTTACAACAGTGTGAAACATTCCATATTTTTGTCTCTGCACTTTTCGCACTACTCAAAGCTCGTGTTTACTAACCGTAGTCACGTATCATTCTAACATGTTTATTTTTCTAATATAAAAGAAAACATTTAGTCTACTTATTTGGAACAGGTTTCCTTCGGTCTAGTTAGGAGAACACCTCGATACTCAAAGAAAATAAAATTAATGTAAACATAAAATAAAAGTGACGAGCTTTAATCTTATCAGTAAGTAGATTATTTTCTCATTCCTATAAATTTAAGTTAATTTTATTTTTGTTAATAGTTTAATAAATTAATACCGGTCTGTTGCATTTGTAATATGTAATATTTTATTTAGATACACAATATAATATTTTAGGTTTGATATTATGGAATATCTTTACATAATACTCGTTTATTAATATGACACATCATGACAAATCAAATTTTAGATGTAATGACTCTTTTCCACAAAAAATTATAAATTGATTTCGAAAGACTTCTTTTATCTAGTAAACATATGTTTTAAATTTTGAAAAAATATGTTTATTTTTAGTACAATAAGGTTTTACCGTAGGTCGTTGGCAGATTTGTTAAATTTTCAAACAAAATTTTGTACTATACAACACACATTTCAAATCACATATTCATGCAGTATTATAAATAAATACGTTAACTGGTAAACATATGTTTCAAAATTTTAATTTTAGTTCAAATAAAATCATAAAAAAAAACTTAAGCACGTATTTATGATGAAAATTTCTCTGTTTTGCCTATCTATTTACGGTCTTATGAATTAATACATTTCAGATTTTTTTGCAAATTTATTTTGCTTAGACATTATTGAAAAATTATAAATACTTATGATAAAAAAATAATTATAAAAAGTATATAATATTAATATTTTTTACATCACATGTTTGAGCACATTTGTTGCCAACTCGAAGCACCAATATTCGAAGCCATTACCCGTTTGAACGCAGGAGCGATAAGACGTATCCGCGGCGCTCTTCTAAGTAATATTAGCCGAAATCGTAAGGCGACTTAACAGAAAGGCAGAGCGCTGCGTTCGACGAAATCGGAGTTTTTGTTTGCTGGTCATTCGTTCTTAAGGTCCCTGATAGTAAAGTTTTGCCCCTTTGCACATACAACAGCCGTGAAAATGTATGCAAAAATTTTCTTATCATATGCAAAATATTGTCAAATTCGGACAATTCTAATGTGTGAAATATAAAAAATAACGAAAATAAGAACAAAAATATCATAGAATTCGTCCCTTTGGAAAATTCCAAAGTGGAAAAATCTATCCATCTGGACAATACAAAATATCATTAAATTTATCCAATCCGACTTTCAATGTGCGAAATTTCGTCGATTTGGACAATTTTTTGAACAGTATGAGTGCAAAGCGTTAAATTTCCAAAGTGCAACATAATGTCAAATTTGTTTATTTGGACTTCGGTAGTTATCTTTGAATATTATAGATCGCACCACTTCTGTTTGAAGATGGCTTATATCTACTTAGTAGGTCCTCAGTCGGTGGCTATGACAAGCATGAACGGCAGACAATATGGGTTATATTACCAGTCCATACAAATGTCCTAGTACATTCAGTTCCTAAAAATATCGTAAAAAAAACTCAACCAGTACCCCAAAGAGGAAAATTATTCCTTCACGGAATGTGCGCCTACTTTAATATTTTATGAAAACAGTTCTATTTGAAAATTATAGATGCCGCCACTTCCTTTTGTAGCTAAAACGTGGAGCTAGAGACATCCATTAGTGTATTAATACTATAGACTAGCAGTTAAAAACTGCAGGTTTTTGCTGCTAGGTCCTGAGGGCGGCTTTTGGTTCGGCTTTGCCCAGTTTGAATTTTGGTGACTATTTTCTAAATCCGATAGGAACTGGTTCCAAAAATAGCCAGTTCCTCGGATCCACTGTGATCCAGTGACAGCTGGACACCGGGACAGGCAATGACGTCATATGTAATATATAGCCGCGTGATACTATTATTCACAACTCTACGTATCACTGTCAATCTTTCCATATCCGGAGAGATGCTCAAATTCTACAAATCCATAGTACTTATACCTAAGGGGGGGCACGTCCTCATGCGACCTGCTACGTAAGTGGTGCCATCCTTTGACAAATTCTTGAATTCTAAACTGAATTACAAAAGTAGCTTTTTAGCGTAATATAGGGCAGCACTTCCGTTTGTATCTATTTGTGAATCGAGTGTGTACGACAGACGCAAGGCTATCACTGTTTGATGATGACAATATTTTTTTTGAGACAAAGTGCTTTTGATATTTATGAGTTGTGCTGCAGTGTCAACCATAATTTTAATTATAATTATTATGTATTTAATGTACATTTTGTCTTCACCTAAATATGACTTTTTGCTAATTAATATCTATATATTTTCTTTGAATTCAATAGCAATTTGATGGCTTGAACGCTTGAAGATGACTTGATGATACCAATTGATGATAATATTGTTTCATCACTCACTAATCTATAATAAACCCTTTATATATAATTTGTTCATTACTAAAGAATCTCTTGACATGATTTCTACAAGGAATTGAAGGTTTCTTTCAAAAATGAAGTTAGCAAACTTGCATTGCAAGCCATTGGATGTTAAAACAAGTATAATGTTTTCAGTTAGCTTTTTCCACCAGAATCGTTTAATTTATTTGTTTTTTGCACAAAATAAAGTAATTTACCCTGTTACTACAGCTCGTATCTATCATGTTAATATAAATAATAATAATTTTATTATTTTGTTTGTAAATACATACACAGCACGCTGTAAAAAGAAATAATAAAAAACTGCTTTGTATATATGTCATACTATTTTTTTTCATTGGTTTATTTATTATTGTGTTTAAAAAGGCATGTTTTGTTTAACATGAAAGATTATAAACTAACCTATTTGGACATAAATTATTAGTTTAACTAGTTTAAAAATACAACACAATCAGAATTTTATACACTAAAGGCAGTTCAGAAGGCGAAACAGCTGTCGTGTGTAATAATAATTACACAGCAGAACTCGTTTATAAATAAATCGTTTTTATAAATTAAATAAAAACATTATCGAATATATAAAAAAAAATTAAGTTGTACAAATTAAACTTAATAATAATAAATTAAAGTCTTGATGTCAGAACTGATAGAGGGACCCATCTGGTAAATAAAACGTTTGAGGAAAGTGGTGGGTGTCCTCGATACTCCTGTATGTCTTACTACTAAAAAATTAATTAATTCTGTGATATCTGTTTCACCTTCTGAACTGTCATTTTGATAATGCCTTCAGAAGGCGAAGCAGCTGTCACTTGTAATTAATAATTAATTTTTTTTTTTACATTAGCTCCACATAGGAGGCCCTGAGGAAAACAATTTCCCTCGGGACCTATGTCATCTTTGGGGATGCTGTGTGGAGAGTCTTTTTAGGGAAAACTCTTGGATAATCGATCAAATAACAAATGGATCGCATTATTTAGGGCACAGTCGCCAGGTGGGAATGATGTCCTTGTTCTACTGGTATTTCAATGGAAGATGTTCCGAGGGACTGTCGTTGTTGATCCCTTCGACACCGGTGCATAGCCAGGAAACACGCCAAACATAATGTACAAGGTTGACATTTGTCACTTGAGGATGGGTCGCTTCTATGCCTCGTTTTTGAGTTCAACAGCTCGGCTGTAGAACGATTTTCCGGTCTCTGTCTTTCCTCCTTCCTACAACATGGGTATCTTCAAGAACCATGTTCACTACTTTCTCTCCTCAAAAAGACCCTCCGCACAGCATTTTCAAAGATGACATAGGCCCTGAGGGAAATTATTTTTCTCAGGGCCTCTTGTTTGGAGTTAATGTAAAAAAGGAAAAGGAAAGAAAGGCAGATCTGGGAAAAAAATTCGAGCAATACTTTAGGGCAGCGATTTTCAACCTGTGGTACGCGTACCCCAAGGGGTACGTGAAACAAAAATGGGGGTACGCAATATTGTGTTTCGTTTAATTTTGCATGTAGAATCGCTAATTAAAAAGGCCCGAAGTCATGTCACACTCTGTATAAAATTACATCAAGTGTATTGTCTGACTTGATTATTAAATTCACATAATAATGAGAGTATTAAAAAATTACAATCGAAACATGTCTTTCATTACACATGGAGACAAGATTGATAGAGGGTACGGGGTACAACTAATTTGTAGTAAGGATCAAGGGGTACGCCAGCTCAAAAAGGTTGACAACCGCTGCTTTAGGATAACGATTTTGGGAATTTTCTACAGGCACTACATAAAATAAAAATAAAACAATAACATTATATAAATTATCTTATAATCTCTCAAAATATAAAATATTTGATTTAATTACATAAATCTTTCTAAGTTTTATAATTAATTACACAAAATAAGCATGAGTAAAAATTAAACACTGATGAACAGTAAACATTCTGAAACAATGTTGTCGCAAATATATTTTTGGAATTTTCACAGTTTTTACGTGGTATGTAATAAAAATTGAAATCTATGGCTGTAAATTTTTTTGTTTGTTACTTTTGTTTCATCATCACTTACATTTCAATCATCACTTATATTATATTAATATAAGTGATGATTGTAAGTGAATGCAATTAAAATATTTTAATATTTAGGTGTAGAGCAGAAATTTGATTGTATGAAGCAGTGAAAACTCTCAAACAGTGATGCCTACTTTTATCATATTGCGAGGTAATTTACTACAATTAGATAAGTCCGAAGTCAGCATTTAGAGCATCAACTGCAACTATTGGTGGCATACATGGATGAGGAAATGAAGTTATGGTTTTGTGTGTAACTTGAAAACGCTGATTTCTAGTTGTAGCTGCTAGTTGTAGTAATTACCCCGTGATATAAATAGAAGAGTGAAATACAAAATTTTATAAATGCTTTGATTTAAATATTTGTGCCTGTGAAAAGGAGCTTGTGCTGAATCATGATATCATCTTCTCATCTGTGTTATCTGTTACTCCGTGCATGACAGCTTCATGTCTTTTCCTATTGTCAAGCCTTGAGAACTTTTTGCCACAAAATCTGCAGGATTCATGGTTGCTTTTGTTGTGGCACAAAAGATGTCTTTTTAAAACTGATGAACAAACAAAGCTCTTCTCACATTGGTCGCAGTGGTAATTTTTTGTATTGGTATGCCTAAAAATATTCAAGATACAGGTTAAAAAGATTATAGATTTTGAAAGTAGTCCAACCATATATAATACAAGACCAACAACTTTGAATATCAGTTTGTAATGTAAAAAAAATATGGTACATATTTACATTATTTGTTTCATGTCTACCAAGTCCCGGACTATGTGTTAAAATGCACCATTGTTCAGGGGCGGATTAGAGTTACCGTACAAATAAGCAGACAGCCAACATCTATCTATATAAATAAAAATGAATCGCCGAAATGTATGTACGCGCATAACTTCCGAACGACTGCACCAAATTGGATAATTCTTTTAATTGTGTGTTCGTTATTCTCAGGACAAGGTTTGTATAAAACTACTGGTAAGCTCTGGCATTATGAAATTTGTATAAAAAAATTGCAATAGGTGGCACGCGAGCTGTTTGAAAACTGAATGTATGGAATGCGAGAGTTAGGAGGGGGGAGGGGGGTTCGCGGGAGGGGGGAGAGTGGAGTGGGGAGAGGAAAGGTGGAGGAGATGGAGTGTGAACGCAAAAGGGGAAGGGGACGCGGGAGACGAAGGGGTGGAGGAAGGGGAACGGGAACGGGACGAATGGGAAAGGACACGCAGGGATAAACAATTTCTTTATTAAATGGCATAGCAACGCATGCCGGGTACCAGCTAGTAATGAATAATAATCGATTTAAACAAAAATTAAACTAAGTATAAGGGGTTCTGTGGCTTGCTTGCTCGGCCCACTTATACATCCAGTCGACACTACTATATTTATTAGTTTAGTTCAATAGTTCTGCAATCCTACAGTGTTAGACGTGAAGTTAATAAAACTAAGTATAATTGGTTCTGTGGCTTGCATGCTCGGCCCAGCCAGTTACATCCAGTTAAAACTACTACATATGGTTATTAGTGTAGTTGAGTAGTTCTGCAATCCCATAATGTTAGACTTAAAGCTAATAAAGCTAAGGGGAGGAATGCAGATCCCGCCAATGTCTGGAAATTAAATAAAAAGGCACTTTCTAGATGAGAAAAGTTTGGAAAAGCTGAATAAAACAAAAATTAAGGCGCACTCGGCAAAATTGAGGGAGATGCAACCGTTCAAAGTATTTAAAATTTCACTTCGCGAGTTGATATTGACAGTCCGCCCGCCATTTTGTCATAACCTAATGCGCTAAACATGGTTTGTGATACAAAAAAAGTGCCCCTTTATAACGCCTACTCACGTCAAGGCAAGAAAAACATCCCAGTTTTCAAGTGGTTTAGCGGCTACGCTAGGTTTGAGTAACATGGTTTGTGATTCTGGCGTACTATTAATTCTGTATTAGGTCTGGGATCCAACATAAGCAATGAAAAAATGGCGAACGGACTGTCAATATCAACTCGCGAAGTGAAATTTTAAATACTTTGAACGGTTGTATCTCCCTCAATTTTGCCGAGCGCGCCTTAATTTATTTTTTATTCATCTTCTCCAAACTTTTCTCATCTAAAAAGTGCATTTTTATTAAATTCCCTGACATTGGCGGGATCTGCATTTCACCCAAACTAAGTATAACGGACTCTGTGGCTTGCACGCTTGGCCCACTTACATATACAGTCATATAACTACCATATTTATTAGTGTAGTTGAACAGTTCTGCAATCCTACAATGTTAGACTTGAAGCTAATAAAACTAAGTATAACGGGTTCTGTGGCTTGCATGCTTGAACCACTTATATATCCAGTCATAACTACTATAGTTATTAGTTTGTTAGTGTAGTTGAACAGTTCTGCAATTCTAGAATTGTTAGACTTGAAGCTAATAAAGATAGATTATTTGAATCTTTGGTTTTGTAATACTGACCTTCTTTCGTGCGCTATTCTAGCAGATGATTGGATAAATCGTTTATCGCAATAAGAACAGGGGTAACGTCTATCATTGTTGTGGCTTCGGATATGAATTTCTAGCAAGTATTTATCGATGAAACCTTTACTGCAGAGGTGGCAGATAAAGTTTTTCAGACCGTCGTGATAAGATCTATAGAATAAACATAAAATGGTTAGTTGCATTTTTATTGGAAACTTTCAGGGATGTAGGAAAAGAGAATCATAGAAATTTTATGCTTTATCGATTTTTTCAAGTGGCACTAAATATTTATTTATTTGATTTTTTCAAGCCCGGCCGGGCATGTTTATTTTTTTTAAGATAAAAAACATCTAAATATGCACAACAACATCAAATATTTTTGTTGTTGTTTTGTAAGTATCAATTATTTGGCATCAATTTTTCGTGATATAGCACAAGAATTCCAATTATTGTAAGAGTTGGGAAGGGTAGAAAATAGGAAAAAGCAAGGTATGTCACAAGACATTTAAATAATAATAATGCTAATTATTTCAGGTTGTTAGGTTACCTGTGTCTTTGCACACCTCCAGGAGTCATAAAAACTTTAGTGCAGCCATTTAATCCGCAAATAATTTTCTCTCTATTTTGGTTGTGTGTTTCCGTGTGAATGGTAAGTTTAGCTTTGGTGTTGAAGAATTTAGTGCAAATTTCACATTTGAACTTTAATCCTCGCTTGTGCATCCCCTTGTGGTCTATTTCAGATCTATAAGCTAATAATAAATAATGTTTGTATGATTTATTCAAATTACATGCCAATGAATTAATGTTGACTTAACATTTCCTATTGACTTACATTTCCTGCAGATGTCGCAATAGTATCTCTTGATTCCCATGTGGAAGTCTTGATGAGTAACGAGGCGGGACGTTTTATCGAATATCTTGGGACAGAAGGAACACGGAAAGCCTTTCCCTTTTATATGTCTTGGTTCTTCTTCAACTGCTTCTCTCTCTTGTAATAATCTTTTCTTCTCTAATTTTAATTCTGTAAAAAAAAATAAGAAAATCAAATTAACAAGCATTATCACATCAGTCAAATAAACCTAAGTAAAAAAAAGATTATTATAAAAAAATCTTTACTAGCACTAACTTTTTTTCTGTTTCTTTTTCTCTTTAGATTTTCGAATGTATTCAGAATTGGGTGGCAATAGAAAATCATTATCGGAGTTATCACTCTCATCGACATTATCAAAAACATTGTGCATCAAAGATTCCTGGTCTTCCGGAAGTAATTCCTCGTCTTTCACAGATTCTCCGCTCAGTAAATTCTCATTTGTTAGATCTATTTCTAATTTGATGGACCTCAAAACCTCTGACGGGTCGATCGTCGGAATATTGTCCACTTTTTCTATTTTTATTTCATTTATCACAGATGGCTTTGGAGCATAGTTTAGTAAATAGGAGAAGGACTTTTCACACAGTTGCCTGAATTTATAAGCAGACCACAAATTTTTTAAACAGGATGAACAGATATGGCCAGGAAGTCCATCTTCTTGAGAGACCTGAGAACGAACATAAGTATGAAATCATAATAAATTATTGGTAACAAATAAATTATTTGTAGGCTAGCTTTACACTCATAAGTAAAATGTACGACTTAACGTAAGTTTTTGACAAGTTACTCAAAGGAGCGTTTACATATGCATCCGACTTATGGTAATTAATGCTCATGGAAGTTGTTCAGAAGTTCAACTTGACCGAATTTATTTGCGGTAAGTTGGCGTCCTGTCAACAACGATCTGCTGCTATCAAATTTACACGATTTTGTCAATAAAGATGAAAGGTCCAAATAAAGTGTTGAAATAGAACTTGGCTTGAATTAAACAATTTTCCACGGGCTTTTGTTACCTGTCGGCAACCGACTTCGAATTCAAATACGTAATGTTATAAAGAGAAACATTGAGATTAGAAAGGATTGGACCGATAATTAAAGGGATACCAACATAACAGTGACGAAATGGCCGCCAGGCTGTCATAGTATCGGTTCGCGAAGTGAAATTTTATTTAACGAAATTGAAAATTAAAATGCATTATTTTTCGCCGGCCGTGATGCAAAAAGTTTCCTTTTATAGTGATTAAGGCGAATCTAAAGTTTTTTTCTAAAAATTATTCGTAATAACCATGGACACTAATCCCGAAAATTTCCCGAAAAAATCCTGTCAACTGTCTTTTAATTTTTAACATCTTGCAATGTGCGCATTTTGGTACCATTTCTTACAGCAAGTCTCTTAACTTATCAAACTGATTTGATAAGCTGTGAGAAGGCTGGAAGTTCACACAGACGCGATTAGACCTGTCAAAAACTTGCGAAAGAACAACTTCTGTAACTTGCTATAAATTACGTTAAGTAACTTTTGGTGCCGTTTACACTGGTAATTTGGTTATAAATAGCTCACGAGCGTAAAGCCAGCCTTAATATATTAATAAGATAGTAGTTAGTAGTAATAAATATATTTATGGTAATAGCACTGAACCGTATAGTTTGAAAACGAAATATGTATATTTCTTTAACTATGCAATGAACACAATGAACTATAATACACATAGGGAACTTACAGTTACTGTAGCACAAGAGGTTAACATATCAGAACAGGTAATTTTTCGTTCTCCATCCGATTTCCTAGTTGAAAAAATCGATTTCATTGAACCCTCTTTCAAACAAACTCTGCATATCAATTCAAAATTCATATTTGAGAAATTGTTTAAATTAACTTTTACATGAAAGCTAAATTTTGTTTTCCAATAATTGGATTACAAAATAAATAAATTATTCATTGTAATGTTCAAAGCGTAGAGCAAATGTAGTGGAGCTGTCATTCAATCTGTCACTTTGCCTTTTCAATGACAATGACAGGCAGGCCATAGATTATGAAATTTCAACCTGTCAGCGAAGTGAGCGATGGCATAATCGAGATATTTATTTCGAAATATCGATGGATATTTCCGAAATATCCGACTCCGAATAAAAATACGTTAAAATTGTATATCTTCATTTCCAGGACAAACATTTAATTTTTGTATTAAGTCATTGTTACTTCAGTGCATTGTTTAATTTAAGTATATGTTTTTTGTTAGGTTTCTAAAAAATTATCCTTAAAACCTACCTACATTATAATATGTATTCATTATTTTTAGATTCAAAGGCAATTTGTACCTACAGCCTTTATTTTGAGTCAAAAAGATTAAATGCCAAGCGGTAACCGGCTGGTTATTTTAAATGGGTGACATATGCAACGTCTGTTGGACGGTTTTCGCCAACGATAACATCATGATAACATTATCACGTCTGGTTTCTAGTTGGCTGTGCATTCGCGCCCAAATACGAACAAATACGATGGAATACTGAACAGAATTAAAGAAAAAAATTAAGAAACAAACAACAAATAAATTAATGCTTCAAAGGAGATCACATTAATTTGTCTCTGCAGTGATAAAATTTAACTAATTATTAATCTTTGAACGGAATATAAATTATTTTCTTACTTACACGATTGTCATAATTTATCATAACATAATATATGTTTTAACAAGTTTAATAATAGAAGAAAAATATTACAATGCCACCATATGATTTAGAATTGAACAATTTTTTAGTTATTGAATTAATTGTCAATTTGCCAGTCCGCGATAGAACTTCGTTTATCGTAATGTTTCAGCGACAAGAATTTATCCCGGAAACGAACTTATAAAATTTTATCTCAAAATTTCGATAACGCATTACGCCCACCACTGTATTTAGGTAGGTACCTAAAATAATAAACAAGACAAGCCCCACTAGTGAACTCGTCATTGGTTCGTGTTCGTATTCGTGTCGTGTGTAGCCTACAAAACTTCAGTTTCTTCTTATTTTTGCTCTGGCAAATTGAAATCTGTCAAAAGTCGAATAACAAAAGCAAATAATAATGGAAATGTGAAAAAATGTTTGTCTTAGAATTATTATAATAGTGCGAAATTAATTTAGAATTGATTTGCAAAATAATGTTTCTTATCAAGTGACCATGAATTTATGATACTTTGTTTTTTACTATTTTTTTAAACGTTTTAGGTACTGTGTGTAACTTTTGTAATGTCGTAAATTCTGTGAGAAATGGAAAATATTTATTTTGAACCTCCTTATAAAAATTGTGTTTTTGTGTAATAAGTCGTTGACCAAATCACAGTCCTAGTTTCTGTTAAGTTTAACAGCAATAATTATTTGTTTTTTTTTGTGATATTTATCAAAGTAATTTTTGAAATGCACTTCGAAAAGATTTGCCGTATTTGTTTAGGAGAAGGAATCATGTCGTCAATTTTTGAAATCGAAGATCATATCGGAAACTCCTCTATACCTTGTACGGAAATGTTATTGGCCTGTGCTACAGTAACTGTGAGTTATTTACAGTGTTATCATAATTATTATAGTTGAACGGTGTGTTTTCATTGGTAATTATAATGTATTTTCTTTCAGGTATCTGAGAAAGATGGACTCCCTAGCCAGATCTGCATTAAATGTCGCAAGCAGTTATCTTCAGCTTATAAATTTCGCAGGCTATGTGAAAACTCATTTAAAATTATGCTGGAGTATGTGGCTAACATCATAAAAGACAACGCAATAAAGTTGGAGAACGAAGACACACCTCTATTTGATTCAAATTTATTTGAAATCAAATTGTCTGATAAAGATATCAAAGACGAAGATGATTCTATCAAGGTGGAAGAATTTGATGATATGGATGATGAAAGAGCTTCTCCCTTTGATGAGGGCTTAGATATCCCTTTAAAGTTGGATTCTAATAAGACTTTACGAGGAATTGCACATGAGAAAAGAAGTAAGTACAATACAGTATAAATACTTTATTTAAATTTAAATCTAGTTTAAATGTAGTTTACTTATTTGACTCTCAGTGTTCTGTTTTATATTTTGAAGTTGAAGGATATTACTTAAAGAGGAATGAAAAAGGAATGGAGAAGGTTGGGAGTATATTTTTGTCATGTTAGACTAATGATCAAGAGGAAGTGAAATGGTGAAGGAAGTGAAATTAGCTAGTCTCCTTCAACAGAAGCATTCTTCGCAACAACATTTTCATTTACATATTCATTTAACCTTAACTCTACCAGCTGAGGCACTGGGCTCCATTGAAGCCAAAGTACAGTTAACCTCAGAAGCTCGGCGTACCGCATAGGGTTCTCAGATATTACAATATCACACAATTGTTACCGGCTGTACGAAATACAAGTGCGCCCTGCTGTTAAGTTTGGTAGCTGAAAAAAACCCCTGATTCATAGTATCTTACCAGATTTATTTATTTCTTTCTTTACATGGTTTCAATTCAATTTATAACCTCACTAGGACAAACCTGTGTTGAGGTTAACAATTCAAAATAATATAGGTATTGAAATAACAAAATATTGTTGCACGTTTCTACAGATAGATTTGATCTTTGAAATACAGAGGATAGGTGGAAATGTGCTTGTTCTGTAGGTATGTCATAGAAACTCCAAAAAATTAGCGTCATTGATCCCTTTCGGCTCCGATGCGCAGTCGGGAGACTCGTCAAACATTTCTGAGGTTTCCGTCAGAGCTGCCTATGTGGAGTTAATATTATAAATGAAAAGCAACTAAAACATATCATTTTTTTAAATCTCTTTGTTAGATTTGCGGATTCCATAATTATTCCTGCACATTAAATAATTGTGACTTTTTTGCAGAATTGAAACGAGCGAAAAAAAAAAACATGAAACTGAAAATAAAGAGACAAACAGAAGAAAAATCGGAAAAATTGACGTGCAGTCTCTGCCCCAGAACATTCAAGTGGAGATATTTACTAATTTCCCACCAGGATTCACATATTGGAATTAAAAGATACTTTTGTGAATTGTGTGGAAAATGTAAGTTTTCATTTTTATTTTCAAGAAAAATAATATATCACATTTTGTATGGATTAAAAAAAGTAAAGAAATTCCCAACTTTGAAGTAATCTCCTTCAATACAAAAAGTTGGATTTGATTAAAAAAAAACTCTATTTAACCCTAGGGGTAGTTCATTAATCACGTGAGGCTCGAAAGGGGGAGGGGGGGTTCGGAAAAAATCACGAAATATCACCAGGGGGAGGGGGTGTAATGAGATATCACGTGTATTTATTTTTCGTGATAATATTCTGAAAATTTCAAAATACTTTGTACTAAAAAAATACACGTGATTTTGGGAGGGGGGGGGGGGTTAGTCTAAAACCTCACCACATATCACCACGGGGGGGGGGGGAGGGGTTAAAAAGTTGCTAAAAAACATCACGTGATTAATGGACAACCCCCTAGATAACTAAACTGTTTTCATTGTTTCATTGTAATTACACTTTCGTCGAGTGGACGATGTAATAAAACACTAGAAATAAATCAAAAATATTTTATTAAGATACAAACTTGTTACATGGCACAAAAGTAAGGTTTATAATGAACAAATTAATATCAAAATATCAGTCTACACAGTGACCACACATGTCAACATTATGTGGACCACAAATAGCCTTTCTACATCTGGTGCAACAATGTTTGGTCATCCTCCGGGCCTTGGATGGACACAGGTAGCAAATTTTATGCACGATGGACGTAGATGGAACCGGATCTTTTATTGTAGAAGATTCACCAAGAATATCAAAAAATATAAGAATATATGAATGTACGTACCTTAACAATAAAATTGTTGTTATAACTGAACTTTAGTCCAGCGGATGACGAGATGGTCATAGGGCACGTCCTAGTATGCGTGTGGCCGCAATCGCGTCACGTGCTGCACTGTTTACTCAAATTAGGAAGGTAATGAAAGAGTCAAGGTCGGGGAGCGGGGGGAAGTAGGTGATTTCGAATTTCGCCGAGTAGTGCTTCGTCGCCTCGACGAGCGATTAGTTATCTAGGGTTAAACAATTTGTTCACGTAAATCTGAAAATAATTCAGCCCAGCGGTTTAATATAATTAAAGTTAAAAATATTATTATTATTAATTGTAATAGTTAATGATTAAAGTTAATAATTTGAGTACTTTTTAAATAATTTCACATGGCATCATTAGCAACCGCGAAGCTCCGATTGAGCTTAAGGGCCCGCTACCCGAATCACTACCAATTTCTTACATATCTCCCTTAAACACGTTAAGTTTTAAAGCTCTTAAAAAAATATATGTTATTCTTGAAGATAATATCTAGACATTGCCCGCGCCGAAACGCAAATTATTGAGATTTTTACTGGCACTAGGCGCCTTTTGGCTCAGGGCCGGTTGTATATTGCCCCTCTACAAAATTGCATCCCTGTTGTTCTCTGTCAACAAATGTGTATTTAAAGTAATATCTAGTTTCCTTAAAATAACAAAAATTTTCAAAATTTTAAGTAACCCTGATACAAAAAAAAGAGCTGATGACCTTGAAATGCCTGAACAGATTTTCATGAATTGTAGCTAAGAACCATCTCGATCACGTCAGCTTTCAAACAAAAATACTGCATCATAATCAGTCCATTCGTTTAGGAGTTACGATGCCACAGACAGACACGTCAAATTTATAACACCTCTACTTGTGTCGGGGGTTAATTAAAGGCATCAATTTGTAATCGTAATTGTGTATAGGTATTCATTTTTCCTCTACTGTATTTACTTAGTATGTTTTGTGTATTTTATACATACAATAAATTATATCAACTGATTTATTAATTTACAACAAAAAACACATAAATTTGTTTAAGACCACTTTTATAAAAGTGATAAGATATATATGATATAAAAGTGGTCTTAAACAAATATAAATATATTATATTAAAAAAAGATCGACCTTATGTTCCTCCCATACAATTAGCTCCCAGCCAATTACATATGTAAGGACCTAATATAACAGACGGTTCTGAAAATTATTTTGGGTACAGAAATGAGCAAAAGAAATGCTTTGGCATTTTTGAAAAAAAAAATTGTTCAAATGAGGTGACTAAGTGTACATTAAAATTTCTAAAATACACACAAAATACAAGATTCAATTTTTTAGTTCAGAGGTAAAATTACTTTTGTTTTGAAAATCTCACAATTATGATTACTTAAAAGTTGTAATTAATAAATCATATTTGTAAAAAGCATTAACTTTGTGGCTCGCCATAATTTACAATAAAAAACACATAAATTTGTTTAAGACCACTTTTATATCATATATATCTTATCACTTTTATAAAAGTGGTCTTAAACAAATTTATGTGTTTAAATTTATAAAAAACACATAAATTTGTTTAAGACCACTTTTATATCATATATATCTTATCACTTTTATAAAAGTGGTCTTAAACAAATTTATGTGTTTTTTATAAATTTAAACACATAAATTTGTTTAAGACCACTTTTATAAAAGTGATAAGATATATATGATATAAAAGTGGTCTTAAACAAATTTATGTGTTTTTTATTGTAAATTATGGCGAGCCACAAAGTTAATGCTTTTTACAAATATGATTTATTAATTACAACTTTTAAGTAATCATAATTGTGAGATTTTCAAAACAAAAGTAATTTTACCTCTGAACTAAAAAATTGAATCTTGTATTTTGTGTGTATTTTAGAAATTTTAATGTACACTTAGTCACCTCATTTGAACAATTTTTTTTTTCAAAAATGCCAAAGCATTTCTTTTGCTCATTTCTGTACCCAAAATAATTTTCAGAACCGTCTGTTATATTAGGTCCTTACATATGTAATTGGCTGGGAGCTAATTGTATGGGAGGAACATAAGGTCGATCTTTTTTTAATATAATATATTTATTTAATCAAAGTGTGTACCATTGCTATCTATGCACTTTTGCCATCTCATAGGTAGTTCATCGATCCTTTTACTAAAAAAATAATTCGAACGGGAATCAATAAAATCTTTGAAGGCGGTTTGGACTGCCCCATCGGAGTTGAATTTTTTCCCTTGCAAGAAGTTATCCAAATTTCCAAAAAAAATGGTAATCTGTTGGGGCAAGGTCCGGAGAGTACGGTGGATGTCTTAGACATTCCAATTGAAGCTCCTCTAATTTGGTAGCGTTGTGCAGTGTGTGGTCTAATGTTCTAACGCGCGTTTGTTGATTTGCTTCACTCAATTCGTGAGGTACCCACCTTTCGAGCTTTTTCACCTTCCCAATTTGCTTCAAGTGGATTAAAACAGTTTTATCACTAACACTGCAGCCTGCAGCGAACTCGGACGTGGTTTGCGATGGATCCGCTTCCAAAATAGCCTTCAATTCTTCATTATCAACTTTGGTCTCCGGCCGTCCACGGGGCTTGTTCTGCAGGTCGAAATATCCGGAACGAAAACGTTGGAACCAAAAACGCACTCTGTTTTCTTTTGCGGCACCGTCGCCATACACATCATTAATCCTTCGAGCCGTTTCTGCAGCACTGGTGCCATGGTGGAACTCGTACTCGTAAATAACGCGATATTTCAAGTTTTCCATTTTGTAAACTGACGCAAAGAAAAAAAACATTTAAGGAAAAAACAAATGAATTATAATTTTCGAAACTCAAATACATGAGTAAATAGCTGTAATGCAATTTGAATTTGGAATTCCTAACCAAAGAGAAGATATTTGAGATCAAAGTTGCGGCAAAACTCCAATTTCATATGTAAGGACCCAATATTTACATAGATATATGTATGACAAAGTTCTAACATCAAGCATTTTAAATAATCATTTATTTTACAAAGTTCTAACATCACTTCCATTCTCTATTTTGTTTGTATCTGACAATAGATCGTTATTACGAGGCGCATTATGGTTTGTCACTTTGGTTGGTTTTTACTTCGCCTTACCATGCTCTAAGGCTAAGGTTTCAAAGACGAATTTTCGTAATCTGTTTAACGATTTTAGTTATGTATTTTAGTTATTATATTTTAACTCGTAGAATGCCGTTCGTGCACCGGTGTGTTTGAGATTTTACACGCGATTTTGACCCTTATGTATAAAGTGTATGAAGAACACGGTCAGAATCGCTTGCTCTATTATCGCCCTTTACCATAGAGAAAACCGCAATGCGCCTGGTCACTCCAAATAATTTGTATTAATAATTTACCGGAGCGCGGGAATGTGCGCAGTTCTTGCGCATGCGCGGGAAAAATTCCTTTATCTACGATTTTGACCTTTCTATGTACAAAATTTCTCAAGGTCAGTGTCAGAATCGCTGGACACGAAATGTCATTGGGTGTCATGGATGCCGCTTTTTGCGAACGCTAATTGGTGGTGCTTTTTGCTGGCCTACCCCGGCAAACAACAGGTTAATGGAAAGTATTTAAATAGGATGTGGCTCTAGCTTGGTATTGCATTACAGAAATGTAATTAGAACCTTGTGCAATGAATTATTATGCCCCAGCTGGTTGTATATATTTCTATTTGCATGTTTAGGTATGTTCTAAAATGGTAAGTATATGTCCTATTTAAATATTTTCCTTCAAAAAAAATATTTTACCCAAGGTTCAATCTCAAAATTGGAAATTGGTAAATAGATTATAAGAAATCATCTTTGGAAACTTTGACACCTCATATTTCAGAACAAGGTAAAGCCTCGATTACGTTGAGCTAGTTTACAAGCTACTAGATGGCGAGTTTGAAAGCAGGCAAATTGGAAGTGAGATTTTCATGATGACACACAAAACTTTCCACTCGCTCAATAGCGAACTAGCTAGCGAGTTGTGTTGCTATATTTTCTGAGTGTTCTAGCATTAAAAATGAAGTGGAACATAAATCATATCCGTTTTGCTTTCCTTTTTAACTCCTTTTTGATAACATGACCTAAAATAACACTCCCGCGCGAACTAATTCTGTCAGCTGTTTGACAGTTACGAAATCAGCTGTTGGCGAGTTGCCATCTTGTGGCTCACGCTAGTGAGTAGCGAGTAAAGTAGACCCCCTTTTAATTTTTTTCGTAGATTGTTCACAATCTGCTAGTTAGCTAGTAATATGATTACACTGGGCGTGTTTACTAGCAAATAGTGAATTCGCAGGCTAGTAGCTTGTAAACTCGCTCAATGTAATCGAGGCTTAAAGTGAAGTCAGAACCTTATCCAAATGAAGTGACTACTCGTAAACATTCCACAATCACCTCTACTCGACACTGGCTAGAACAATCCTTTGGGGGTGTTATGGCGGACGATCTTGGGACAGATATTGTAATTAATCGTGGTCTCTCCCTACTGAGACCTTCCCACAATTTAGAAGTGTATGGGTTTTAAATGCGTAATTTAACATTTAACCATACAATACGAGTAGCATTATCTATGAACTTTGATGATTACACATATATTATAATACATGTACATTATTTTTCAAAATATTTAGCTTATAGAAGTGAAAAGGACCATAGGAACATGCACAGGCGCGGGAACACATTCAAATGTGAAGTGTGCGATAAATGTTTCAACACCAAGGCAAAACAAGTCATACACGTAGCCACACACTCTTCTGATAGAGAGAGGATCGTCTGCTCTGTGGAGGGGTGTAACAAGACATTTCTTAGTTTGGGAGGCTTGGACCGACATAGGTACGTTACCCGTTGCCTACCAGATGCACGAGATTTTAACCCTTCCTTCCTCCTCCCTTAAGCTTATGGCATCCAGCAATACCTACTCATGGGGTTAAATATTAAAATCTTTTAGTAGACATGTAATTCCTTAGCTTTAACTTGTGGTTGTTATATTATACAGTAGAATCCAGATATGACGACCCTCAAGGGGCTGGCGATACTATGTCGTACTAACCGGACAACGCACAAAACGGCCGGATAATTTAAGTTTTTACATGAGAAACTCCGAACTCCATCGCGAGGTTTACATTTGATTCACCGGTTCCTAAACAGTGCAATATAGCACTTTTTTTCTTCAATTGAAAAACACTTTCACTTCATGGAACTCATTGTGCCGAGCTTTTAACCTAGTCACAACAGATGATAAACACTGACTGTGATTTACGCATGCTAATAAGGATAGGTGTCGAGGTGCAGGGCGGCAAGGTATTGGTGCGTAGGTTTTGTAAACGAAACACTGCGCATTGTTCTAACCGGACGAATTGTCATTAAAATAGGTCACTTTAAGCAGTTGGTCGCTTAAAACGGAGTCATACTAAATGAATATGTTTTCCTAGTACCTAACTTGAGTTTACATTGTCGTCGCTAAAAGCGGTAAGCCGTTATAAGCGAAGTCATTATATCCGAATTCTACTGTAATTAAACACTTCCTCATAATGCACAAGTATATTTTAACACATTGGGCATAAGTGAAGGCACAAATCCTCTGGAAGTTTAAATTTCTGGTATTTCTCTATTTTCATTTCACATCATTTCCAACGTGAGCTTTGAAATATTAATTTAAATGTGCAAAATTAAGATTAATAATAATATAATATTATTTTTTTCCATGTTTTCTGATTCTAAATCTCAGGTAGTCGCATATAAAAAAATAGTTATCGTACTTTCTGTCTGAATTTTGGTTATTATTTTATTGTTTTTTTTTTACAGGTTTTCTCACACCGGTCTAAAAAACTTTATCTGTCATTTGTGCAGTAAGAGTTTCATTGATAAATATCAACTGGAAATTCATATACGATCACACACAAATGAGAGGCCTTTTCCATGCAGTGTTTGTAGTAAAACCTTCATCACCTCTTCGGCGAGAATTTCACACGAGCGATGGTAAAATTAATTGTCAATTTTCCATGTAATATGTTCCTTACATTTTAAAATTATAAAAGTGACTGCATTTTGTGGTTTGACCTTAATGTAGATCATAGGTTCTCAACATAAACTCGGCGATAAAGCCCCCTTGGGTGCGTTTCAAACCTTTAGGGGGGCGGTAGAAGACCAGGAGAAACCCATCCCACCCCATACATACTTGCCCAATCCCATCCCGTTGGGGGCCATCCATAAATTACGTCTCACCTTAAAATATTTTCCCTATCCCATTACGCCCCTTCCGTTGTGGCAAATGTAACCCCATCGTGGTATCCGATTACGCCCCCTCCGCTGTGGCAGATGTAATCCTGTCGTGGTACTGTTACGCCCCCCCCCACCCGCCCCTTGTGGTCAATGGCGCTAGAAATAAAAATATTCTCAAAGTGGGCGGGGGGCAAAAAAAGGTTGAGAATCTATGATGTAGATTATGTGTGCCCTAAGCTGAAGCAATAGATTTGTATTGAGTGTCAATAAGTTACCAAGGGCATGCCCAGGGGTCCTAGCACACTGAAATCGTTTTCTTTACAATATCGAATCGGCATGGCATAACAACCGACGATTTTGTACCGAACCGATATTGATAGCAATGTAAGGTAATCAAAAAGAAACTGTTATACGCTGGCAACACTTGAGGTACTTTCTATGTAGCTGTCACAATGTCTATGGTATCGGAGTTATAGACCGGGAGCCGATACACAAACCTTACGAGTACACGGATGAAACTACTTTGTAGTGATAATGGACACTTAGAAAGCCTTAAAAAAGCTGGTGTGCCACTAGTGAAATTCTTTAATGGGATGGTTTAGAATCTAGACTACAGTTATTCGTTGGTTTTATTCGTGCACTCGATGACGTAAAATTTACTAATTTCTATCCCAATTTAACACCGGCTGTGCCAGGCTGCCGGTTGGCAGACCTGCTAATTTTCTCATCTAATAATCGACCTTTATCATATGAAACCATTCCCGTTCGTGTACCCGATGACGTAATTTTTTAGAAAAAAAAACGAGTGTGGTTTAGACCACACGACTGAAGTAAAATTTCACTAACTTATGCCGGGTACCCGTTGTATATAATGTTATGTAGGATGGAACCATTACAGTTTAGTTGACCCCGAGGTTACAGTGTCCTTTGCAACGCGTGCCGGGTACCCGTTGTATGTTATATAGTACAGGCGCTTGCATTATAATGTAGTTTACCTAGTTTAGTTGACCGCGAGGTTACAGGGGCCTTGCAACGCATGCCGGGTACCCATCCCCATCCCCGTCCCCGTCCCCGTCCCCGTCCCCGTCCCCGTCCCCGTCCCCGTCCCCATCCCCATCCCCAAAAAAAGGCCGTTCGCATAAAATGTATATAATATCCTTTTTCGTAACGCATTCGCCAGCTTACCCCCATGTCGAGCGTGAGTAAAGAAGATTTACTTCAAAAATCGCTCAATATTTCCCTGACTGCGTGGAACCTGCCAAGAGGTGCACCGGCAGGCTTACTAAATGTCTATTGTCACTACAAAGTTGTTTCATCTGTGTACTCGATGACGTGGGTTTGTGTAGCCAGGCTCCCGGTCTATAATAACTGTCAAAATCATCGTAATCCATTAAGGTAATAATATGACAACTAACTAATAATCTTCTCTTTTGAACATTTAAAGATCCAGTTACATCGAGATTTTGCTGAGATATCATAATAATATTAAATACGCACACTTTAATATACGTTGGAAGTACGCATGTATTTTTTGACAATAAAAAATGAGTTAATTGGACAATGAGATCATTAGCCATAATACGAGATGTATTCGTAAGTACAAAACTGTCAAAGAAAACGTCTGAATTCCGATTTAATTCAATCCTGCAATCTTCGATAATCTGCCTCCGTTCATTAATAAACCAGTAATTATGCAGAAAGAATGTCATTATTAATAAAGTTGTGCAGATATATCGCCAGTTAAACAAACGACAGGTTGATTTACAATCTCGTATCGATAACGAACCGATTGCCCTAGCACGCTTGTACCGTCGATAGGCAGACCGACGTCGAAGGGACATAAATAAGGAATCGACATACGATCTCACACGATGGCAACACTGGGGATCTGTGAATGAATTTTCGTTTCTTAATTTGAAATGTTCTAAGTAAAAATGAAAAATACCAATAAATTGACAATTTCGAATTGAAATACGAACTCAAATAAATATTGGCGTTTCGCATGTAGATACTGTTTGAGACTAAACGACATTTTAACAAATTTCGTTTCTCGAAACTGAAAGCAATTAATTGATCGCCTTTTAAATGAATTAACTGAGTCTATGGGACTCGTATACTTATTTCTTTAAATTCTTAGAGTTTTTTAGTTCACTTCTACTCATTAATTAGTCAGTTATTTTGAACAAACGACATTATTTTAAAAAATCTGTACATTGACAGCTTATCTGTCACTCCGGAAGCCACGGTAAAAACGGCGTCTTTTGTCAACCGACTGTCGGAATTGTATGTTTACTGTGCTCGCAAATATCGCTAACTGACCATAGACAATGGATTTATTACATTTCGTATTAATATTGGGGTTTTATCAATCGACTGTGCTACGGTCGCAGCCAAGAATGCATACGATTTGGCGGGGTTTTGTCAATCGTCGGTCGGAATATCCCTTATCGATTGTTGAGAGTGCTAGCACATATTGATACATGACCATAAATGACGGATTATAACGATATCGTATTGATATAGGATTATATCGATCGACCATGCTAGGACCCCTGGTCTCAAAAATCGGGACTCAATCTGTTTACGCCCAGCTGAGTGAATTATATTCACAATGCGTTATGCAAATGTGTTACCAGATGGCAGTAATTTAATTGTAAATCAAATAACACCCAATAATTGTTCTGCCGAATATGTTAAATGTCTACTCAATTGTTTTTATTTTATGTAAAATAATGTTATAATTCATTAAAAAATTAGATAGATCAAGAGATAGATGCCCTTAAGTACCCTTGTCTAATAAGAGCGCCTGCTAACTATGTACTATAATAATAATTTATTTTTAGGCACACCAATACCAAGAACTACCACTGTGATTATTGTGATAAGAGTTTTGTGTGTTCATCTGGACGCAAGAGACATCTCCTTATCCACTCCAAGGAACAACTCCAATCCTGCAGATTTTGCAGCAAGAAATTTTCCAGATACGACAACAAGAAACGACATGAGATGGCAATGCACGGTGTTTCTGATGACAAAGCCTCTCAAATTGTATAGTTTTAATTAGGAATGATCCATGACGCTTCCCAACTTTTAAATATTTAATAAAGATTTTAATACTGTTCTAACTGCATATATCTTAATGTACTGTACTAATGTTTACTGTAATCGTTTTTGTTTTTATTTATAAATACAGGTCATCTGTGAAATCGAAATGTTGGATGGATGTTTCACAAAAAAAGCCCTGTAAAAATTATCCATTGTTATTAGGGAACGTACCCATGCTACGTGACCATCGTTTTGCAATTAGTGATTCCGCAAACAACACAACTTCATAGCTATGCAGATTGCGGAAACCTCGTTTTTAAGGCGCTCATTTGGCGCCTGCTAAACACAGAATCCGAAAACTACACAACTTCAAAGCTAAATAGATTGTGGAAAATATTTTTTAAAGGCGCAAATTTGGCGCCTGCTAATTAGTGATTCCGCAAACAACACAGCTTCATAGCTATGCAGATTGCGGAAACCTCATTTTTAAGGCGCACATTTGGCGCCTGCCAATTAGTGCTTCCGCAAACTACATAACTTCATAGCTATGCAGATTGCGGAAACCTCATTTTTAAGGCGCACATTTGGCGCCTGCTAGACAGAATCTGTAAACCACACAACTTCAAAGCTAAATAGATTGTGGAAAATATTTTTTTAAGGCGCATATTTGGCGCCTGCAAATTAGTGATTCCGCAAACTACACAACTTCATAGCTATGTAGATTGCGGAAACCTCATTTTTAAGGCGCACATTTGGCGCCTGCTAGACAGAGATTCCGTAAACCACACAACTTCAAAGCTAAATAGATTGTGGAAAATGTTTTTTAAAGGCGCACATTTGGCGCCTGCTAATTAGTGATTCCGCAAACAACACAACTCATAGCTATACAGATTGCGGAAACCTCATTTTTAAGGCGCACATTTGGCGTCTGCTAATTAGTGATTCCGCAAACTACACAACTTCATAGCTACGCAGATTGCGGAAACCTCATTTTTAAGGCGCACATTTGTCGCCTGCTTATTAGTGATTCCGCAAACTACACAACTTCATAGCTACGCAGATTGCGGAAACCTCAATTTTAAGGCGCACATTTGGCGCCTGCTAATTAGTGATTCCGCAAACTACACAACTTCAAAGCTATGCAGATTGCGGAAACCTCATTTTAAGGCGCATATTTGGCGCCTGCTAATTAGTGATTCCGCAAACTAAACAACTTCATAGCTATGCAGATTGCGGAAACCTCATTTTTAAGGCGCACATTTGGCGCCTGCTAGACAGAGAATCTGTAAACCACACAACTTCAAAGCTAAATAGATTGTGGAAAATATTTTTTTAAGGCGCATATTTGGCGCCTGCAAATTAGTGATTCCGCAAACTACACAACTTCATAGCTATGTAGATTGCGGAAACCTCATTTTTAAGGCGCACATTTGGCGCCTGCTAGACAGAGATTCCGTAAACCACACAACTTCAAAGCTAAATAGATTGTGGAAAATGTTTTTTAAAGGCGCACATTTGGCGCCTGCTAATTAGTGATTCCGCAAACAACCTCATAGCTATACAGATTGCGGAAACCTCATTTTTAAGGCGCACATTTGGCGCCTGCTAATTAGTGATTCCGCAAACTACACAACTTCATAGCTACGCAGATTGCGGAAACCTCATTTTTAAGGCGCACATTTGGCGCCTGCTAATTAGTGATTCCGCAAACTACACAACTTCATAGCTACGCAGATTGCGGAAACCTCAATTTTAAGGCGTACATTTGGCGCCTGCTAATTAGTGATTCCGCAAACTACACAACTTCAAAGCTATGCAGATTGCGGAAACCTCATTTTAAGGCGCATATTTGGCGCCTGCTAATTAGTGATTCCGCAAACTAAACAACTTCATAGCTATGCAGATTGCGTAAACCTCATTTTTAAGGCGCACATTTGGCGCCTACTAGACAGAGATTCCGTAAACCACACAACTTCAAAGCTAAATAGATTGTGGAAAATGTTTTTTTAAGGCGCATGTATGGCGCCTGCTAATTAATGATTTCGCAAACTACACAACTTCATAGCTATGCAGATTGCGGAAACCTCATTTTTAAGGCGCACGTTTGGCGCCTGCTAATTAGTGATTCCGTAAACTACCCAAGTTCAAAGCTACGCAGATTGCATACTCGCCATTTTAAGGCGCATAATTGGCGGCTGCCGAAAACCGACTCCACAAAGAACAAAACCAAGGCTACTTAGACCGAGGAAATTATTTTATTAAGGCGCGTGTTTGGTGTCGGCTGAATAGAGATATGCGCAAACTACACAATTTAAATGAAGTTATGCGCCTTAAAATGAGGTTTTGTAAAACCTCTTTTCAAGGCGCGTGACTTTAGGGTAACGGTTCGGCCCAAAGTTTCTAGAAAATGTATTTAACACGGTTAGCCAATCAAGGGGGTGTAGCGGTGGTTGGCTGAAAACTCAGACGTACATAGGTTGAAGTTCATTTTCCACCGGGAGATTTTTTTCCATCGACTCTCAATGCATTTGAAACGATTTAGGTATAGTAATTTGTCAATATTATACTAACTAAAAATTATTAAACTTACGGAATAAAAAGATAAATTACAGATATACCTATTTGCAGTGTCACTTCTATATTGTTGAGGAAGCATCGATGTTATTAGCGCCCTTTATATTGCCTTTATAGAAACTCTATTTTTTATCAAATTGAAAGTCGCATTTAGCATATTATCGTGACAAGGGTCTGACAGGGAAAGTGTTGAAAATAAATTTATTCATAAAAAGAGTCACAGATTATGATAGATACTCACAGTATCGCACTGGTGAAAGACCACCATTAGGAATCGAAACGTTATTTGAAATGGATTTAGCCGTATTTGGCCATAAACATTAACCATATATGTAAGGCGGCCAACCGTCCCGCATTGACATATTTGATAAAATAGTCCCGCAAATCGTTCCACAGCCGAGCCGTTGAACTCAAGAACGAGTCATAGAAACGACCCGTTCTCATGTGACTAATTTCAACCGTGTACAAATATTGGGCGCGTGTTTGGCGTATTTCCCGACTATGCACCGATGCCGAGGGGATCAATGACGCTAGTTCCTCGGAGCATCTTGCATTGTAATACCGGTAGAACAAGGACAGCATTCCCACCTGACGCCTGTGCTTTAAAGATTGCAGTCCGTCTGTTAAGATGGGAGAATCTATCAAACGGACCGCCCGTTTCTGCACAGAGTCAAGGGTTTTTTTTAGGTGTTTGGAGCTCCAGACCAGAGGTGGCTGCCAAATTCAACCGTGGGGCGCACTTGCGATCTGTACAGGGTTAGCAGTTGTGTACTATTAAAGTATCTGCGGGCCCTGTACAGTACGCCCAGTGTCTGAGAGGCTAACTTAACTCTGCTTTCGATGAAGCCCCCGTACCTTAGCATATCGATGGAGGTCCTGTTCGGAAGATTGCTTCCGTTGAAGGAGACTAGATTTTCATTTCGATCCCTTTTAGACGTTATCAAACATGATTGGGTCTTTGAAACATTAAATTCGACGAGGTTATTCTTACCCCAAGAGAAAACACTCTCTAGGTAACCGTCCATTCTTTACTTCAAAGCCCTTCGAGCTATTGAGTTTGTGAGCCCTTTGGGGGCCTGTCAAACAAAAGCTGTCATGGACTGTACTGTCATCCGCGTAACAATGAATCGGTGCACATGACAAGAGGTCATTGATGTGCAACAGAAACAAAGTCTGTGACAGAACTGATCCCTGTGGGACGCCAGCATTTATCGAATGCGAGGAAGAGGTGAACCGTCAGCAACCGCCTGAATCGAACTCTCCCTAAAAAAGTCGGCAATCCACGTACACAAGGATGCGGGAAGTCCGTAAGAAGACAGTTTGTTGACAAGCCCTCGGTGCCAAACCCGGTCAAAGGCCTTGGAAATATCCAGTGCAACCGTTTGGGTGTCACCGAAACGTTCCAGGCACCGCCCCCAAACATGCGACACATACGCGAGAAGATCACCGCATGAGCGGTTCCGCCGGAATCCGTATTGACGGTCGTTAATAATTTTGTTCTTCTCGAGGTATGTGAGCAGTTTGTCGTTGATCACACGTTCCATCACCTTAGACAGAACTGATGTGATCGCTATGGGGCGGTAGTTGGCTGGGTTGGAGCGGTCACCCTTCTTTGGAATAGGGTGAATGATCGCTTTTTTCCAACCAGAGGGCACAGAGCCAGACTTCAGGGACATTTTGAAAAGCTTCGTCAAAACTGGAGCTATTTCTGCAGCGCACCTCTGTAATACCAGGGCAGGTATTCCGTCAGGCCCACTAGCTAAGTTGATGACAATATTTGTCCCTAGAAAAGGCCCGAAGATGTCGATCTAGGGATTGGTTTATTCATCTAGCAGGATTAGTATATTTATGGGTTTATTTAGGTAAGCCAAAGAGCGCCAGTGTAGTATTAAATAAGTGTTATCCGTGACACATAATTAATAACCCGTATTTGTCATTTAAATCAATTCAAATAATTTGTTGACCATGCGGCCGACACTGAATTTCAAAAAGAATTTCCTTTCTTGCAAAAGTGTTTATATTCATATTCTGAGTGTAGTTTTAATGCGCCGCATACAGATTTAATTTAAACCAGTTTTGCGTTCACAATGTAAAATTTTAACTGGATTCGTCTGATGACATATTTCAAAGGAAAACATTCTCTTTTTCGAAGTGCAGGTATAAAATTCTAGTTGCGGACTAGGCAGTAGCGTAGCGAGGGGGGGGGGGGGACCGCCCATGATTGATTCATTTTACAGAGTTCCTAAACATGAGTTTACTGACTCTAGCATAATTATGTATGATTATCTACAGATACTTACTTTCCGTTATTCATCTGATGACACATTTCCCTTATTTGAAGTGCAGTCATAAAATTCTAGTTGCAGACTATGTATGTGCTGCCAGAATCAGAGAGAAACCATTTTCATGTTGTGATTGTAGTTTATATGAGCCAAATTCTCGATTTTCGAGATAGAACGTTTGTAACGTAAGCCCCCCCCCCTGCCCCCCCCCCCCCCCCCCCCCCCCCCCGTCGACACCGCTCACTATTGTGTCCAGCATTGATATTTTACAAAGTTGGCCGCCTTACATACCTATATGTCAATGGTCAAATGCCTTCATCTTCTTCCCCCTTCCATTACGCGTCGGCCTTCCAACACGCAAATACATGGAAGAGTACAATTATTTATTTACGTATTTAATTAATTTATCCACAGCTTGCGTTAGCGTTGCTGTTTATCTAGTGAAATATAATATATAATGGGTTGGGACGCTCCGTTTACGATGCTCCGATTTACCGTCTCCATCTTAGAATTTATGCACACGGGGCGACTGCGCATCTCACGTCAGGCATCTGCAAACAGAAACAAACAGAAAAGGATATCTGTTGAACCGCGAGCGCTCGTGTGTTGTACCGTCACACGACGCAAAAAAAAGTTCTTCCTAGGGTACGAGAGGGGTTCAGATGAATTAGGAAGCGCCACGAAATGCCATTTCTTTGTACTGAATCTATCAACTTGACAGCTGTCATCCGCACGTTTAGGCAGCTCCGTAATTAAAATGACCCCTTCTTCTGTTTTCGGAGGAGCGGGGGTCGAATAACTTTTCACATATCGCCTCAGGGGCGGTTACGGCGTAAAGAGGACACTATCAATAGCAGCTTGTTTAAAGCATGTCATTTTTCGTTAAGTTGGCAATACTGTGCATAGTTTTTGATTGTGCCAAGCATTTTGACAGTGTACACAGGAAGCTTGCGGCTTGCTTCAAGCATTCCGCAATAATCTACGTGCTGGCGGCGAGCTTGATGCGAATTGATATTTTTTGGGCGTAGAAAACTCATAGATTTACATATTTTTAAAATTATTTATTTGGCTCTCACCATTGTTTATTATACCTCAATGGCTCTCACCCATTAATTGCTAAATTTCTTTCATCCTTTTCTTTAAAGTTTTCTAATACTTTGCAGAAGGTTTTTCCGGAAAGAAAAAGTAAGAACATTTGAGGGAGGGGAAGGAATAGTTTTTTTTAAAGTTTACAATACTTTGTGGAAGGTTCTTACGGAAAAAAAATTTAAGAAAATTGGAGGGAGAGGGAAGGCGGGGAAGGTGGAAGGGGAACGCGGGAGGGGACTCGGAGGTCAACGGGGATGCACGGGAAAGGACATGCAGGGAGCATCAATTTATTTCTTTGAATGTTGTTGCAACGCTCGCCGGGTACCAGCTAGTATTATATATTATTAAGTTCAGCAAGTATTTTATTTTTGTTTAATAACGTTATCGTTAAGTTGTAACTGCTAAAATAATGTAACTGCTACTGACGGATTTAAAATATTGTTTATGTCTTGTGAACATTTGAGAAATGGGGAATAAATAATTTTCCTTACTTTATCAATTAATGTTATATTAAAATATTCATTATAACATTTATTAATTACTAGCCTTTTCCCGCGGCTTCGCTCGCATGGTATTAGGGGGATTCCCACTCCGCCTCCTCCACCTTCCCTCTTCCCATTCCATTCCCCTCATCAACCCCCCTACTCTCCCATCTCCCACCCCTCCCCTCACCCCCTACCCCTCCCCCCAGACTACCCCCCACCCTCCTCCACCCCTTCCTCAACCCCTTCCTTCCCTCCCCCTCTCCCACCCTAACCCCCTCCACTCCATCATCCTCCCCCTCCCTCTCCTCCACCGCCCTTCACACCCACCTCTTCTCCCCTTCCCTCACCCACCTCACGCATTCCACACATTCATTCCCGGTACATTCAGTTTTCAAACAGCTCGCGTGCCACCTATTACAATTTTTCTACAAATTTCATAATGCCAGAGCTCAACGGTAGTTTTATACAAAATAATGAACAAAAAAAAAGAATTAACCATTTTGGTGCAGTCGTTCGGAAGTTATGCGCGTACAAACATTTCGGAGATTCATTTTTAGAGATAGATATTAACTGCGACGCCAACAAAGTACTCTTTTTAGGGTGAATTGCCTAATTAAAAAAAAAAAGTTCTTTGCCCAGGCAACAATTTGTTTGCTTTTCTTCTGACGTTTGCAATAACTCGACTTTGTTAAGTGTATGATAAATCATTTCATAACGCCAGAGATTATTCATAACGCCAGAACTTACCAATATATATAGAGCCTATAGTACTCGTAAATAATATAGCTATATATTAGTGAAAGAATTTTTTAAGTCCATTCAGTAGTTTTGTGTGAAAGAGTAACGGCAAGCACGTAAATTTAGTGACCGTTATTGTCTATGGATGCTTGCCACAACCGCTTGACGCGCCCTTCAAGCCGTTGTGACAAGTCTTAGTCTATGCCCGGATGTGATTTATTTCGAGACGCTTCGAACATTTTACTCCTTGGCTTCCTGTCATTTTCGGTAGTCGAAAGTGATTTTTGTGCGAGTTGGAATCTAGTAAAGAAAAATAATTATTTGTTATGTTATAATAAATGTTATATTTTAAAATAACATTAACGTAATAACATTATTAAATTATATTTACATTAATTTAAAAGAAAAATCAGATGGATTTCTACAAATTAAACAAAAAAACAATTAATACCTATTTTGTAATAATTGAATCCAATTTTTTAAAACGTTTTACGAGATACGCAATATCTAAAATCACTCCTCGGGTACTTATGGTTTGTTGTCTACGCCCAAAAAATATAAATTCGCTTCAAGCACGTAGAAAGCCACAAGCTTCCTCTGGAGACAGGGCCGGATCTACGAAATCTGGCGCCCTGCGCAGTAGGTACCGATGGCGCCCCCCCCCCCCTACATTTTTATTTTAATTAAAAATTCGTTCACTCCATTTTTTTAAATTTAATTATTATTTTTTTTACACTAATTTATCAAATAAAATCAAGATATATAAAGGTGTAACTTTTCCAAGTGACCTGGCGGTAGCTCTCACACAATTTTTTTTTTTTAAAGAGAGAATCGCCAGGAGCCCTATACTCTCTGAATCTATTGGGTAAACATAAATTATGGTGCTATTTTAATTATTTTAGGAAAAACTCCTTGCAAGTTATGCTTTAAAATAATACAACGAATTGTTTGTTTGTGCCCGTACAATGATTTAAAATATAGGTTACGAGACAATGCGGGTGGTTTCGCTGAACTATGTCCATTATACATTCTTGAGATTTACTGCGTTTATGTACCTATATACCCAACGCGAATATTAGAAAAAGCAAATACAAATACGTTCTCATGGCAACGTACAACACAAGAATAGCATCTACTAGCTTCTGACAGGCAGTCCCAACGAGAGACAGTGAGCAGTGATAATAAGAATATAACCTCAAATTTGTACCTTGCATTTCCCCTGTGGTGAGCGAACAAACACTAAACACTGACCATCACCCACACACTGACGTATGGTATCAACGGCTTACGAACAAAAATACCGCGCTGTGATTGGTTATTGAATTTGGATCGCACCTATTCGCCGTAAAACACGGTAAAAGATATATGGAAAAATAGATCTTACGTTTAAACTAAATATATAGAATTTGTAAAAAAATTCTATAACTGACTATAAATTCGTAAGCCGTTGATAACAACCAGATGCGTGCGCATTCCGTTTCTTTGGAAAGTGTTGCTAGAGCGTAATAATTATTTCGTACTATGGGTAATTTTTAAACGATTCAGGGAATATTATAACTAAATTTTCATACAATATTTATTTTCCCATGGCGCCCCTTCGGAGTTGGCGCCAGGTTTTTGCACGTTTTTGAACGTATGGCAGATCCGGCGCTGTCTGGAGACGGTCAAAACTCTAGCCATAGACAAAAAACTACGTGCTTTAGCCAAGCGGCTTGATAGTCCTACTAGCTCTTAAGCTTAAGATCTGTATAGTCGATGGTTGATCTGCGCATAAACCGCTTAGGTGTGACAGGGATTGGTTAATTTATGGTGTGACAGGTCTAAAGGGATTCTATAGATAGAGAGTGTTATTTGGCGTGCGATGATCTTTTATATCTGTGTGTGGCAGGGGTTTCAAGTGAGGTAGTTGTCTATGATGTTATCGTTGTTGACAGTGGTTTATTTATATTGACAGTCAATGACAGTCTAGAGGCGGGCAAAGCGTCTCAGTTGAGCGAGCCGGTTCACTGGGTCTCGTTCAATGAAAAGATCCGGGTCAGTGAACCGGCTCGAATGAACGACTGAATTGGTCCATCTCCCCCGTCCCCTCCCTCGGCCCTCCACACTTTATTAAAAAGGGAACCCCAATATTTTGGGGTTCCCTTTTTAATCGGATTCTTGTATCCCTGAATGAAAAAATGAAATCCTTTGTATTTAGTTGAGTTTTGATCTTTGGTGTGAAACCAACACCAACTTTACTTTTTTAACGATTTTTAGAAAGCATGAATTATTGAAAATAAACAATGAATGATTTACTGAAAATAAACAATGAGCATTATAATAATATAACTTATCCTGTTATAATAAACAAAATAATGTGGCCGAAGCGTCGACTTCACGACTGACGTATTATGCACGCATACCCGCTTGAATTCCGATATTATTATTATATTCATTGTATTTCGGTAATAACATGCACGGCGCACCAGCAAAGGATAATGTGGCCGGAGCGCTGACGTCACGACTGACGTTTTATGCACGCAAACACGCTTGAATTCCGATATTATTATTATATTCATTGTATTTCGGTAATACATGCACGGCGCACGCACACTGACCAGCAAAGGTACGCCACCGCGTAGAAAAGTGTCATAGTGAACTGAACTGTAAACCGTTACCTTACTTTCATATTTTACCTTTCTGCGTCGCTGACTAGAGTGGCTATGAACGAACGAACGAACGAGCAATCCGCATCAGTACATCTAGTGACCCGCGAGCCGCGAGATCCGTTGAACGATACACTGCTCTCGGCTCCCACGGGTCAGTCGGGTAGAGGCGGGCAAAGCGTCTCAGTTGAGCGAGCCGGTTCACTGGGTCTCGTTCAATGAAAAGATCCGGGTCAGTGAACCGGCTCGAATGAACGACTGAATTGGTCCATCTCCCTCGGCCCTCCACACTTTTTTAAAAAGGGAACCCCAATATTTTGGGGTTCCCTTTTTAATCGGATTCTTGTATCCCTGAATGAAAAAATGAAATCCTTTGTATTTAGTTGAGTTTTGATCTTTGGTGTGAAACCAACACCAACTTTACTTTTTTAACGATTTTTAGAAAGCATGAATTATTGAAAATAAACAATGAATGATTTACTGAAAATAAACAATGAGCATAATAATAATATAACTTATCCTGTTATAATAAACAAAATAATGTGGCCGGAGCGTCGACGTCACGACTGACGTATTATGCACGCATACCCGCTTGAATTCCGATATTATTATTATATTCATTGTATTTCGGTAATAACATGCACGGCGCACGCACACTACCCAGCAAAGGATAATGTGGCCGGAGCGCTGACGTCACGACTGACGTTTTATGCACGCAAACACGCTTGAATTCCGATATTATTATTATATTCATTGTATTTCGGTAATACATGCACGGCGCACGCACACTGACCAGCAAAGGTACGCCACCGCGTAGAAAAGTGTCATAGTGAACTGAACTGTAAACCGTTACCTTACTTTCATATTTTACCTTTCTGCGTCGCTGACTAGAGTGGCTATGAACGAACGAACGAACGAGCAATCCGCATCAGTACATCTAGTGACCCGCGAGCCGCGAGATCCGTTGAACGATACACTGCTCTCGGCTCCCACGGGTCAGTCGGGTCTTCGGATCTCACGGGTCAGTTGGCTCACCGGATCTGGCGGGTCAGTTGGCTCACCGGCTCACTCGTTCGCGAAGATCCGCGAACCGTGAAGATCGTTCTTTGGGAACCGGATCTTACGGATCAGTATGAAAATCCGGTTCACTGAGCCGACTCGTTCGCGAACGACTCACTTCTACAGTCGGGTCTTCGGATCTCACGGGTCAGTCGGCTCACCGGATCTGGCGGGTCAGTTGGCTCACCGGCTCACTCGTTCGCGAAGATCCGCGAACCGTGAAGATCGTTCTTTGGGAACCGGATCTTACGGATCAGTATGAAAATCCGGTTCACTGAGCCGACTCGTTCGCGAACGACTCACTTCTAAATGACACCATATTATTTATGCAATGACAGATGGACATTGCGGATTGCATTGTGATTATTATTCTCATGTTATGTTGTTCAATAAATAAAATTTGTCGTTAGTATTAAACTTGAATTTTTAATTTGTACCGTAATTAGTTTCATTTTAGGGCCAGTAATCGAAATCTTTACGCCTAAAAATGCAATTCGACAAAATATGCCGGATTTGTTTAGGAGAAGGTACCCTGATTTCAATTTTTGAAACCCAAGAACAAGTAGGAGAAAGCTACATTTCTTTTACTGATATGATTTTGGCTTGTGCTACAGTAACTGTGAGTCATTATGTTTCGCATGTTATGAACCTCACTAAATGATCACCAAATCTTTCTTTTGGTGATTTTAATGCAAACATAATTTTTTTAAATATTTTTTTCACAGGTTATTGACAAAGATGGTTTTCCTAGTCAAATTTGCGGTGAATGTCGCAAACAGTTGTGTTTAGCTTATAAATTCCGCCGTTTATGTGAAAATTCATTCAAAACAATGTTGGGATATGTTGCTAACTTTGTAAAGAACAGTGAAGTCATCGACCAATCGATGAGTGAAGTAAAGTGGGAGAAGGATGAATTTCATATATTTGAATCAAATGTAGCCGGAATGAAACTGAATGAGAGAGACATCAAAGATGAGCAAGATTATATTATCAAAGGGGAGGAAGATTTGGATGATGACAGACTATCTCCCATTCCTGAGGAGTCAGACCAAGCCAGTTCTTTGCAAATAGAATCTATAAATACGATGAACAAAAAGGAAAGCACGATAAAAAGTAATGATGCACACTATATAACTGTGATTAATTTGTCATAAGTATCTACCTATTATTAAAGTTTAGAGTGGCTTTTCGCTAGAGATATTATGTGGGTTTATGTAATATTGACCTAATTCAGAAAATAATATTAATGCCCGTTTTTCAGAAACTAAACTAAAAGATGGAAAGAAAGTTAAATTAAAGCTAAAAAAGTTAGAGACACGGATATCTCTGAAGAAACAGTGGCCGTGCTCTCTCTGCTCCAAGATCTTCAAGTGGAAACATTCCCTATTTGCCCATGAGATTTCACATATAGGAATTAAAAGATACTTTTGTGAAATATGCAACAAAAGTATGAAATCATTTATTTTATTGTCATTAAAAGTAGAAACAATAAATAAATATGATGCTCAATATTCTTAATCCTTTTTTAGATTACAAAAATGAGAAGGAACATGTAAAAATGCACAAGAATGTAAACTTTGGAAAATTCAAATGTGAAATTTGTGAAAAGGTTTTTAACCTTAAGCAAACTTTGGGCACACACTTAAAAACACACTCCTCTAATAGAAAAAAGATTGTATGCAGCGTGGAAGGATGCAATAAAACCTTTCATAAAGTAGCAGGTCTAGAAAGACACGAGTAAGTCAGCTTTTTGTGGATTTGGGAAATGATAAGTCACATTCAGTTTTTTTTTAGTTGCCAATCAATTAAATTGTGAATGTAATTAATTGGCGACTACCAACGTGGAATATCGACATTTCTGTATACAATCGATACCGCTTAATTGGTACACTGGTTTATTAGAACAGCCGGTTATTTTGGTAAAAGCCCATGGAATAGAAACCAAATAAAGAAACTGATACTAATTTGATGGTTATTTCCTTTTGGGGTATTATGCCGTGTTGCGCTACCTCCTCCTTTAGCCAACGTTTCGGACAGCGTTGCAGTGTCCATCATCAGGGCAGATGTGTCAGGGCTGATGATGGACACTGCAACGCTGTCCGAAACGTTGGCTAAAGGAGGAGGTAGCGCAACACGGCATAATACCCCAAAAGGAAATAACCATAAAATTTTTGGCTGTGAAAATCTAAAATCATATCTGATACTAATTTACTTTATCTGGGACACCATTTCGTTTAATTGGGACAAATTCCGATCTGAATTCGATGCAAAACGTGTCTTAGTTAAGGAGTTTTAGAGAAGGGCGGGCGTGCGGTATGCGGCGCGAGCGAGAAGGGATGTAAATTTGTTCGGGTTTGGATTACAAGCAATAATTAATGTGAAAAAATAATATTTTTGAGGAGAGTGAAAAAACCAATTTTGAAGCAGGAAAATAAAGGCGCTTCCAAATAATATTTATATTAAAATACACAATATACAGGGTGTTAAGGGACGTACTTGACTTACTTTAACCAGCGATTCCTGACATTATTTGGAGCAAAAAATGTAAACGAAATTTTGGTCTCCGGTGACTTTTTTTTTTTTTTCAAAAATTTTTTCTTCAAAGTCAAACAAAAAAAAATTTCTTCCACATGTCGTCACTGGTCACTTAGCCGGGTCACTACCCCGCCTCCAGCTGTTCAACAACTACCATTTTTTTATGTTTTTGTAGAAAAAAAAAAAAAAAACATCAAAAATGTCACCGGAGACCAAAATTTCATTTACATTTTTTACTCCAAATATTGTCAGGAATCACTGGTTAAAGTAAGTAAAGTACGTCCCTTAACACCCTGTATAAACTAGATATAAAATTTTATAGCTAAATAAAATATACTTAAAAAATAAAATAAATGGAAGTCTCCCTTCATGTTAAATGTTTTTCACTCCCCTATATAATTAAAATTTTTTCACTTTTGAGGTATTACGTGCCCAGTGACAATATTTATACGCACATTACCTTGTTAACCCTTATCTATCCATAATTATTTTCCTGTAATTAAATATTTTTAATAAAGTTATAAAATTACATTTGAGAATACTCCAATAAATGTAATAAATACAAGGGGTTTCCCAAAAGTACCCGACCTAATTAAGAAACATCCTAGTCTCCTTTCAACTTGACACACTTTTCCGAGCGTCGTTCAATAGCTTCGATACCCTGTTTATAGTGAGAACCATAGAGCGCCTCAAAACAGCCATCTACCCCAGATTCCACCTCTTCATTGTTGGCAAATCTTTTATCACCGAGCCATTTTTTCAAGTTTGGAAAGATAAAATAATCCATCCAATTTTGGCCATCGGGATAACGGATGTGAACTGGTGCATTATGCTGATGAAACAACACTTTCTTTTTCGCGAAATGCGGCCGTTTTTTTTTGATTTCATCACTCAAATGCTGCAATAAGTTCGCATAATTCTGGCCGTTGATTGTTTTTTCTTATTGAAGATAAATCAATAAAAATTATCCCATGAGCATCTCAAAAAACTGATGCCATAACCTTGCCTGCAGATGGAACTGTCTTTGCCTTTTATGCAGCCGATTCTCCCTTTTAGTCTATTGTTTTGACTGTTCTTTCATCTCAGTTTGAACCAAAGATATTTAAAAACCGAAGAGATATGCTATGGTGTCCGCGCAACTGTCGCCGGACTACGCGCTAATTAGCGTAGTTTTCATACAAAAAGAATTTGTTCATTTCGTTGACTTTTTGAAAATGTGCTTTAATATTGGTTAACAATATATTTTGAATAAGGAAAGAATTCGTTCATTTAGTTTAACGTTCGTTTGGTTTATTCGTTAATTATTTGTTCTTTTAGTTTATTTGTTAATTGGTAAACAATATCGGCGACACCCGGAAGCGCAGACCCACATAGTAAAAACAGCAGATAGCACATCTACTTATATTCCAATATCTTTGGTTTGAACCCATGGTTTTGAATCGGTGCAAAAACTCGGCTTTATTGCTGTGAAACATCGCCAAACACTCGATTGAAACATCCTCATGATGCTGTTTTTGGCCATTGTGAGCAAACTCGGCAGCCATCTTGCTTTCTCATGTCCAAATTTTCAGTCAATATGCGATATACAGCACTTTTTAAAATGCCTACTGTGTCTGCTAGCTCTCGCACTTTCAATCGATGATCATTCAATACCACTTTGTGGATTTTCTTTACCTTTTCTGGCGTAGTCACCTCGTTTGGTCGACCACTGCGATGTTCGTCTCGGCAGCTCGTACGTCCTCGTTTAAACTCTGTCACCCAATATTTTATTGTTGTAAAACGAATGAGACTCCCCCAGAGTAGAATCTAGCTTGGCTTCGATATTGGTTGGACCTAGACCTTTCAAAATTGGTCATCGTTATGTGACACATAACGATGACCAATTTTTCCATGTTTACAAATTAACTGAGAGGGTCGCTTTTGATAGCTGCCAAAAAAACACTAAACAACGTAGCGCCTTTAAACTTGAAAATTAAGCTTTATAAGGTTGGTACTTTCTACCATAGAAATTTTTTAAAGCAACACGATCAGAAGTACTTCAGATCGGGTACTTTTGGGACAACCCTCGTAGTTATACACATAAAAACCCCAATAAAATTTTTTTTTTACCTCCCTTAATCTTCGCTTATTTGGTACAAAGTGTTTGGGTCTCAATGTGTCCCAATTAAGCGAAATTGACTATATAGTCACTAGATCTGCAGAAGGCAGTAGTTAACCTTTTCAATGTCAACCATCTATAATTAACCGTCCCACCACGCTGCGTCACATATGATTCAGTTGCATGTGTAATTATTTTTTCAGACTCACTCACACTGGCCAGAGAAACTTTATATGTCATCTGTGCAGCAAAGGCTTCTTTGATAAGTACCAACTAGGAATCCACATCCGATCACATACAAATGAGAGACCTTTTCCATGCGGTCAATGTGCTAAAGCTTTCATAACATCATCGGCAAGAAAAAATCATGAACTGACGTAAACAAAATTTTATACTTCCTGATATTTTCATATATGTTTTGCTTATAAATAATGTCTCCTGTATTAAGTACTACAATATATTATCACCTTCAGAGAATAATTTCGAAAAATTTGGCACAATACTTTTTTGCTTTTAAAAATTGTATAATTGGGCTCGTGTAACCAAGCAAGTTGTTAAGGAATTATCTATTTTTTTCTCGCTCTCCTTATAACTAGCATCATAATGTACTATACAACGTGTCCCAAAATTCAACGATAAGCGGGCACCAGTGGGTGGGCCTGCTCATGACTCCTCGAGAAAAAAATAGAAAAAAAATAATTATCAATTTTTTTTGAAAGTCCAAAAAAAAAAATTGAAATCCTTTGAAAATTGACACCTCTTAAGATATTTTTAACTACCATGACCACAATTTTTCAAATATTTCTGATTTTTTTTTGAATCGGCAACCTAAGTAGCAAGGCTATCCACCACAAGCCTAAAAATCCTTGAATGCCTGTAGTTCTTACACAAAAATTATTGTTTTTCTAAAAAGTATGATAGATTTTTATTTTCAGTCCACTTTCACTCATCATGGTGTAAAAAAAGTATGGACACTACTATGGCAGGTTTTTTAAAAAGTTTATGCATCTAATCAAGATTCCAAAATGGTATAATACTCTCGGAAACTAGCCACAAAAAAAATATGCGTACTATTTTTAACAAGAACCAAATTTTATAAATTATTGCTGTTGACAGTAATCACTTTTACTATGTGCACAAAATAGGTTTTTTGTTGTTGAAAAATGTTGAATTAATCAAAACAAATGGTACCAACAATTTTTCAAAAAAAATTGAGAAATATTTTCTTTCTATTTTTTTCTCGAGGAGTCACGAGGAGGCGTCTACTAATATCTACAGGAATTCCAAAAACTGAAAAAATCGAACTAATATCTATGAGCACCAAAGTGTTGACGAATATCTACAGCTCAAACTGTTGACTAATATCTATGAGAACCAAAGTGTTGAAGAATATCTACAGCACTGGCAGAGGTTGGATTTGCAATTATGTATAGCATATTGGAATAACGTAATATTGCGTATGCAGTTTAAAAAACTTAATTTATGTAAGTATGTATGTAAAAATCCCTAATATCGGACTATTGGACACATTTAGCTGATTAGTCGAACCTATGCTCTGTAGATATTAGTTCAACCTACGCTCTGTAGATATTAGTCAACACTGGGACCGTCATAGATATTCGTCCGACCTTAGCTTTGTAGATATTAGTCAACACTCTGAAGTTCGTAGATATAAGTTCAACATATGAGCTGTAGATATTCGTCCGACATACAGGCTGTAGATATTGGTATCTGGAGTCAGTCATGAGCAGGCCCACCCACTGGTGCCAGCTTATCGTTGAGTTTTGGGACACGTTGTATAAGTCTTAATAAACAAATAGACAATATGTCTTGCTTGTTTACGAGCTCCTTAACATTTATGAAAATATAATAATAATAGTTTTTGTGTTTCAGTCATTCCGATAGCAAAAACTATCACTGCGCCTATTGCGATATGAGTTTCTCAAATTCAGCCGGTCGAAGCAAACACCTTTCTGTTCATATAAAAATCCGCCGGCACTCCTGCAGATGCTGTGGAAAGATGTTCTCTAGAAGTACCCACAAGAGAGCACATGAGATGAACCTACACGGCATTTCAGATAACAACATCTCCTGAAATTTATAGGTGAATGTCCTTAACTTCATAATGCTGGCCTTTTCAACGCAATCCATCCCAACACGCAGCATGTTTTGACAATATATATCATCACTTCATTTGGATAGGGTTCTAACCCCACTTTACCTTGTTCTGAGATATGGGGTGTCAAAGTTTGCAAAGACGATTTCTCATAATCTATTTACCAATTTTCATTTTTGAGGTTGAATCTTGTGTGAAGTATTTTAATTGAACATATTTAAAGGAAAATATTTAAATAGGATGTAAACTTACCATTTTAGAACATACCTAAAACTTGCAAATAGATCCACCACAACACACCAGAGATCAAACAGCAGTCAAAACAGTGGGTTTCTCAGGATGAATCGGCGCCAAAGAAGGCCAAGGTGGGTTTGTCAACCAATAAAGTCATGGGGACCGTTTTTTGGGATGCGCGCGGCACAATCCACATTGACTACCTTTAAGGGGTAAAACAATCAATATCGAATATTATGCCAACTTATTGGGTCGATTTAATGAGAATTTAAAAAAAAAAACGACCCATTTGGCAAAGAAAAAAATTCTTTTCCACCAGGACAATGCAAGAGTGCACACATGTGCAGTTTCTATGGCAAAAATCCATGATTTAGGCTATGAATTGCTCCCTCATCAGCCCTATACTCCGGATTTAGCCCCGAGTGACTATTTCTTCTTTCCAAACCTGAAGAAATGGCTCGGCGGAAAGAGATTTGACTCCAGCGATGAAGTCATCGCACAAATAAATACTTATTTTGATGACCTTGACAAATCACATTTTTTGGAAGGGATAAAAAAATTGGAAAAAGTGTATAAAGCCCAAAGGAGGCTACGTTTAAATTTTTTTTTTTTCCAAAAACCTGTGTTTCATTCAAAACGTCACAGACTTATTGACCCGCCCTCGTATGATAAAAATGAAAAAGTACACGAATGGTGAAATCTGAAACTCCAAATATCAACGTACATTTTTTTTATTTTCAAATTATTTCATTACTAAATAGAGACCAAATTTCGAATTCCACCATTATAATGGTGGTTGTATAAATATATTGCATTTAAAGTAATTAAATAATAATAAATATATAATACTTTATGCCCCTCAACTACGACAGGCTACTTCCAGTAACTTCCCCTTAATATTATTAATTTATTTACATAATACAGTTTCTTGTACATGATTTATATTGCACTTGAAATGCAGACCCATTAATAACATAATATGTTATTTACATATAATGGGATAACTTGTGGATTTCATTTCTTCCACTACGCTGGAACCATCACCTAGGACTTCTTCCTTGAAGGGACGATGGCTTATGGATTCACTCAGGATTAAGTCCTCAGGAAGAGGAGGACTTGGAAGAGGTTGTGTTCTCAGGATGGTGTGAATGACATTTCTCGGCTCGGTTTTTGGCTCTGAAGAAAAATAATATCATCAAAATATATAATTATTGACGACGTTATAATTAACCATTTATTTTGTGTAGTAAAGAAAAATAATATCATCAAAATATATAATTATTGACGACGTTATAATTAGGGATGTTATGGAGCTCCGTAACCGTAACCGAAACTATCGGATATCCGAAATAAAAAAATATCCGTAACCGTAACCGAAACCGATATAATAATTTCGGATAGTTTCGGATAAAGGCGGAGTCTAAATGACAGGTTTTTGTTTATTTTGCCCGGCCGAGCCGTCACTTGTCGAGCCGTCACAAGCCGCGCGTGTCTCTTGCAATTTGCATTGTTTATGATTTATTTTGTGATTGTGGGTGTACAAACATTAAAACTTATTATTTACGAGTACCAACTTACTAAGATAAAGCTGCAAAATTACTTTTTGTTAAGTATAATTGACCTTTGCTCAATTTTGACTATTAGAACTACAATTAAGGTTAAAGTTTATTAATAAACACTTTGAAATGGTTTCATTACTGACAAAATTCATTCAGAACTCTTTTTGTGTACATACCTACTTAGATTACAGGAAAAGTGTACCAAGGTTTTATTACAATATTATTTTTGTTTATGATAGTTTTGTTTTTGTATTTTTGAGTACATACCTTCATAGGTACCTACATAGAGCTACATAGCACTTAAAGTGGCTATAATAATAGTTATTTATTTGACTGATTGTAAAAATAAATCATATAATATAGACTAGAAATTAAAGTCAAATCTTGCTATTTGTATTTTACTTTTATGATTTTAAAATTCTAATATCCGTAACCGAAATTATCCGAAACTAGCGGATAATCCGAAATAATTTCGTATCCGTATCCGTATCCGAAACCGGTATAATATTATTCCTATATCCGTATCCGTATCCAGATCCGAAATTTCATATCCATAACATCCCTAGTTATAATTAACCATTTATTTTGTGTAGTAACATGCAAGAGTCTGTACGGAGCCACTGGAACTATGGAATTTCCATTTCGGGAAGATGTTATGATGCTGAAGGAAGTACGGGAGGAGGAAGGTTTGGGAAGTTCCTGCCTATTCAGATAAGATCACTAAACACACCTAGAGCCATTTCAAGCAATGTTTTGATTCTGAATGCTGGTCTTTCACCAGAAAGATACTGAAAGTATCTTCATTGTTCAAATATCCTATACTATAATTTATTTGCCCAGGCAGGGATTTGAACCTGCAACCTCTGGGTTCAGAGCCGAAAAGCTTACCGCTGAGCCATGAAAGTCATGTTTATGCATTCAACTGCTCCATGTTAGGCTCTCCTAAATCTCTTTGGAGGGATATTTACCGTGTGAGGGTGCAAAAGGGTTGAAGGCCTCAGCAATCTGGAACTCAGTGGGGTGCATACGGCGCTTGTGGATGCGGCAGTTGGACCCATTGGTGAAGGTGCGCGTGCACCACGGGCACGTGTAGGAGCGCTCACCCGTATGCAGCTTGATGTGGCACTGTGAGGGCAACAATTTATTATTATGTATACACATTTATGTACATGTACATGCTTTGTGAAGGGTCTTAAAGGAAGGAGTAAAGGAGAAGAAATAAAGGAGTGACAGACCAATGTTGAAGGAGGGAGGAAAAATTAAAGCTGACAAATCTTTTACTGCTGAGCTGTTGTGCATAAGAATGGGTTGCAATAACAACCCATTACCATGTGACAAATTTCGAGTGGCATAAGTTTGAAGTGTCTCCCCGCCTTTGCACTGGTGCTGAAGAGAACGACGACGTTAGTTCTTTGGAGCATTTTCCGTTGAAATAACCATCAGATAAATACAGCATATACATCAGCAGATGTTTACATACATTTTATCCAATCGAAGACTGTTTTCAACCTAAAGAAACCCTTTTTTTTTAAATCTATTCCGTGCTGGATTTTCAGTTTGTGTTTTCTCAGACAACAGAATTTTTTTTTCAATGTTTAAATCTTTTGTATGAACACTGGATGAAAGATAGAAAAATCTTTAAATAAAATTTAGAAAAAAAAATGTTTTCATAAGAATATAACATTTAACAACTAAAAAAATGCTTTTTAAATTTTATTACTGAAAAGTCATGAACCGCCCCTGGACTCAGGTACTTGACATGGCTTACCAAAGTCAATGGATGTGGATTAGTAGAAAAAGGATTTTCATAATAATAATAATTTTCCACTCAATAATAATGATGGTTGTCCCATAATAAATTATATATTCCATCTTTTGATAATAAATTTTAAAGTACGATGAATATGGTCGGATTGTTAAAAAAAAATTGAATTTAATTTTCAGGTTCTATTCAAGTTCTGAGATTATTTCAATTTTATGAAGCAGCTGGCCTAAAATGATATAATAACAGAATAGAACTTACACAGAACATGAAAATTAACTTCAAATGCTTGATGAATTGTTAAAATTTTTTAAAACAACCCATCCTAAATTATGCAACTTTGTGAAATACAGACATATGCTTATTATGATGAAGCCTTCTTGTGTCTTTGGGATATGTTCCTTCTCAAATAGAAGTCAGAAAACAAAAGAGACAACTACTTAAATTAAATTGCTTTTACCTTAACATCTTTCCGTCTTTTAAAGGCCTTGTCACAGAACGGGCAAGCATGTCTCGCTTTAGTTTCATGAACATACATGTGATTCCGTAGAGTTCTTCGAGAATTCAGGATGACAGGACATTGCGGACATTGGTATGCCGTGCCCTTATGGGTGTCCTGGTGGCGCACCATGGATCCTTTGGTCTTAAATCTGAAAAGAAAGACTGCATTATTACCAACATACAAAAGGGCAAATAATTTTAACCCCCAGGGGCCAGACCCTTGCATTTGCAGGGCTGGAAGATTGTGCCCATGTATGGTACCAAGAACTGCAGTTGCAGTGTCGATATTATTAATTAATTTTTCCATCGGACGACTGGATCCTCTACTGAGTTAGTTAAAGATAAAAAAGTCACTTTATCAAGTGTGGTATTGCCTACGTGTTGGCTTTAACAAAAAAATATCTTTTAATTTATTGATGTTTCTTGTTGGCCCCGGCCTGGATAAGAGTACACTTTGAATGTATTTGTGCATGCCAATAGTTTCGATTGTTACAAGATATGTTATGATTGTTACATTCTGCAAATGCTTAACCCGTCTAATCACAGGAGACCCAAGTTGTCCCAATACATCATATGCCGTTATAATAACAGGAGACCCAGATTGTCCCAGAGCGACAGTGCATTATTAAAAGTTAGATATCTCTCTTCCTGTCATGCGAATATTTGTGATTTCTTTTATGTTAGAAACGGAATGAAATAATGCTTCTCATTGTCTCAGAATTATATGAGCTAGATTTTTCAGATATTTTACAAACACGATCAAAAGTGACGGTTTAATTTTTCGCCAATTTGTGACGTATCACACATTTAATTTTAAAATAAAATTGTATGAAAGTGATAAAAAGTGAGATGACAGTTTTATTACAAATTTTATTTAGAAAAGGAACGCTTTTGCAAAAACAAAAATTGTTCTAAAATCTAGATAAAATAATCTTTCCGGTGTGTTTATTAGAAATCAACATTTTTATTTCTAAATATTAAAATTTGAATATTGGAAATTTAAATTGGCTAAAAAATGCATACCTTCGAATATTCGAATTAAAGTAATTAAAATAGAATAAACTGAAAATTTAAAATACAATGCATGGGAAGAACCAGGAATTTTGCGCGCAAACCTTGATAGGCAAAATTTGACAGAAAATTATTTTCTTATTATTCGAAGGGTTAAAGATACTGGGCGGACGTTTATCAACTATGTTTTAAATTAAAAACAATTTTTTATCCAATCTGAACACCACTACAAAGCAAAGGCCTCTTCAAAATGATTTAGCTGTATTTTGTATGTAGATTAATCAGATTTTGTGAAAATACTCAAAGAAAATCTCACCTTTTATTACATTCATGGCAAACAAAATTCTTGGCGTCACCGTGGCGCATGACATGCTCGTCCAAGTTGGATTTTTGTGCAAATGCATGGCCACATGTGTCACACACAAAAGGTTTGAGCTTTTCATGAATAACACGAGTGTGAGTTAAAAGCGCTCCCTTTGTAGCAAATCTGAAATAAATCAAGAATAATAATTTATTTTTATTTATTTGTTTATTAAGACATATACAGTACATTATAATACAGATTATAAGGTATGTTAAATTAAATTATTACATGGTTATGTACCTGTTACGTAAGTCCATAGAATGTCATTTGGTAATTATGCCTGAGATATGAACCGGTCTAGTAACTTAATTATTGAATGAATGAGTAATAATAATAAAAAGGAAGAAAAAAAAGGGGGGGGGGGGGGGGGGGGGATAAGGAGACATTTTAAAATCAAGAATTATATGCTCACTAATTGTAATTGACTGATTAAAGTTTAATGAAAAGTTAAGTGTAAGTAATTTTAAAACAATTATATCACGCCAAGAAATTTGATAAATTAGTTTTGTATGTTTGCAAGGAATCATGAAAAATGTCTAAGTGTAGTAATTTTTCATAGTGGGTATAAGTTATGATTGCGCGAGTAATTGGTGAGTTACTCGCTGCATTAGTGTTATTGGATTCTATATGAAAAAGAGAAGTGTGCCTGGTACGCCTCATTGGGACATTTAAACCAATAGTGGATAGCAATTCAGGACTATCTATTTTATTATTTAGCAGGTTATACAGAAACAGCAGATCTGATAATGTGCGTCTTTTTTGTAAACTTAACGTGTTATTTGTAGTTTTGTTGTATTTCTTGAATAAATATTTAGAGAATTTATTTTGTATACTTTCTACTATATCTATGTACACCTTATATTGAGGATTCCATACCGGGGACGCATACTCCAGTGGACTTCTGACCAATGAACAAAACAACATTTCAAGAGTCTTAGCACTTTTGAAAACTTTACATATTCTTAATAGGAAACCTAGCATCTTGTAGGATTTTGATATTATGTGTTCGATATGCTTATCAAAAATTAATTTGTTGTCTAAATAAACACCTAGATCTTTACATGTAGACGTAGATTGTAAAGGTTTATTATTCAAGTTGTAAGAATAGATGATTTTATTTTTATTTCTAGTAAATGTAATTGAGTGACACTTAGAAATGTTTAAGGACAGTAAATTTGATTCACAATACGCGCACAAATGATCAAGATCGCTTTGTAATTCTATACAATCATTGTAATACCTACATTGGATATTTATATTTATGCTTAGTTATCAATAAAAGATATCACATGAATCGGTATTGTAACCTCTGTATCCAATATAAATATTATATAGTAACACACACCAAAGTCGGATTTATATTTGTCTGTCGTGTCAGAATGGTATCGGTTTCATACATTTAGTACGGTGAGATTTATCTTCGTGTGCCGCAATGTGTTGTGATGGCTCGTGTTGTGTCACATCTGAAGCAATCCCAATTAGCGTCCGAGTGGTGGTGGTGAGGGGGAGGGGGGGGGGGGGGGGAGGGGGAGTGGTATTTTGAATCAATACAATCAAAATATCATCAGAAGGCATCAGAACACGACATATAGATGTGAAAGCTAGCTATCACTGCAGGGCACACCAAGACATGTCACGTCATTGGAACTTAAGCAGGATCTGTCAGTACATAATAATATAATATTAACAAGTTAATGCAAAAAGCAAAATTATCCTTTTTTAAACACTAACTCCATACAGGAGGCCCCGAAGAAAATAATTTCCCTCAGGGCCTATGTCGTCTATGGGGATGCCGTATGGAGGGCCTACTAACTACTTTTTAAGGAAAGGAAGGAGAGGAAGTTCTGGAAAGAAAAAAATAGTATGACGGGTGGATGGGAATCTGGGGGTCAGTGTGTCTGGGGGTAAGAGTGGCCCAACCCACAAAAATTCGTAATCAGCGAAAACATAAACAAAGGATCTTTGAAATAGTGAAAACTATAATTGGACCACTGTGGCTTCATAGATATGACAAAAATATATAAAAAAATGATGTTTTCGATGATTACGAATTTTTGGGTGTCGGGCCACTCTTCCGCTGAGCGCCTTATGTAAAGGCACTGAAAATTGAGATAAAAGATACATTCACATACTAAAGGGATTAATTTCAAGTAAAATATCTGTTAAAAAGAGGATTAAAAGTATTAAGAACATGGGTAAGCAAATATTATGTACTCCTATCGACATGCAATTGAGTATTACAGCAGAAGCAAACAGACAACAATTCTTCTTCTTCAAACGCAGTAAACTTATTTTGTGGCACCATTTTAATTCGAAATTAATAGAATACTTAGTTTTTACCACCTTCATTTTCTTTTATTTAATTTTTTGTGTTTGTTTTTACTACTTTTATTGTTTATAAAAGCCAACATAAAAGTGGTAAAAACTAAGTATTCTATTAATTTCGAATTCTTCCTCTTCTGGTACTTTCTCCAGTTGTAGGTTGGTTATCATCTCAGGACAAACACCCTGCAGACTACAACTTGGTAAAACTAATCAGAACTGCACTCATACCAGCCTTGTAAATAAAATTATAATGTAAATTTTATTATAATGTGTCTTACTTGCTATCACATAAATCACACGGTATAACAAATCGCTCCTCTCGGGGAACATGAGTTAGTTCATGGGATTTCAATATTCGAGCTGTGGTGAAACGTTTGGCGCACTTGCAACATACAAACGGAAACTCATTCTTGGGCAGGTGATACAAGGCATGGGTGTCCAGAGATGCCTTGCATCCAAACACTTTGTCGCAGGATTCACAACTGTGGAAAAACACATTGTAAAATATAATAATGCATACAAAAGTATATATTCACCTTACAATTATTTTTTTGCATTAATTCTCCTATTCATAGAATTACATAATCTGAATGTCAAGCAATTTGCCACTTGTCGTATACTGACCAACAAACTGGTATCAGTCTGTAAAAAACCTGCCAACTGACAATTTCAAGGTGTCATTCTAGCAAAATGAAGACATATCAGGTTACTTGGAGATCCAAAACCTATATCATCAAAGAAACAATATGGCGCATTAAAGTAACATTAATATTTACATAATTTTTAATTGACGGCTTAACTTTGTGTGATTTTTCGAAGTTTTTAAGGTTGAGCTTGAGTTTTGTATCTTTGGAGGGTTTTGGTCATAATCTTCCACGGTGACCAGCCGGGTTGGAAGATTTTTTTGTGTTGTGTTGTGCTCAACCTTAAAAACTTCGAAAAATCACACAAAGTTAAGCCGTCAATTAAAAATTATAACATACAACGTCAACACCCTGTCATCTTACAACCGAATATATAACTGAAAGAATGCAAGTAAAATTAACTAAGATATCATGGAAATTTAGGAAGTTAGACGACAGGACAACAAAATAGAAGAACACAACACTTTTATACTGCAGAAAGGATTAACTGGCATAAACTGGTACTCCATAGCACAAGATAGACGAAAATGGACATCTTTGGAGGAGGCCTTTACCCAAACTGGGGTTCTTGTTCATTCATCAATATTTTTTAAAACATAAACTTATATTACTAACATAATCTAAGCTAACTTACTAATAAAAATCAAATTTGAGTTTATTGTAATATTGTAACTACCAACTATTGTAAAACAAGAAATAAACAGGTTTATTATTATTATTATAATATTTACATATTGATTTTTGTAATAGATTAACCCTTTCCGCTCCAAGCCTTTTTTTAATTTTTATTCCACCAGCTCCACGGACAAAATTGCGATTTTTTAGGTTTTAATTTTTTTTTTGTAAATAAAATTAATTTAAAAAAATAATTGAAAAGGTGTAGCACAAAATGGCCTTTTCGACACATTTCGCTTTATTTTTTTAAACATTTTTTTTTTTTACATGAGCTCCACACAGGAGGCCTTGAGGAAAATAATTTCCCTCGGGGCCTATGTCATCTTTGGGGATGCTGTGTGGAGGGTTTTTTTTAGGAAAGGAAGGAGAGGAGAGTTCTGGGAAGGAAAAGGGTTTGAGGGGTGGATAGGAATCTGGGGTTCAGTATGTCCTGGTCATTCGCCTCCAAGACCTAGACAAACCTCACCCCATGAACCCGGGCACCCCTGCTAAATCACCAAAAGTAGCGAACCACTTGGGGTGACCTATGGCAGAGGTGTTGGTTATCCAATAAATGGTTCCCGGGGCAGCGGTACCCATACCCGCCTCCCAAATTGTAAACATGACATGACGGGATCGAGGATTATTTCACTAATACTAATCAAGCTATAGAAAATATAAATCACAAAATATCCATTCAACGAGTCCGCATGAAAACAAACACGATAATGCATAGTTGGGGATAAGATATTGACGACAGTGCGATAACTAGTAGTGTACTTTTGTAACATCGATACCTGCGCCTCTACCTGCAGTGAGGCATATCCCTAAACAAAATTCATTCATTCCTTGACCATAGCAGGTACTTAAGTATTGTACGATTCCAGAATATACAAAATATACTTATTATTCTAGAATAATTAATATACATTCTAGAAAATCGTAGAATATACAAAATATACTTATTATTCTAGAATAATTAATATACATTCTAGAAAATCGTAGAATATACAAAATATACTTATTATTCTAGAATAATTAATATACATTCTAGAAAATCGTAGAATATACAAAATATACTTATTATTCTAGAATAATTAATATACATTCTAGAATAGTAGTGTCTTTCAATTGTGATTCATAAATTTTAGTAAAATAAAACCCTTCTATTTTAAAATTTGTCTGCAAACAGAAGTATTACATCATGTCGAGTGTCACTCGACATTGGAGCTTGCGGAACAAAATCATTGTCGATTGACACTCGACATTGGAGTGCAAAGGGTTAATCCATTGTTCCCCAACTTTCGATGCTTGTAAGCACTGATCTGCTTCAAATATATATTTTTTAGAACCTCTTTTCAAATAGTTATTTTTTTCTTACAAACATGTGAGCTGGAATTTTTGGTAATGCTGGTGTAGGAGTCAATTTTTGTTGAAAGAGGTCAACAACTTTATGTGACTGCCCGATTTTGGGCAAAATGGTATTAAATGCAACTTACTTGAAGGACTTGGAGGGGTCATGTTGGGCCATATGAAGTTGAAGGGATCTTCTGGTGGTTAAGTACTTGAAACAGAGACACAAGACTTTGGGTTTACCTTGGTGAACTTTCTTTACATGTAGCTTCAACGCATTCCAGTTCAAAAATTCCTTTTCACAAAAGTGGCATTCAAATCTGCAAACAAGGAAATATGTGTTCAGAAAAAATATTTTTTAGTTTTTTTTGTAAAGGATCTTGTATTAATTCTAGATAATTAGAAAAGGACGTGCAACATTTTTGTGCATAATTGACGATCAACACGCTGTTGTACCGCAGGGGTATAATAGGCAGAAAGCAGTGGCGATTTTATGTGGGCGGAGAGGAGTGGGGAAGTCATATGGAATCGAAATGAGCGTCAGTCGTTGCATGGTGGACAGTTTGAGGCACACCTTAAAAAAAAAACACTTCCGAAAAAGAATCGATCATTTACGATTAGCTCTAGTTCTGATAAGTTTTAAGATTTTCACGGCCAAAAGCATTTTCGTTATTTGTTTTTGGGGTGTTATGCCGTGTTGCGCTACCTCCTTCTTTAGCCAACGTTTCTGACATCGTTGCAGTGTCCATCATCAGGGCAGATCCGGTAGATATGTGTAACACATCTACCGGAAGAAATGACCGGATTTGAAAAAAATAAAGCTTGGTTTTGTGTTATTTGTGATAATAAGCGGCAGTACCTATGGAGTACAGCTGTTTGGATTAATTTAGTACAGCAAATTTGCATTTGACGGTCTATCTTGTCTTTATGTGTCTTGTAATTATTAACTTCATCATGTTTGTAAATTATTATTAGTTTATCGTAGGTAATAGTTGCATTGTTTTTTTTTTAAGTACATCTTTTAAGTACACCTAGTCAGGTGAAGGTATACATTACACTTACTTTAAAAAAATATTTGTGCCTTCCCACTTTTCAAGCCTGCAAACCGCATTATTCACATGTATAACCACATTCAGGGTGGCCACAGAAAATGTATTTCTAAGGTGTCTCTATCCGATTCGGTCATTTTTAACTGTATCATAATTTCGAATAAGAACTACCAACATTATCTTCATTTTTCTTAACGCTTATTTTATTGACTGCTACCTTTATGTATGATTGCTATAACTGTATCATACTTAGAGTTCTTAGTCAAAGAATGATACAGTTAAAAATGACCGAATCGGATAGACACCTTAGCTCTGTTGGTAGAGCTGTGGCCTGGAAAGCCAAAGGTCCTGGGTTCGTGTCCCAGAGGTGCCAATATCTTTTCTGATTTTTCTGTCACCAGATTTTCGATTGAGTTTCGCTAATATTGTCTTCATTTAATTAAATATTACAATTTGAGATTTTACTCGTTAAGTTAAAAATAAAAAAATTATTTAATTTAGGGGCACATTTTTCACGTTTCATCAAGATTCTAATAAATGACGCACATTTTTCACGTTTCATCAAGATTCTAATAAATTAATATAATTAAAAAAAAAGTGTTATTTAATATTTTTTGAAGTTTATTTTATAGGTGCACGAAAATTCGTCCTTGTAATTCGAAATCATGTAGAAAGTAAACTTCTTCTTGGTTTTAAGGTAATGTGTGTCAAAAATTTCATCAAGTTCGGGGTAAAATTGTAGATTTGCATAAAAAATACAGCCACAGACACTCATCTTTATATACATAATATATTAGCAAGTACCCGGCATGCGCTGCAATGCTACTCAAAGAAATAAAGTGTTTGTGTTTTAACTCTGTTTATTGAAGTACTATTGATAGTAGTGAGAAGAATACCCCTGCTATCCCCACTGCTACTATGTCTTCTTTGCAATCCCGACTTCTGCCCCTTCCTTGTTCCCCCCTGCATATCTGTTTCCCCCTTCCACCTCTCATGCGAACCCCCCATCTTCCTGCTTTCCCCTCTCCGTTCCCCTTTCACATTCACCCCTCAAGCAAACCTCCCCCTTCTTTCGCTTCTCCTCCCCTCTCCCTGCTACTAAACTATATGAAATATACACATTTTTTTAAACAACTCTCACGCCAGCTGATGTAAATTTTTTATACAAATTTTATTAAGCCAGAGATCACCACTATGTGTAGAAACCTTTGCGGCCGTACGCACAACAATTCATCAAAGTTTCATCGCAATCGGATGAATGGTATAGGAAATAATAAGGAACAAACAAAAAAACATTAATAGATAAAGAATACCGGTCAGTGGCTATGGTAGTTGTAGCATCTGGGTGTTGAACTAAGTCCTCCACCAAGACACAAGCAACATTATTCGCTTACTTACGAGTAGGAGGTTTTCAAATTATTATCATGTTATTCGTAACCAGGGAAAAAGATAGATTATATCATACCAATAATTAAAAAAAACTTGATAATTCTTTTAAACAAGGCTGCCGATTTAGAGCCCCTTCATTATGACTTGTGCAGGTATGAACTGTGACCCTCACGACATCTGAGGTTTGCGAAGTGATAGCCTATATACTGTGAAGAGTACTTAACCCAAAATAAGCCCACCGTTCCATTGGGTAGGTAAAGGTAAGGAATCGAAATCGACGAATAAACCGAAAATCCTGCGCAGAAAAGTTCCACAAAGCTGCGCTGCAAACCGTAGCAAAATTTGCTTTTCTGCGCAGGGTCTTCGGTTTATGTTGATCCCTACCGACCCAATGAAACGGCGGGTTAAGTTGGCGCGTTTATTAAAGTTACATACTTGAACATTGAATAATTAGTCCTTTTGGCGTACAGCTTCTTATCTACATCTGGTATTTTGGGTGACTTTGAGGTTTTGTATTTTTTCTTAGGTTTTTCCCAAGTTTCATCAGTCTCTGTTTCAAAGTCTTCAAAACATAAATTATCATTATTGTCATTATCGCTATTTGAAATTTCTTCTTTTATTTCTTTCCTTTTTTTGAGTGACTTGGAGGATTTGCATTTTCTTTTACGTTTTTCCCAAGTTTTTTCAGTCTCTGTTTCAAAGTCATCAAAACATAAATTATCATCATTGTCATTATCGCTATGTGAGATTTCTTTTTTTATTTCTTTCCTTTTTCCAAGTGGCTCGGGGCTATTCATCATTTCTCCTGAAGAAATAAAAAATAAAACATTATTACAAATGCAATTTTTTAAATTAATTAATACTTTCACAACTTACGACAAATATTACGTTAATAATTTAGCATTCCGTTCAAAGTCAGAACTAACATTATTATATTTGAATGAAAAAATGATTGATTTATGAAATGATGAAAAATAAACAAAAAAGGCTGCACACAGAAGATAGTATAAGCTGATAGTATAGGCTGGAAAAGTTGGATCAGTAGAAAAAAGGGTAGGTATTAAAAATTATTATATAGTTTTCGTAATCTAATCTGATGTCAGAAATAAATAGCAGAAACAATAAAAGAGAAAGAAAAGTAACACAACAGTGAGATTTATCAAGGAAGCACCAAATTCTTCAAAGCTCAAATAACCCATTCTATAACTCATAAAAAGTTAATTGTCTGATACTTTTGACCCTCGGATCGTTGGAGGCATACAAATACTATAAAAAGACACGGTAAAATTTACATCCTCCCCTTACTTTTAAATAAGCCAAAATTATTGAAATAATATTTCGATTCAAACTCAGACTAGAAGAAACATCTGAGGCAGCCCTGTTGCAGACTCATAGCTCTGCGGCAACCCTGCAGGGAGGAATGCAGATCCTGCCAAAATTTGTTTTTTGCCAAAAACCATGTTTTTACCGCGTTTTAAGTAGGGAACTTTAATTCGGAAGGTGAAAAAAAGTGCGGAAAGCAATAGAAAAAAATTATGAACTTAAAAAAAAATTTTTTTTTCAACGATTTTTTGAAATGTTTTTCACCTTCCAAATTAAAGTAACCTAACCTAACCTAACCTATCTCCCTCAATTTTGCCGAGCGCGCCTTAATTTTTTTTATCAGCTTCTCCACACTTTTCTCATCTAGAAAGTGCCTTTCTATTAAATTTCCAGATTTTGGCAGGATCTGCATTTCACCCATCCTGCAATCTAACAACTGCGCAGTGACTCATCAACAAATCTCTGGAGGCCGAAAATCACGCTAGCCACATCTCATTCTCCGTGTCATGTTTGTAAAGTTAGTGAATAAACACTCTGATATTTCTCATCTCTACCACCTAATTATACCCACACAGCTATCAGGGAGACGAAAACATGCACAAAATAGGTTAAGAGGTGAATAATTTGTGCGCGTTTAGATTTAAACCTTTCGGCAAACGTCACATCATACCAATGAGATCAAACATTGTGTCAAAACGAAAAATATGGAAATTTAATGCAGTTTTTACCATATCGCCCGACATAAATGGACGTTTCTTGTAGTAATAAATTTAGTTGAAATAAAAAGTGTTATTTAAATAATTTGTGTGAATTAAGGCGTAAGCGGAGATTTTACCAAAAACATACCAGTCGTTTGAAAACTAATCATAACACTTATTTAAACCAGCAAATTTCATAGTTTGCTACGTTTGTTCATTCAGAAGATATATCAAGTAACAAAGTACTACTATTATTGGTAAATATTTCCCTATCGAGTCCACGCTTAAAACACACTTTAAAAAATTAAAACAAATTGTACTAGGTAGATAATGGTTAGTAATAAGTAATTCAGTAACCTGAATTGAAAAATATTGCGTTTTAATTTATTTTTTTAAATTTAAAAAACGCGAAATGTCATTTTTCAAGGACCGCCATGTTAATTATGACGATGAAATACGCATTTTTAAAAGAAAAAATCACTTTGTCAGTTAGACAATAATAAGTACGAATTGCAATATTCTGAAATGATAAATAATGCGTAGGTATTAATTATGAATCATTATTTTGTTCGGTTTCATAAACACGAAAAATCACGCGAGACGTTTGCCGTCGTAATTAACAACATGGCGTTCCTTGAGAAATGACATTTCGCGTTTTTAAAGATAACAAAATAACCATGAAAATGCAATATTTTTCAATTCCGGTTACTGAATTACTTATTACTAACTGTAATCTACCTAGTAAAATTTGTTTTAATTTTTTAAAGTGTGTTTTGAGCATGGACTCGATAGGGAAATATTTACCCTATTATTCATAATACTTCAGTTTAGAGTAAATATTTTTAATAAAAATTGAAGCACCCCTTCTCATTATGTTTACAAAGCCCGGCCCACAAAACAACTCATGAGAATTATACAATAAAAATAAGCAGTTAGCCAATAGAGTAATTTGAGAGTGTAATGGGAACTGTGGCCCGCCTGCTAGGGCACACTTATAAAACAGTCAAAATAGAAAAATTATAATTACCAAGACTTAACCAAACAAAACAGTCAAAGATTGGAAATAGTTTTCATGCGGTGCTCTTTGCATAATTATCAGATCTGCAGATGACGCATGTGAATTGAAAGAGAACTAAAATTAATAGATTTAACAACTATTTTGAAGAATAATAAACATTATAGGTTCTCACCGTCCATTAACTTCTCCAAGTCACTGAAAACTTTATCATTTTCAAAGTCCTCAGAAATATTCCTGTTCCGAGGTCTTCCTCTTTTCTTTTTACCGACTTTGGATTTCTCAACATAACTCTTTTTTTTAATTCTCAGATTACTCAGAGGAACGTAATCTAAATCATCATCTTCATTATTTGGAGCGTCAACGTCCTGTATAAAATTATCCATCGCTATAAAACAAATTCCTGACTACCATTCACCAACAATAACTGCCGCAATACTTAGGTCTAAAATAAGATATATTATTAACCTAAAATAATGGTGACCTGACAACTCAGAATCTCCTTTGAAAAGTCATTAAAGGCCTCGTCAAACAGACAGCGTCATTTACGCAGCGTAAATTACGCCTTAACGCCGCGTACTTTCTGTTTGAATGGCTTCGGCGTACAGCAGAGCGTACGGCAGAGCGTTCGGCGCTAGTCAGTCTCCGTCACGATGTCCAGCGGCTCAGATGAAGATGAGTTGTTACTGCTGTGTGCATTATCACGTTCACATAATAATGGAATATGGGTGCACGATATTAATAAGAAGAGGAAAGAATTTGGAGAATATCATCGTTTATGCCGGGAGCTTTCATCACACGAAGATCGCTTCTTTCAATACTTTTGTATGTCACAAGGTGCTTCAAAGAATTGCATTCCCTTCTGCAAAACTTGCATTCATAGAACTATTTTTATATGCACTGTTCCTCATTTCATACAAACAAGGATGTTTTCGGACACATTCAATAAATTTTTCAATAATCATTTTTATCACAGTCGAGCAAGAACGCCCGGCGTAAAATAAAATCTTGTAAAAAAATACAACGCGACGTCCTAACGCCGCGCTAGATTGTAGTTTCTGTTTGACCGGTTCAGACAAGTTCAGTACAACACAACGCGGCGTTAATACGCGGCATCAGTCCGGGCGTATTTTACGCCGTACGCCGCGTAAATTACGCGTTCTGTTTGACGAGACCTTAAAAGTGATGAAAAAAAATTTGTTTAAATAGGTTTTTAATCACTTTTCAGATAGGTGTTGAGTTCACTTGATTCTGAGTTGCATGGAACCAAAATAATATATTTTAACAGGTTTACTGCCAACCCTGCCATTTGATAGAAACACGGCACCCGCCAATTGACGTGTCCATCTACATAAAATATTCAATGCTCAAAGAAGATCTGGCAACTGTCGTTAATGTGTTGTTTTTACATTGGCCCTGTGCATCAATGAATCAAAAGTTGTTGACCGCGTGCAGCATTTGACCACTCTAAAATGCAGCACGTTGAATGTAGGTGACACAGCTTTCCAAGATTACACGTCAGAGTTTTTCAAGACTTCACTGTCCAAGGTTGGCAGTGTACCTGTTAAACACGATATTTGAATTATTTTTATCCATGTACAGCCATCTGATTTAATATTTGTTATTATGGTACTTGCATCATTTTTTTCAAATTTAATTTTAATTTCATTTTCGCCCAGTTCAAATTCAGATTTAAGACATTGTAAATGTATGTCATCCTGGAGGGTAATATTTTTAATCTGAACAAGGAATGCTTGAGATTTTTCACATTGGGATGCAAAATTATTAAATCCTATCAGTTTATCGGTGCATTCACGGCAAACACTGGTAGGGAAAGAATCGTCCGGATTAATCTGGAATAACAATAAATTAATTGAATGACACCTGAGAAATGCAAATCAATATTCTCTGTAATTATTCGCTGTAAAGGTGCAAGATACAAAAAAATAACAGGAAAATAGGTAAAGAATTACGTATGCATTATTTTATGATCAATAATCCAAACAACTTACATATATCGATAGATATTTTTCTATTAATTGGAAAATCGCTTTACTTTCTCCTTCTACGTTGAATAAAACGTTATCACCTCCTTGGCTGTTCACACAAAGCCGACACAAACTGTCCCAGGAAAGCGTCATTTTTTAATTATTATGAAATTCGAAACATTATGCAGAACATCAGAAATATATTGTTTGATAATAAAAATAATACGCTTTCCGTATCTTCACATCAAACCATAGATATACGTAAGAAAGTGACGTTTGAGGAAAATAAAAAAAAATGTTGTCAGCGCGCAAAAATAATGTTGACAATCATCAAAATATTGAAGCTCAAAAAAAATTTTATGGTAAGCCCACTCTGCGGCCAACGTTCCAACTTCAAACGGAGGCGTCTACTAATATCTACAGGAATTCCAAAAACTGAAAAAATCGAACTAATATCTATGAGAATCAAAGTGTTGACGAATATCTACAGCTCAAACTGTTGATTAATATCTATGAGAACCAAAGTGTTGACGAATATCTACAGCACTGGCAGAGGTTGATTTGCAATTGTGTATAGCATATTGGAATAACGTAATATTGCGTATGCAGTTTAAAAAACTTAATTTATGTAAGTATGTATGTAAAAATCCCTAATATCGGACTATTGGACACATTTAGCTGATTAGTCCAACCTATGCTCTGTAGATATTAGTTCAACCTAAGCTCTGTAGATATTAATCAACACTCTGAAGTTCGTAGATATTAGTTCAACATATGAGCTGTAGATATTCGTCAGACATACAGGCTGTAGATATTAGTATCTGGAGTCCTTCAAACGTTGGACGATCGTGTGGAGGGGTGTTCGTGCGTTGGAAGTTCGAGTTGGAAGGTTGGAGTTCGCGTTGGCCCGGGATCGCCTTCGAGGCGATCCGGACGGCCAACTCACACAAACCAGCCTGCCGCAGCTGTCCACACCGTGCCGCGTACTATTAAAATGACTATATTATTACGGAGAGTGGTATAACAATTGTTTGAAAACATGTCGTGTATATAAGTATATGATTATACGCACGTAATAATTGTAGGCAACTGAAAAAGATACAGCGTAGCTACAGCTGTTTCATGTCCGCCATTTTGGAGTACGGAATTTGGGGTTGGAGGGTTGGCCGCAGCGACCACACGATCGGCCAACCTTCCAACTCCGAACCAAGTTCGGAGTTGGAAGGTTGGCTTCAGTCTGGACGTAGCATTACAATATTGTCACGGCCATTGTGAAATGGTAGTAATTTTTCAGAAAATGGTTGAAGATTTCTATTACTGTATCCTGTCAAATAGGAAGCAGTAAATAAATGATAAAGGATAGTTGTAAACATTTTCGGACACATATTTGAAACAATAGCCCACATTGATATTGCTCAATACTACATTAAATGACTAGGTATGACACTGGGTACATCAGTGACTATCGACGGGTACGATTTGCATTAGCATTTTTTTAAAGTTTTATTAGATTTTTCAGAAAATGGTTGAAGATTTCTTTTACTGTATGGCTGATGCAAAACTTTGAAAAAATACTGAAGTTTTCCGTTAAACCCCTTTGCAAAACCGAACTGATGCTGGACACTATAATGCTGACCGAAACGTGGGCTAAAGATTTAAAGAAGGAGGTAGCGCAACATGGCAGAATATCCCAAAAATAAATTCCGATAATGCTTTTGGCCGTGAAAATGTCAAATCATATCAAAACTGAAGAACTTATTCTTTATCGCAATTTTTTTGATATTTTATTTAGTCAAGTGAAGTCAAAGATTTCTTACATATTTCCCTTAAACACGGTAAGTTTTAAAGCTCTTAAAAATGTATGTTATTCTTGAAGATAATATCTAGACATTGCCCGCGTCGAAACGCAAAATATATAAAATTCCCTCGATAGAAAAAAATCGCAAAGTATGCTCCAAAAATTATTATAAACACGTTTGTTTCAGTTATTTTACAAGTTATATGTATGAAAAAAATCACAGTGTTTCTTTAAACGCTGTTTAAGACAATGCCCGCGAGATTTTTGCTCTATTTTAAACGAGTCGTTTTTTATTAAACATTTTCCCAATTTTCGCATCGATTTTGTCGCTGTAAATGTTAGCGCTCTTCTCTAACATTCGTAATTTCATATCTCTACATCTTCTTCTTTTCGAGCCCGGTTGCAGAGCCTTAAACAATAAATTATTTATCATCCTAACGCTAGTGTCACACCTAGGTATTTGCGTTATTTGGCTTGGCCTATCGCTCGCCATACATTCCCAATGGGAATGAAATTATAAAAGGGGTTTTTAAAGTTTTCTTTCAACGAATTTCTTGACTACGAAGTTGTCTGACAAACGAAGTGTAAGTTTTGGCCAATGTGTATGTGATTGCCATGGTGGATAAAATTAAGTGATAATAATTATTTCAGGTTGACAATCTGCACACCCATTGCATTGAAAAAAATGGCATGTAACAAAAAACGTTTAAAGATGAATAAAAAAACTTGAATTTGATCAATGGGAATGGTCATTGAAGAAACTGATTTCATGTTTATATGTAAAAAAAAAATTAAAAAAGATTTGTCAGAAGTGGGATTCGAACCCACGCCCACAGAAGTGGACTGCGACCTGAACGCAGCGCCTTAGACCGCTCGGCCATCCTGACATGTCCCGAACGGTCCAATTTTGCAATCTGTTGTCGGGACAATTCCCGTTTCCGATTTTTCCATTGGACTGCCTCAATTAATACAAACACATTTTTGATAACGACATTAAATTTTAAATGATGTTTTTCATTCTGATAAGATAAAAAAGAAGATACACAGTAAGAAGAAGGCTTATGAAAAATGTTTTTTTTTCATCGTTTTTATTGTTATTATCGCAGACTCGTGAAAAATCACGGAATATTATAATAATTTTTTAAACCGTTTTGAAAGGCAATAATCCACAAGAATCATTACCTTTCAAAAACAAATATTGTCGATTTTCTTTAGGGGGTGAATCACCATCAATAAATACTGGAATTGGGTAGAAAACTCTGCTAACTTATCCGATATACTGCCACTATTCATAGGATAGAGTACCGAATAGTAAACTCGGAATTTACAAATAAATAAGCCAAAAATCGAAAATATATTTTCATCCCATGGATAAGCTATCATTTGGTGAAATATCCCCTTAATATAATTTAATCACGTGATGTTTTTTAGCAACTTTTTAACCCCCCCCCCCCTTGGTGATATGTGGTGAGGTTTTAGACTAACCCCCCCTACCCAAAATCACGTGTATTTTTTTTTGTACAAAGCATATTGAAATTTTAAGAATATATCACGAAAAATAAATTCATGTGATATCTCATTATACCCCCCCCCCCTCGTGATTTTTTCCAAAGCCCCCCCCCCCCCCTTTCGAGCCTCACGTGATTAATGACACGTGATTAGTGACACGTGGTAAGCGGGCCGGACTCAATATTTAAAAAATAAAACCCATACTTATTGTTAAAATCTTTATTTAGTTAGATACCTATTTATTATAAATTCAGTAAGTTAGAAAGAAGGGTAACAAGGTAAATTATCTTGAGCTGGACACCTGACTTCTCTTGTTTTGACAAGTTCATTGATGTCGGGTGTCATATTCGTCGTAGTTACTTTTAGAATCGATTGGAGATTTTCATCCGTAAGCCGTGAGCGATGTTTGTTTTTATTTATTTTCATAACGGAAAACATCTGCTCGCATAAATACGTACCTACTACCAAACATACACAGGATACGTGCCGCATGATTTCTTATACTTGGATAGTTATTCAAACTCATGTGTGCCAGCTATTACAATTTTTTTATTAAAATTTTCATTTTTCATATATTACAAACATTCGTTTTTGTACATTATAAGAACATTAAATCAAATTTGGTACCTAACACAGCTACCTATTTAAAATACCCATAATCCTTACTAAGTAGGTACTTTAAGTAAATTCATTAATTTAAAAAGTTTATTCGAAAACTGAATTTTGATTGAAAAATCGATGGTTTGCAAAATGTCATTCTCAAATTGTAACATTTTTGACAGATTTGTAGAGTTTTTAAAAACATTTCAGATGTAGGTATTGTCAAGTTGTTGTAATAGTCTAGATACCTTCGCTAGGGTGGAAAGAAGGTATTTTGAAAGTTTAAAACATTTCCTATTGTTGGAATATTTGATACCCTATGCTGGCAACACCGACAGTTCCGTATTCTTTTGTTTTTTCTTCTGTTTGAAATTGAGTCAACTTGAGTATTGTTTACCTGACAATAAAATACATCTGTACCTTGCATTTGAGTGTATTTAATTACAAACAACTCACATATATACATATAAGCAAGCATTATTTTGATTTTTATTTTAATTAGATAAGTAATTTGCTTGTATTTATGATTGAAATGTTATTCCTTGGCTTTTACAAGTGTTTGTCATGTAATGGAAACACTTTCTCATCACACACAAAGGCACTCATTTAAGTAAGGGAACGTACCCAAACTACGTGACCAACTTTTTGCAATTTTTAACCCCCCCCCCCCCCCCCGGTGACCAAAATCCTAAGGAACCCGCCGCTCATTTGTATGGAGCGTGACCTTTTGAAGACCCCCCCCCCCCTAAAAGTGTCACGTAGTATGGGTACGTTCCCTAAGGTGGTTAGAGTAGCACACAACCTCACGCGACGCGTTACCGGCGACCGGCAACTGCGACCCTTGTGGTGCGGGGTCGGGGGGGAGGGGGCGTCGTGAGTACGAGTCGTGCACCAGACCAGCGCCACCAGCCGGCGTAAGAGAAAAGGTTACGCTCACGCTCGGTGCACGGCGCACCGCGTCCGACCTGAGTGCCGCATACGGCTCGCGGGCCGTATTGATAGAGTCCGAGGGCCGCATGCGGCCCGCGGGCCGTATCTTTGACACCCCTGCCTTAGAGAGACAATCAGAAATTTACGTTTCGAACAACGGTGTAATCTTGTAAATCACGAAATCTATCAAAAATTGAAATAAAGGAAATAAAAGTACGCGACTGTCCGCTGTTTTGTCAATACTTTCATTCTATTTTTGTACACCGCATAGCCTGGGTTCTGCTCTACAGGTGCGTACTCAAGTATACTACGAACTACGAACGTATGAGAAATACGGTATTTTGAAAATAGTAACGTCTTTGAATTGTTTACAGGAACGGATTATGAAACTAAGCATATAAGATTCGTAAGTGACTATGTGGTCGATATGCTTATTGAAATTCAGTTTACTATCATGTATAACCCCAAGGTCCTTAATTTCTGATTTGATAGATAACGGTTGATGATTATTTGAGCATTCGTAGATAAAAATGTTTTTATTTCTGATAAAGCTCACGACGAAGCACTTAGATATACAATATACTTCCAGCCTACGGGTATTACAATACGTGCTCAAACGTTGCAAATCATCTCACAGCTTCTGGGTTTTTTTAAATTTAATTTTTATTTTACCGAACAAGGTTACCTGAAAATTATTTTTACAGCAATATTCTTATTAATCGAAATTACAAACACGGCTTAGAAAAAACTAAATAAAGTCGTGCTGCCGCACGTATGCGACAATACTCTATTTGGATCGTCCTAGTGCTGCCGCATATGTGCGGCAATACTCCTCAAAGGGTTAAGGACGGGTTTTTTCAAAAAAGTTGACGGATTCATCAAATATTAGAAGTTAATTTTAACGTTCTGTGTAAATTACATTCAAGTTCTGTGATTATTTCACTTTTATGAAGCAAGTCGCCTAAAGTAATTTTATAACAGAATATGAATAGAATTTACACAGAACGTGAAAATTGTCTTAAAATATTTGATGAATCCGTCAAATTTATTGAAACAAACATCCTTAGTGAAGCAAGCGGCCGGAAAACGCAGAATCATGCAATTTCAACGTCTTTGAAAAGTCATAAAAAGCGATGAAGAAAATATAAAAAATGGTTAAGTAGGTTACGTTAGGTTAGGTTACGGGCTATATTCCATTTTTTCATAAATTTTAAAGACTTTTCAAAGGGGTGTTGAAATTGCATGATTCTGAGTCGTCACGGAACAGGCGCGGCGGAATGAGAGCCTGCGCAAATGAAACATTTAGGTGGGAGGAAAAGGGACATTGGGTTGTTTTTTTTTTTGCTGGGTGGTTTTCTTCACAATTAAAACATCTGGACGGGGTTCTGCATGCAGCTTTGGCATAACCAAAACGGCAGTAATTGAAACATTGAGTGGTGGGATAAGTGTATGTTATAACCCCAAGGTCCTTAATTTCTGATTTGATAGATAACGGTTGATGATTGATCAATGAGTTGAAGAATAAGCAGGTACCTATATATAGTAGGGAAGAGATTGTCCTTCAAAAGTGAAGATGACACATTGGGAGGGTTTCCAAGAATTTGAATTTTATGAAATATAGATGTTTTCAATGGAGTTGTTGGCAGCTGACCCTGCAAGAAATTCAACGGAGATTCGGAAACGACCCCCGGCTTTTACACCTCCAGGGTTAATTAGAAGATTCTTGCAGTTTAAAAGGAATTTACCAATCTCAAGAGGGTGGATAGTTTTACCTCACTCGTTTTTTTTGGGAGTGCACTACATACGAGCCACGGGAATGACATGAGTCAAAGTTTTTTGGCGGGAGTTGATGAAGTGCTGCTGGGGTCTGAGAAGTCGAAGGCGAGTCGCCTTTTTAGGAGGAAAGAGGGGCTAAACTTCCTTTTTTTTAAAAGAATTTAGAAGGTCCCAAATTTCTGAGGTGCTTTCACCATCTAGGGGAGTCAGGAGGGGGATTTGGGGGCTTCTAGGGAGTCCAGAAGGGAAGCCTTCTTCTCATATGAGATAGTTAAATATGTAAGTTTATAAATAGCTGGAAACCAGCAACGAAAAATGGCTCCCGGAAGACGAGGGGAGAAAAATCATATAAAAAACACACTATACTTTTTTTCCTGATAACAGAAAAAAATGATTTAGGGTTATTTTAAGAACGAGCAAAACAAAACAACTGATGACGGCCAAATGTTATTGTTGCGAGCCATATATATATGAGGCAGGGATGGTCCGTATGGCACACACAACAAATACCTACCCATTTACAACGCCAAGAACTGAATTTCGAATAGGCATAATAAACAACAAAAATGTGATGACCAAAGGGAGATCCTTTTTTGAAGTCGGATTAAATAAAAGCAATATTCGGAATATTGTACCAAAAATGTCTAGTGGGAACAGACTGAAATCTGAACATGAATTTGATTAATTAAAGGTGCTTTCAAAATTAAAATATTCATTGGATATTGGAATTCCATGGTGAAATTTGATTAAGCATTTAATACTCTGCTTAATTTGAAGTCCAGTAATGGGTTGGAAATTTAATGAATTTTTAGCAGTCCCGAAAATGTTTTACCCTTAGAAATTTTATGCGAAATGTATGTATTAGAAGTGTTTTTCGAAGAAATTTTAGTAAAAACATAAGATTATTTAAATGTTTTCGATGAATCTTTAAAACTTAACGTGGGTTTGGATATTAAAGAATTTGGAATTACGGAGTTGAAAAAATATTTTGAATACCTAACGAAATTATAATTATATAATCCATTAATAAAATTAGGGTGGTAGAAGAGCATTTTCGTTTTTTTGGATTTAGATGAAGCTTAGATTGAATCATGGTATCTCTACTTATTTATTTATTTTTAAATAAGAAAGTAAGATTATAATTATATTTCACAATGAATAAATAGATGCGTACAAAGCACTCTTTTTAGGGTGAATTGCCAATAAAAAAAATAATAGGTACCTACCTCCCTACAAAATTAAAATTGATAGTTAAGACATTTACAACAATTTTTCATTTAAAGTTCCCAAAAATAAATATCTTTATACATTTCTTAAAGGTCATCGAAAAATAGGGCCGGTAATAATGTACAAGCGGATTGAATGAGAATTGAATTAAGACCTGAAGGCTTTTCAGGGGTTCAGTTTGATTCGTGAAATTATATATTTTAGAGTTCAATGAGTACATTTCAAGTGCTGTTCTCTGATGGATGTAGGTAAACTAGGTTTTCCATTTGAATTTTAGTTTATTACTTTGTTTGCCTTATCTGTTTTTCAATTTTGCGGAGTTTCGTGCTAGGTTTGAATGATAATGCTGTTGTATATAAAAATAGATTTTCATAATAATAAGAACGTAATCATCAAATGTAACTTTTTTGCTTATTTGTGAGGGCTGCACTATTCACTCTTTAAATAAATTCAGAAAACTTTTTCTATATCCCGTCAGAAAAAGCGATAAAATTAACAGTTTTTAAAATATATAGCGTTATAGTCGCGCTATATTTTCGTCGCTTCCTATTTCTAATTCCCATTGGGAATGTATGACGAGCGATATGCTGAAATAGGCCAAGCCCAAAAACGGTTGCTACTTTATAGAATTGTCTGATAGTACCATAATACATTTTTACATACCTATTGCATTTCTTTAATATCGCGGTTTTTGGTTTGTACATTACATATTCCTTACAAAAACCAGTGATCGGACACAGTGGCGGATACAGAAAAAACTCAAGGGGGGGCGCTAAAGATATAAGAAAACTAAAAAGTAGACAACAGTGGAGAGAACACGAAGCACCGCACAAAGAGGAGACCGACTATACTATCTCATTCTCTCGCAGGCTAAAACATATAGACGTATGTGTTTGTCAAATCACAACGGTGCTAAAGAAGTTTTCACTTCAACAAATAAATAAAAGATTGACGGACCGCACATTTAAAACTTTACTGGCCACAGGGAGCAGTAGGGCTGCATTACACGATCAAGGGAATCAAATACTTGAGTCGGCCATGTTAAGGTACCTTACATGAAACGACGTATGAATGTGAATGAAGTAATTAATAATAATAATAATATATCTTTATTGAACAAAAAAATTAAGATTTATAATTACAAAAACAAAAAGTACATCATAAGTACAGTAAAAGCACAGTTTAAAAGTTGGATGAGTACAAAAGTTAATAACAGAAAACAAAATACATATATCCAGTAGGTATTGGATAAACAACACCTCTGCTATAAGTCATCCCAAGTGGATCGCTAAGTTTGGTGACTTGGCAGGGATGCCTGAGTTCATGGGATGTGATTTTTCAAAGTTAGCGGCGGATGCGTTTGCCCCCGTAATGCGTGGCGAGCTGGAAAGGACTGGTTGAGGGAGACCATTTAACCTCTCCAGCAGGAATCTCTCGACCCATTGCCTCGCATCGCAGTGGGAGGGAAAGGTTCATCCGTCCATCTCTCCTGGACACACTAACCCAGAGAGTCCTAACCACCTATCATACCTTTTTCCTTCCACTATTTCCTTTCCCTATAAAGACCCTTAGCATCTCCAAAGACGATTTGTAATAGTTACCCAAAAATGACAGTGGATGAGTTTTGTATTCTGGAAGTAAGTTTACGAAAAATGGGAAGGCTGATAGAGATATTGAAAGAAGGGTAAATGCAGGTAACTCCCAACCCTGATGTATGGCAATGAAGCATGAAACTGGCAGAGGAAGGACTAAATGCTATAGAATTGAGATCCCTGCGGCGTATATGTGGTAAAGCCATGTATGATAGTGTGAGGAAAATATGAAAAGAATGCAAGGCTGATGCAAGCGTAATAAGTAAGTTTAAGAGGGCATTACCAGAGAAAGCCGGAAATACGTCATTTTCAAAAAAGTTTTTAGACGTATTGACTCTTTTCCACAAAAAATTATAAATGGATTTCGAAAGATTGTTCTTTTATCTAGCATAGTTATGTAATAAATTTTTAGAATTTTTTTAAATTTTTAGTATAATAAGGTTATTCCATAGGTCGTTGGCAGATTTGTTAAATTTTCAAAAAAGTTTTTGTATTATACCACACCCATTTCAAATAATGTAATCATACAGTAAAATAAATCAATACATTATCTAGCAAAGTTATGTATTAGAATTTTAATTTTAGTTTCAATAAAATCATTAAAAAATATGTACGTACATGTGTTTCTTGACAAAAATTGGTCCATTTGTGTATTTATTTGCGCACTTACAAACTAATATATTTCAGATTTTTCTAACATTCTTATTAAATTTAGACATTATTGAAAAATGATAAATACTTATAATCAAAAAATAACTACAAAAAGTACATTATTTTAATAGTTTTATCATCACGCCTTTCAGCATTTTGGGATGAAGGTATAAATTAAAGCTAATTTGGATTGAAATAAATTCGATATTGAGTTATAATTTAAAAAAGCTGGAACGGAGAAAAATCAATCTTTCTCATTGTAACCGCCCTGCATGATCGGAAGAACAACTTTCGACGAAATGTGGATTTTCGTCCGCTGGCTGGTTAAACGCTCTTAAGAAAGGGACGCTTAGATGGTTTCGACATGTAGAGCGAATGATTGAAGAAAGATTTTTCTTAGATTTAGGGGGGCCAAGGCGCTCCCCATACGTATCCGCCACTGATCGGACATCCCAGAATCAACTCAACACAACTACTCCTTTGAAAAGTCATTAAAAGGTAATGGACTTTTCAAAAAAAGCGTAGCTTTATTTTTCAAAGAGGTGTTAAGTTGAGTTGATTCCGAGTTGTCATGGAATCACACAAATCATATTATCATGTTACAGCTTATATCTTCGACACGAATCCATATTCCTGTACCGGACACCGTTATTTCCAAATCCAGGTTCGGCCTATATCGGACTGTAACGCAGTTCTTCAAACTTAAGGCACCGATGTTCTATTAGAAACATAGGAGTGAACCTACTCCATTCTATGGAAGTTTTAGAAAAATGACAAAGGTAAATATAAATATATAAGGAATTCCCATTCTCGTCTTTTTTGTCCGATTTTATGTAAGTTTGTTTGATACGGTCCGCGGTCGTGGTCTTAAAAACGAAACTCACCAGATGTTCACGTTACACTCGTTCCTCTGAGAAATTCTATACTTTAGCGTCGTCGTAATATTATATCCGTATCCAAAAACGAGTATGAAAGTCAATTGTTCTAGGAAAGCGGACAGACATTCGTAGTAGAAAGAATATAGTGTGCAGAAACAATATAAGTTTATAGTGCAAACCCTGCCATAAAACGTCTTTAAAGTTTCAGAAAAGGAATATGAAATTCAAAATAATATCTAAAGTACAGTCTTGGTTCCCTATGGGTACTCGTACATTCACAAACGACCCACGGATTAAATGATTCCCCGGTGCATTATAAATGATCATACTAAATCTATTGATTTTATATCAACTCTTTTATTCTAACAGATATTTTCCATATATATCACCCCTTGAATTATATTTGACAAAAATTACATTTAGTTATCGTGGTTATCATGATTTTTGAAGTGAAAACATCTTTAGCAACGTTGTGATTTGAAACTCGATGAAACAGAAACAAGCGACACTAAAAAGAGAAAACCACATACATCTTTAGGATTTAGCCTGCACGAGATAGCCATAAAATATTTATAAAATTCATGGGTACTCGGTTTCAATATAAAACGATAAATCCACAGTCCCACGAATCGGTTCAACGTTTTTGTAAAATCAATATCCAATCTTCAAACCACTCCAAAATGAACACTCAAAAGAGAACACAAAAGAAAGCGAAATCTAGCGCCTCCGAAGAAGAAAACACTAATACTAATAAGATGACCAAATAATGTTTAGGAAAACGTGACGAGAAAAATTCATCCCACACGTTGATAAAAAAGTGAATCATAGTCTCCCCACTCTTTTCTACTTTAGTTTTCTGAAGGTTTCACTTCTACCACGTGTGATTTGCACACGGGAGGTCCCGAGGAAAACAATTTCCCCTAGGGTCCATATCATCCCTTGGGGATGCTCTATGAAGGGTATTTTTAAGGAAAGGGTGGAGATTAAGTTCAGGGAAGGACAGGCTATGAGGGGTGGGCAGTAATGTGGTGGTCAGTGTGTTCAGGAATGACGTATACATTCATCCCTTACGTTCCAAGGCGTTGGGACGAGAAAGCCCGGCTGGAGAGGTCAAGGGGACTCTCTCAACCGGTTTCTCCCGATCCGGCCCGCTACACATCTGGTGGGCAGATGCCTCATCGTCAAGACCTGAAAAAATCTTATCCATTGCACCCGGGCACCCCTGCTACGCTGCTGGGGTGACTTATGGCAGAGGTGTTGGTAATCCGAATAATGGTTCCCGGGGCATCGATTCCATCGATTGTTACCGGCCCCCAAAAATTGTAAAAATAAAATGAATCGAAAAATACACATTATTTATTAATTATTAAAAGAATATCGTATTTTTCTTAAGATTTTAAAATAAATCTCGCTATAACTTAGTCTGTAACAAAGCGCGGTTTAGCCGAAACCAGCTGCAGGGAAAGGTTGGTAAAGCTCCCGGAATGGCTGCACTATTTCATTTACAATATTAGACTTTTACGAGCTACTTGTTGTAGGTATGTAGCGAAACTGGGAGGTGAGTGAAACGATGCGATATGCGATGTTCGCCACTTCGGATGCCATCCAACTAGTCTGAAGCAGATTAGAAAACCATCCAGCAACCGAGATTTAATCAAAAGTTTTATCACCTTTCGTGGTAATAAATCAGAGAACGTTTATACGCGATTTTTAGATTAACTGGGATGCATTTATTGAAAAGGAAAATATATAGATTAAATAGAATACTGTTCGTTTATCTAATACATAAAACATAATAAATGTTTATTTTTATTTTTAACTTTGTGAGTAAAACCTCAAATTGTAATATTGAATTAAAAGAAGATTATATTAGAGAAACCGGTCGAAAATCTGGAGACAGAAAAAACAGAAAAAGATATTGGCGCCTCTGGGACCCGAACCAAGGACCTTCTGCTTTCAAGGCAACAGCTCTACCAACTGAGCTAAGGTGTCTGTATCCAATTCAGTCACTTTGAACTAGGGTTGCCATACGTCCGGAATTTTCCGGACAAGTCCGGAAATATAGGTATTTGTCCGGAATGCGGGGGGAATCCTAAATAGTCCGGAATTTCTACAATTAAGTGGAGATTGATATAAAAAAATGAAATAAAACATATTATTTTTATTACAAATCAAAGAAAAAACATCACTTCTGATATTTAATGCTCCCAGAAAAATTGTTTAACACTTCCGAATCGTTAAGTAATAGTTTTGTAGAACATTTCGCAAGTCATATTTTTTAAATAATCGACTTGACAAACTCTACAGAAAGCCCCTTAAGAAAAAGACCCTTTCAACATTGGCATTTTGTGCCTGCATCGCAATACACAAGAACATATCTTGGATACGTTTTAAGATTTTCACGTCCAAAAGCATTTTCGTTACTTGTTTTTGGGGTGTTATGCCGTGTTGCGCTACTTCCTTCTTTAGCCAACGTTTCGGACATCGTTGCAGTGTCCATCATCAGGCCAGATCCGATAGATCCGGTAGATGTGTCCGGCACATCCGGATGCCGGATGTGCCGGACATGGCATGCCGGATCTGCCCTGATGATGAACACTGCAACGATGTCCGAAACGCTGGCTAAAGAAGGAGGTAGCGCAACACGGCATAACACCCCAAAAACAAATAACGAAAAAGAGCATATCTTTGTTAATTCCGTAACTTTCGAAAGTCCGGAATTTTTAACAAATGTCAGGAATTTTCTCCGGAATTTTGATTTTTTGATCTGGGAACCCTACTTTTAACTGTATCTTATTTCGACTAAGAACAACCAACATTATCTTAATTTTCTTAACGCACATTTTATTGGCTGCTATCTTTATATATGATTGCAAGATTCAAACCCTAAATGCTATCTAGAAAGTGTCTGGATAAATTTTTATCCATTTTATTTTTAATATGCGACATCTATCGACATTTTTGCAAGTCTAGGATGAATATTTATTTTTATTTTTAACTTTGTGAGCTAAACCTCAAATTGTAATATTCAATTAAAAGAAGATAATATAAGCGAAACTTAATCGAAAATCTAGAGACAGAAAAATCAGAAAAAGATATTGGCACCTTTGGGACTCGAACCTTCTGCTTTACTATCTTTTTCTGATTTTTCTGTCTCCAGATTTCCGATTGAGTTTCGCTAATATTATCTTCTTTTCATTAAATATCATAATAAATGTGTTAAGTAGTTTATTTTTGGGCTAGCTATCAGACGCTGTCAGTAGAAGGTAAATATAGTATCAATGTGTATTTATATATTTATCGTATTTTCGTGTCTTTAGATACTTTTCATTCCTGACATATTATCCCAGCAATCGGAACCGTTTATCAGCCGGCAACATCCGGTGAGCAAAGTAACAATTAATATGCAGCAATTACATAATAATATTAATAATATAACATAAGAAAAATGGTTAAAAAGTAATAAGGTGGATATGCGACGCCACGCAGATGCCATCTATACGGATTACTCCAATCACTGTTTTAATTTACATAAGTTATTAGGTCTAGGAAGTCACGATGATCTCAATAGATGGATTACATTGTACGTGGATAATCGGCACCAAATCACGGTTGTCAGTGGGTTCTTTTGTTTAAGAACTCGTCTCAGGTGTGCCTCAGGGGTCGCATCTCGGACCACTCTTATTTAATATTTACATAGACATTTATGCATGCTTTCAAAATAGTTACTTCGCGTTAAATATGGATGACATAAAAATTTTAAACCTATACAATCTTTATCCAATTGTTTGGAATTACAAAGCGCTGTTGATCATTTGTGCGCATACGATCAACAGCGAATACAATACTTAGAAGTTTTTCCTTGCTAACGTCCAAAACTAGTTTATTAAATTTCTTTCCTTTATTATTACTCTTTCGTTCATTAGTTAAGTTTTAAGAACCGTTCGCATCTAAGGCAAAATTATCTACTGATATTTCATGGAGTTAAAATATAATAATTTATTATAATGTACTTTATCTGCTTTATCATTTTCATTATAACGTACCGTGTATGTCTTAATAAAAAAAGTAATCAAACATAGTCATAATGTTACAACTTTTTAAATGAACAGCAGGCTTTTAGTTTAATAATTTATTACAATTTATTATTCAATCAGGGGTAGAGAACCCGTGAACTCTCTGTTATCATGCAAATACATTATTTAATAACATCACTGTAGGATTTCCGATGCTTGTCTTTTTAATTACTTTTAACAATAAAAAAATGTGTACCTACGGAAATATAAATCATTTTTGTACGAATATTTTTTGAATTATGAAACCTTTCGACCTTGTTCTCGGTGACTATCGAAATTAACAAAAAGGGAAACTCTAAACAAAAAGAGTTGTTGAACTTTTCATTGAAACTTCGAGGCATTTGGGAATTTCCTACAGGCAGCGGAAAGATTTACGTGAATAAAATATCAGCAGCGAACTCTATAGGCCCTGGCAAAAAAATGTATAAATGTTGGGTTCTTTGTTTACATTTTGTAGTTAATTAAAATATTTTTTTTCTCAATGGAATAAAATTTTTACATGTGGATTCGACGGAAATCATCCTCGATTGCCTATTTTGCGTAAACAAAAATATAAGTTAATATTTTCAAAAAACGTTTTTCTGAAGCTGTAGAGGAATAGTGCAATGCAAGTAATAACTTTCGTATTTGATCACAAATAACAAACAAACGCTAAACATTGATAGCATGTAATTCTTAGTTTAATTAAGAGGAACGTTCCCGCGGCCCATTTCATACGAACCTAAATTTTGGATTTGAGATCAAATACTTAACCAAACTGAAAACATATTTTTGTAATTCAAAAGTTAAAGTAATCAAAAGTTATATCAAATATCTAATACGGATATGAGTTAAAAGACGAAGATACGAAGAAATTGATATACTGTAATTAGGAACCGTCACAATACACAAAACTTTTTGATTCATGTGCCCTAGACAGGCCAATTTCAATATTTTTGAGAAGATTGATCAAATTCACCAGAAGAAAGTAAAATTTGAGATTACTTACCACATTTCTATAGGCTTTTCTCTTCAGTGTATCACGCCGTATATCTCCGACAGGATCATAGGATTTCAGAGGAAATTTTCATAAATCCTTTGGGTAAACAGAAATCGCACCGAGCAAAGAGAATTATGGTTTTCAGACCTGTGTGTTTTAGCAATTTGATTACGAAATTTACATTCTTAATTCATAATAATACCAGCTGGTATTCGTAAAATATCACCACAGAAGAACATAAAAATATTCCAACTAGCTGAAGCCCCCGGCTTTGCTCGGGCTTTACGCAGAGTTTTTAGAAATCAAATGTAAACATTGATCTTCCTCTTGATTTGAAAGTCAAGTCTGCAAAATGTCATTAACCTTGGAAAAAACCTGGGGATTTGCATATAAAAGTCAGGCCCTCTTCTTTCTTTAGATGGATAGGTAATATTATAAATAATTGATCATTGTTAAAAGAAAGAATGTAAAGTTGCTGTTTTCCCATTAAGTGTTGGAAAAATAGTTTTTGTGTAGGTCGTATTTAACAATTTTATTTCGGCACGATGATCAGAAGATAGATATTATATTTATATACCCCATCAACTTCGATCAAACAAGATTGCGCTAGGTACTGCATTTCACAGATATCACGATAGTGTCCACTTTTGCAAGATCCCGCTGATGAGTTTTTTTAAATCTAAAATACTACAGAGCGGTGACTTTTCAGAAAGTTTCGATAACTGATCGTTTTGTTGTTTTTTTAATTTTTTGAATAATGCACAAGACCCCCAACTGCTCCCTTCCCCAATTGGGGTACGTTATAAGGCTGAAGGTAGTAGGTAGGGGAAGAAGATGGGGAAGAGGAAGGTGGGGAATTACCTGGCAATTCAGGTCTGGTCACCAAACTCGGCTAAAGCCATTTCAAGCAACGTTTCAATTCTGAATGGTGGTATTACACCAGGATGATACTGAGAGCATCTTCCACTCTGGAATGTGACGCAAATATACTATACAATTCAATTCAATTTGGGAGGCGGGTATGGGTACCGCCGCCCCGGAAACCATTTATTGGACAACCAACACCCCTGCGACAGGTCACCCCAAGTGGTTCGCGTTGTTTGGTGACTTAGCAGGGGTGCCACTGCGTGTCGGGCTGGATTGGGTGGAGACTGATTGATGGAGGCCTTTAGACCTCTCCAGCCGGATTCTCCCGACCCTTCGCCTTGCACCGCAGTGTGAGGAATAGATTCATACGTCCGTCACTCCTGGCCACACTGACCCCCAGATTCCCACCCACCCCTCATACCTTTTTTCTTCCCATATCTTCTTCTCCTTCCTTTCCTTTAAAAAAACCCCCACACAGCATCCTCAAAGATGACATAGGCCCCTAGGGAAATTTTTTTCCTCGGTGCCTCCTGTGTGGAGCTAAAGTTAAAAAAAAATATAAAAAAAGCATTGTTTTTAAATGAATTAATTGTGAAATACCACAAATTAATCAAATAAAATTAATTTGCGCACATCGGAATCGAACCCGCGACCTTCGGATTGTGAGTCGAGAGTCTTCTTACCTCGGGATCACGGAGGCCGTAAAAATGAATGTATTTTGATAGACATTAATTTAAAGCATTTAATTCTCTATTTTTAATGTATTTGTGGTTATCCATTATAGAAAAATGAAACAATACAACTTTGTATAAACCACTTATATGTTTCGGAACAAACGTTCCTTCTTCAGGGAAAGCTTATACTAATTTGACAGTTTCGAACAATGTTTTATTATAGTAGGGGTGGAGCTGTTGCTAGATATTAATGTAGATTGGGTGGGTAGGTATTAATGTAGAGTGGGTGGGTAGGGGAACAAATCCATGATTGGGCTATATGATAAAAAAATAAATATATATATATATATATATATATATATATTATCTTATAGCCCAATCATGGATTTGTTCCCCTACCCACCCACTCTACATTAATACCTACCCACCCAATCTACACCTACCATAATAAAACATTGTTCGAAACTGTCAAATTAGTATAAGCTTTCCCTGAAGAAGGAACGTTTGTTCCGAAACCGGTAGGATTTACGCATTATATAAGTGGTTTATACAAAGTTGTATTGTTTCATTTTTCATTTAATTCTCATCTAGATGTCTTCAACATAGGCAGAATGTTATATCATGTCGCATTCTAAAATAATGAATATGGTTTTCAACTGAACAAGTTAGTAAAAACATAAAGGTAGGCATCCAACACATAATATTTGCAACGCATTCAGGCTGAAATAGTGAGAATAAATAATTTTATGATTTACTTCTGTTTGAAAAGTGTGTCTGGCAGTTCCACCTGTGTCCTGCGCTAACATCCTATGTCAGGAGGATAAAAGCAAAACCGCCACTATCCATTAATGCAAAATGTTCAGTATTAAAAATTTTTTTTTTCATATTTCCCTCAATATTTTCTGGCGATTTTGGAGTGAAAAACTCTTTAGCACCGTTGTGATTTGAAACTCAATGAAACGGAAACGAGCGACACTAAAAAGAGACAAACACATACATCTATTGGATTTGGCCTGACTTGGATGACGACCGGCTGATTTAGATAACCACCGGCGTGGTCTGGGGGTAAGACTCTTGACTCGCAATCCGAAGGTCGCGGGATCGAATCCCGGCATGGGTTAATAAATTTTTATTTTTTTATATTAACTTCACACAGGAGGCCCTGAGGAAAATAATTTCCCTCAGGGCCTATGTCATCTGGTATGCTGTGTGGAGGGTCTTTTTGAGGAGAGGAAGGAATGAACATTGGTCTTGAAGAGACCCATGTTGTAGGAAGGAGGAAACATAGAGGCCGGCAAATCATTCCACAGCCGAGCTGTTGAACACAAGAACGAGTCGAAGAAACGACCCGTTCTCATGTGACAAATGTCAACCGTGTACAAATGTTCGGCACGCGTTTGGCGTGTTTCCCGACTATGCACCGGTGCCGAAGAGATCAATGATGCTACTTTCTCGGAGCATCTTCCATTGTAATAGCGGTAGAACAAGGATAGCATTCCCACCCGACGCCTGTGCTCTAAAGATTACAACCCGTCTGTTAAGATGGGAGAATCTATCAAACGGACCGCCCGTTCTTGCACAGAGTCGAAGGTAGTTTTCAGGTATTTTGGAGCTCCAGACCAGAGGTGGCTGCCAAATTCAAATTTTTGTGTTATTTCACAATTAATTAATTAAAAATAATATATAGTATATTTGTGGCACGTTCCGAGTGGAAGATACTCTCAATAACGCCCTGGCGCAATTCAAACGTTGCTTGAAATGACTTTAGCCATGTTTAGTGATCAGATCTGAATAGCCAAGTACTTCCCCAACTTCCTCTTCCCCATTTCTTTCCCCTCCCCACTACCTTCATCCTCACAACATACCCCAATTGGTGATGCCATAGTCTCACTGGCTTCAGACGGGAGCAGCTGAGACTCTTGTGAGGTATTCATATAAAAAAAATAAGAAGGTTCCAATACAATACGATAAATCCACAGTCCCACGCAAGTCTCCTTTAGAGCAGTGACGAACCTCTACAGACATTTAGCGGACGAATCCTACGATATATATAAAATATAAATAAATTTTACAATCAATATCCGATCTTCAAACCACTCAAAAATAAACAGGTAAAGAAAACACAAAAGAAAGCGACATCCAGCGACTCCGAAGAAGAAAACACAAATACTAATGATAACAAATGTATAGGAAAAGGTGCACTGGAATTCGACGACAAAAAATGGAAAAAAACATTCTTCACACTGATAAAAAAAGTGCTTCGTAGTCTCCCTACTCTTGTCTACTTTATTTTCTGAAGGTTTCACTTCTACGGCGTGTAAATTACACACTCTGATTTTTTTTATAAAATAAGGAACTCCAGTGAAAAATATTATGGGTTTAAAAAAAAAATGTTCTTATAAACCAATAAACGCTGATTCTGAATATATAAGTTTTATTTAATAATATTAAACGCAGAGTTTTAAAAAAATATTAAAAAGCCCATTTTTAATCGCGTCGTAAAAACACGCTGTCAAGTTGGCATTATTGAAATTTTAGTGGTTACGTCACTGTTCGACGTGTCGTGACGTCACCGTTAAGTCATTGTATGGGAATGAGTGATATGACACAAGCCTTCATATTAATTTATTCGTTTATTTACATACTGTTCATATAGATTTAGTTGTGGTGTTTATTGAAACATTATTTAGGCCTAAATAATGTTTAAAAAAAAAGGTATCTCTTATTAGTTTATCTCTATTATTGAAAATATTAAAAAACTACTGCACAAAAAAAATAGTAATGCTACTTCTAGGGAGAATACTTCGAACAACGGAATTCAAAATGGCGGCAGTTGATCAGCTGATTGCCCGATCCTATAGTAATTTTCACCATACGTACGGTGGTTTTCGGAGGGTCTTAAAAAATTAAAACTTTGACAATTATTTTAACTATTAAAACAAACTCTAACAATAAAAATAAAAATGCAGTTATTTAAATTAGAAGGTGATTATACGTTAAAAAATGGACTGGAGTTCTCTATTGAAATGTTATTTATGGTTGTTGTTTTAGATTCACATGTTCAAATCAATAATTTTTTGATTTGTTTCTCCTGTAAAAACAAATATATTTTTATTAGTGTAGATTTTGCAGTTCACTCCATTCAGTGGCGTTTTTGAACATATTTGTTAGGGTTGTGGTTTTGTACTTCAACCAGCACGGAGGCCATATTGGATTTGGGATTAACTTACCTATATGTTTTCTTGCTCGTGATTGGTGCATTTCGAGAGTGGCATTTTTGGATCTTACCAACACTTGAAGAGAAGCGGTTCTGCATTGACCACCGTTTTAAAAGTCGTTTTTAAATGAGTGTTTGAAATGCCTTGTTTTGAAGATTGTACGGTGTAGACAGTGAGTTGAAGACTACTAATCAATCATTAGGCCAAAATGAGTAAAGTGTGGATAGTGGCGGTTTTGAATTTATACTCCTCAATATCCTATCAGCTCGAGGTCCTGTGGCCATTAAGATTTAGGAAATGTCTGGCGATGGAAAGATGACAAATAGTTTGTCGACTGCCTCATGGCGGGTAGCGGCGGTGGTGGCGGACACTTGGCTTGGGAAAGGATTCGAGGTACTTTGAATACTTTGGGAACAGGGCCAGGAGGTTGATCAAATGCTTTAAAGGAATCCTGTTTAAATCTAATGCGACTTTTTCACGAATTAAAAAACACCTTTATAACATTTTCCTATTTTATTAGTGCAATTCAAATAAAGACAAAAAAATGGATATTGATTTTTATTGAAGGAAGCGAAAATGAAAGTAAACAAGTCTTTATATTTTAGAAAATAAAATAATTCTTTTATTGTTCTTATGCCACTTAGTAAAGAAATTGTTTATCCCTGCGCGTCATTTCCCATTCGTCCCCTTCCTTTTACGCGTTCCCACTCCGCCATCTTTACGTTCCCTCTCCCCACTCCCCTCTCCCGCTTCCTCCGTCCCGCGAACCCCTCTTCCGAGTTCCCCTCTCCCCTCACGCATTCCATACATTCAGTCCCGGTACATTCAGTTTTCAAACAGCTAAGTGCCACCTATTACAAATTTCAATCATAATTTCACTATGTTGGTAGAACAGCGCCGGATCTGCCATACGTTCAAAAACGTGCAAAAAACCTGGCGCCAACTCCGAAGGGGCGCCGTGAGAAAATAAATATTGTATTAAAATTTAGTTATAATATTCCCTGAATCGTTTAAAAATTACCCATAGTACGAAATAATTATTACGCTCTAGCAACACTTTCCAAAGAAACAGAATGCGCACGCATAGGTTGGTATCAACGGCTTACGAATTTATAGTCAGTTACAGAATTTTTTTACAAATTCCATATATTTAGTTTAAACGTAAGATCTATTTTTCCATATATCTTTTACGACGAATGGGTGCGATCCAAATTTAATAACCAATCACAGCGCGGTATTTTTGTTCTAGTGAATCAAACAAACCGACTTGGGCCTTGCAAAATGCTGACAATTTTAGTTAGCGTACGCTCGCTATTGTTTTATTTTTTACGATTTAAGTCTCTAGGAGAAGGTAGTTAAAGACCATTTTCTTATGAAATCTTCAGTAAATTTGCAGGATTTGCAGGTTGCAACGTGTTGACAGTTTCATCATTGATTTGACATATTATTTGAAGTTCGTTCGTGTTTGTATGGTGTTTGTTCGCTCAACACAGAACACAGGGGAAATGCAAGGTACAAATTTGAGGTTATATTCTTATTAGATTTTTAAATTTATGTCTAAATTTCTATTGGTTGTTAGAGGTTATAAAAGTACTGTGGATTACAATGAATAGAATAATAATTTCAAAAAAACGTTTTCTAAAACGTAGAATTAAAGAGCAGTTTCCATTGGGATTTTTTTTATTCCAATTTCTCCAGCACCAATAAAAAATGATGTCCCGCGCAATGACGTTACAATGGTCCCGAGCATTTTGAGCTGATTTTACTTGACAAATTAGTGTAAAAAAAAAATTAAATAAAAAAAATAAAAAAATTGGGGTGAACGAATTTTTAATGAAAATAAAAATGTAGGGGGGGGGGGGGGCGCCATCGGTACCTACTGCACGGGGTGCCAGATTTCGTAGATCCGGCCCTGTGGTAGAAGGATTAAGTGGGGGTAGGATTCAGGGAAAATGGTTGGAATAATCACCAACAGTGTTCTGGAATGTTCCACCATGATCTTAAATGTTCCGAGAAGTTCCCGAACGTTCCAGACTATTCCCGAACATTCCGCAACATTCCAGAATACTCCGGGATATTCTAAAATGTTGTGGAATGCTCTCGAATACTCACGAGTGTTCTGGACTGTTCTAGATATATTTAGAGGGTGAAACTTCCAGCTCTTATATCTTCAGAAGCACGCCCTTCGGGTATAAGTGGGAACCTTCTTCACGGATGAGGGATTCAGGGCTACCACACCATATAACCCGCTTGCTCGTACCGGGACTCGTTTCTGAGTTTTAGGGGCAAACACATTATAGTAACTTTCTTTCATAATATGTAGCGTATTTTTTAGCATTGGTAACCATTACTGGTCTTCATGGTACATTGACATTAGCAAGTGCATTAATTTCACCGTTTGTTTTGCGGTAGAGATGAGAATCATGTCAGGATTATGGGATATTCAGGTTCCTTCATTGAATTGCTAGTATTCACAATTGAAATATAAGAATATTGTTTAATCAACAGATTCAACTATATTTTAAGTAGTACATTATTTTCCTTTGAGTGACAAGGTTCAAAGTTCCCAAAAACATTAGTAGAAACCCTCAATTAACCAAGTACAATAGAAACACATCTGTTGGACCAGGGAATACATTCTAAATTATTTCTAATAACTCGGGAGCACTTTAATTGACGCCACTTTATGCGCTGATGAGCTGCAAGCCGTAACTCGTGGGAACACCAGTTCGGTAACTCGGAATACTCTCGGGAACGCTTCAGAGAATCAGGCCTCTTCACTTTGCCAGGCAGCAGGTTCCACGTTCTCGACCTGGTCCCCGGCTGTGCGCACCAAGCTACCCTAGGTATTAGCCAAGTATGAGCAGGAAGCTTCATCCTTGGATGTCCGCCGGGAATTCGTCAATCACAAATACGGGTGTCAAAGGCTAAGCAAGACCATAAAGATGCTCTCTCGTGAATTACGTCGCCATTCGAGACAAGATTAAATGGATATTATCCAACAAAGCCATGCCATCACTGTGTGGAGGTCACAAACCGGCGACCGATAACGCCCGATTATGTATAATGGATCGTGTTTTTAAACGATCAAACTTAAGGATCCGGCTCGCGCTATGAATTACCATAATATATAAAAGGGATTATCCCATATTAAAACCGAAAAACTATATCTTAGGTGACTAGTCGAATCACCGTCGGCTCCTCGATCGGTGGTAGTTCAAAAAAGTGACGCGACTGGAAGCACTGTTTTGCAGTGTCGCCAATCGACAAAACAAAACCAAGGCGATTCATTAAGAGGAAATACTAGCTGCGCTTTTCTATACAAACGTATTCCCCGTTTATCTCTCTGGATTTTGACCCTAGAGCAAAATTTTTTTTTACATAATATAGATATTGACCACTAGCGTGTCGGTACGTTTTGTTTTTTTTGATAATTTACTTCTCATAGAAGTTACGACCTTCCAAAAATGAATAAAATTGCCTAATTTAAACGCCGTCAAAAAACGTTCAGTATACAAACTAAACAATGTATTTTGAAAAAAAGCAAAACGTACCGACATAGAATATTTTCTTTTAATACAGTTAGTGAAAAAAAATTTTTAAATCCCTCCAGTTTTGGAGAAGAAAAATGGGGAATACAAAACATCGATTTCGAAGATTTTATTTAGGTATTTTCGGCCCGACGTGCAGGTGTCCCTTTCGCTCATTTCTCCTGAGGGGGGCCGGGGAACGTGGGTTTTGACAAATACATACATATAATGCGAAGTAGTGATGTAAAGAATTTTATCGGTAGACTAGTGTTGTCCTTGCCCGAGTAATCGATATTTTTTATTCGTTTTTTTTCTGTTTAGTGACTCATCGCGGTATACCAATACTGACCGAGCTTTCATACTAAAATTGTGCAAAATTAAATTTTTTTATGTCAAGTACTATAATAAATTTTCAATTTGGGAGGCGTTTTAGGTACCATCGCCCCGGGAACCATTTATTGGATAACCAACACCCCCGCCACTTGGTCACCGCAAGTGGTCCTCTATGTTTGGTGACAGAGCCTGGGTTCCCGGGTTCACGGATGAGGTCTGCATGGGTTTTGGTGGCGGATAATTTTGTCCACTTACTGCGTGGCGGGCCGGATTGGGAGAAACTGGAAGAGGAAGATCTTTTGATCTCTACAGCTGGACTCTCCACCATCATTTCATACTTTTACCTACCTTTTCCCTACCCAAAACTTCCTTTCCTTCCTTATCCTAAAAATACCCTCCACACAGCTTCTCCAATGATGTCCAACAACTTCTCCAACAAAGTCCCTGAGCGATTATTTTTCCTCGGTGCCTCCAATGTGAGGTTTATGTTTTTAAAAAAAATCTGTTTCAAATTTTTAGTTGAGTCGCTTACATTGCCTTCAGTGATTAATTGAAATTTTTTGTTTGTAAACACTTTATTGTACAAAATTTTTTACCACTATACAATGAATTTTAAACAATTTATGATTTAGATCTTTCTCTCGCCGGTAAATTTCTTGATATGCGACCGTCAATTGTTTCTGGTAAAAGGCATTGGTGGTAGAAGTTTTTCTAACAGTGGTTCAATTTTTTGCCAGATTGAATCGTCCCTTTCAATTTTTTCATACGGCAAACCTTTAGGACTCCACACGACAAAATAACAGTATTTACGACGAGTAATGTGTAACTGGCCTTGTACTTGGTAGAAGTAATTGTGATTCCGTTTTAATGTTGAAGCATTGTCTTCAATTTTACAGTTATCAATTTTTTTTGTTCAAATCCTTCTTCTGGTGACATATTTACTATACTATATGGGCATTTCACTTCAATTATAGAATCCTTGCCAAAAAGGCCATCCGGACTTGCCGCTAAAAAGTTTTTGTTTTCATCGATAAATAGTCCACAGGCGAATACCTCTAATTTTGTTTCTTTTGTAAATTGCTCAATTGCTTGGTTTTCATTTTCTTTCCCATAATTTGTGGCCATATTTCCTTTAAATGGCGAGTACAGTAGCGAGTTTAATACTCTCGCAACTGAAGTTTTTGGCCGTAGCTTACATATTTTTGTCCAAAGTTAGAAGCTGTAAGCCGCTTACGCCTTTCAATTGTCCACAAATTATTATTGCTTTGGCCCACCGTATTCCTTTCGAGTTCATCCTTATTCGATGGAGATAATTCTTTGAAAAATTCCTCTTTATCGTTTCAAATAATTCAGCTGGCATATCTGGATCTAATTCCAATTGACCATAATTTTCATCAGGCCCTGCAACTTTTTTTCTCTTTTCTGTCGTGTTTTCGTAATACCTTAGTTTTATTTTTCGACACCTCTGTATTGTCTCCTTCGAACGTCGTTTTCTTTCAATAAAATGCTTCGTGTAGTTGCCAGGACTGTGGCCTTGGATTTTTTTTGTATTCGTGAATGGGTTGTCATTTCACTATTCCACGAAGTTACTGCTCAAGAAGCTCAACTGCTGAAGTTATCCCATTTTTGTAAAATTTGCTCTTTTTCCGCCTATAAATTTGGCTATAACGTTGTTGAATTGCTCCACAGTGTTATTTGTCACGTTAATAATAAGACTTTCTGCATTTGCTATTAGAGACGACAATAATTGTTGAATATCAGTCCTGTTCCACAATCTTGAAGATCGCTTACTAAATTTGGATCATTAGTATACTTCTCCGACTTGCAATAGTATGACGAACATTTTGTATGATCACCAAAAACATGGTTTGCGGCATTTTTTTGTCCATTTTCAGATTTTTTACTTTATCACTTTGTGCCGTGTTTTCTTGCTCTTTTCTGTAATTTACTGCTCAAACTATAGCTTTTCTCATACGTAAAACGTTTGCTTCAACCTTTTTCCTTATGTGAACTGGTACAAAGCCTTTAGCGTTGTTGGTTTTTTTTCTAAGTGCTTTTATTTTATTGCAAAAATTGCGAAGTAAGTGATTTTTGCACTTTTTTTTGTACTATGAAGTTGGGCCTGAAGCCTTGGGTTGAAGTTTCGCTAATATTGTCTTCATGTAATTAAATATTACAATTTAAGGTTTTATAAAGTTGAAAATAAAAATAAAAAGTTTTGAAGTTTAAAAAAATTATATATTTGTTTCCTTTATTTCAAACTGACTGTAATAAATATTTAAAAAAAATGTGTAGGTAAATCTATCTATAGGTAAAAGACCAACATTTTTTATTGAATTTTGAACGAACTAACACATCCTTTTTTGTATTTACTGCTTAAAGAAACTCAAAAATACAGGAGTACAAATCAAACCTCAGCAAGCGATATATCTAACATTTTAAACATTATTATTTACAAACATGTCAACTCACACGTATGATACACACAACACAATAAATCCATTTAGATTTAATTGTCTAATAAAATATGTAAGTGCTTTTATCTTTTTCGTTATCGTAATTTTAATTAGAAAAAAACTTAAGGTGGGCTATTTTTAAACCTTTTTTATCTCTACATATTATAAAGTAAAGTCCCCCGCGCCGTCTTTCTGTCTGTCTGTCTGTCTGTCTGTCTGTTCGCGATAAACTCGAAAACTACTGAACGGATTTTCATGCGGTTTTCACCAATAGATAGAGTGTTTCGTGAGGAAGGTTTACGTATGTAATTTGTCAAGGATTTGTGTAAATTGGTTGAAACATAACGATAATTGTTAGAAGTGTCGGAAAAATTCCAGCCGCCTGGTAGCTTTCATCGAAAACGCTGCCTAATCCTTTTGGGATATAACAAAACAACGCTTGGTGGGATATTCCTCTTTTATAGATCTACAAAAAAGTCCGCGATGGCATATATCTATCTTTTACTATACGCATTCTATCTTCTTATCTTATTATTCTTATCAATTGCATTTTAGATATAATGTGTATAGTAAGCTATCCGTAAAAGATAGATATATGCCTTCGCGGACTTTTTTGTAGATCTATAAAAGAGGAATATCCCACCATTAATTGTTTTGTTATATCCAGGGCTGGGCAGTATTTGAAATACTTGTAATTGAAATACGTATTTGAAATACAAATACGTATTTTGTATTTGTATTTCAATTACTTCCTAAAAATGTATTTTGTAATTGGTATTTCAATTACATGGGGCTGAGGTATTTTGTAATTTGTATTTCAAATACTTATGGCTTCAAAATACATTTTCAAATACATTTAGCGATCTTAATAATGATAATGAAAAATAAACTGACATAGATAATACGTAGACTAAAAACGCTAGAATCCAGAGCTATATGTTATGTGTGTTAATATTTAGAGTTGGCAACACGTCCTGTGCTATAATAGCACTGTTATTGTACATTTTCTATCATATTTGTATCATATTATGTAATGCTTGTCATTGCTTTGTATTGTACATTTTTGTGTCATAGTATTAGATCAAGCACTATAGGAATAATTTGACTGAATACTAAACTATTTTTAAGTTAATTACAGTAGAGCGCACTTGAAGTGAAATAACTAGTGTCCGACCGAAACAGGATTTTCTACCGAAAACGAAACCGAATATTCGATATCTTTCTCAGTTTCGGCCGAAACCGAAACCGAAACTTTTTTAGACATGTTAAAAATCTATTGTTTACTGAAATTCGGCTTATTTTTTACACTTTTATTTACTATAAAGTAAGGACCTCATAAATTGAGTACTATAATTTTAATTGCGTTTACAATCACAACATTTTTTTACATTAACTCCACATGAGAGACCCAGAGAAAAATAATTTCCCTCAGGGCGTATGTCATCTTTGAAGATGCTGTATGGAGGGTCTTTTTGGGGAGAGGAAGGAGGGAGGAAACATAGAGGCCGGGTTCCACAGCCGAGCTGTTGAACTCAAGAATGAGTCATAGAAACGACCCGTTCTCATGTGACTATATAGTATATTTCGGATAGCGCCGTGTACGGAGACTAGCATTAAAAAGTAGTATGTATATCAACAGGGTACTTGTGGTTTCGTCACAATTACGAAGATTGTAAGTATCTCCATGAAGACCATGAACGGAGGGCCTTACACCAAGCACATCAAAGGAGGGACTATTCAGAAGATCGCTTCCGTTGAAGGAGATTAGATTTTAATTTTTATTTACACTTGTTAAATAAAATTAAATATAGAATGAAATAAATAAAAATAATTAAAGTTTGTGATTACATAAACTCACAATACAAGCACGCCGGACCGGCCAGCGAACTCAGTTGATGATGGTGGATGACACACGAGCCACGAACTCACCGGAAGTCAGTCAAACGGCACGCGATAATTCACAAATGCAGAGTTTCGGTGCGGCCGAAGGTTCGGCAGATTTTCTGCCGAAACCGAAACTGATGCCGAAACTAGATTTTTTTACCGAACCTTGACGAAACCGAAACCGAACCTTCGGTCGGTCACTAGAAATAAAACAAAATAGCGCTATACAAATGTCGTGTTATAATAATAATATATTATTATTATATTACCTAACACCTGAGTCCTTTACCACAAATTTTATAAGTGAAGCGGAGATGAGATGTGTCTTTTGAGCAATATGATTGGTCAATTTTTGCACGTCTCTGTTTCACTCTGCTCAACATTGCTTCTATTTAAACGCACCCTTAGATAAGGGCATTTATGACAATTTATTGCAACCAAAGGTTCTACCAAAACCAAATGTATTTTGTATTTTGTAATTTGTATTTTGTATTTGAAAGAAAAAAATGGTTAAAATACTGTATTTTGTATTTTGTATTTCAAATACATGACTTGAAAGTATTTTGTATTTCGTATTTTAAATACATGCGAAAAAGTATTTTGTAATTTGTATTTCAATTACAGCAAAGCATGTATTTTGCCCAGCCCTGGTTATATCCCAAAAGGATTGTGCAGCGTTTTCGATGAAAGCTACCAGGCGGCTGGACTTATTTCCGACACTTCTAACAATTATCGTTATGTTTCAACCAATTTACACAAATCATTGACAAATTGCATACTTAAACCTTCCTCACGAAATACTCTGTATATTGGTGAAAACCGCAGGAAAATCCGTTCAGTAGTTTTCGAGTTTATCGCGAATAGACAGACAGATGGCGCGGGGGACTTTATAATATGTAGAGATAGAGATAATCGGTCAAAAATACATTTTTGTTGCATATGCATTTTTGAGTTTTTTTTTTAATAAGATAGGTAAGTGCAAAATTATATGAGTAGAAATTTAAGTTTTGTGGTATCATCATCATTACATAGTATAAAATGAAGTCGCTCAAAATGTATGTGCGCATAAATCTTTTAAACTACGCAACAGATTTTCATGCGGTTTTCACCAATAGATAGAGTGATTTAAGAGGAAGGTTTATGTGTATAATAAATGCTTATTATAGTAGAGAAAAGCCAAGAAATTCAAATATTCAATTTAGGCAAAGGGCAGCGCGCAGCGGGCAGCTGGCGAGCGGATGATGTGGATTTTATAAAGGTTGGGTAAATGGCGTTGTGTTTCGTTAGCCACAGCAACGTGTGGCCGGGTCTGCTAGTTATTAATAAAATAAAAACAAAATTATATGTTTATTTCGAATTATAAAATTTGAAAGCGTATTTCATCATCTTTCAAAAACAGTTTTTAGTTTTCGGATGCGTTCACAAATATTAAAGTTATTTGGAATTTATTGGAAAGCGGAAATATTTTGACTTTTCGAAAAACAGGCCCGAGGCCTGAGAGGTTAATACTAATTTTCAATAATAACTAATGTATCATAGAGAATAATCATATGTATGTATATAATAATTCGATGTAGTTGGTTTGACTGCATATTTATAAACGCAAATACAGTGAAAACTTTAAAACTACTAACCTACATAGAGTTCTAGTAAAATAATTCGTAATTTGTCGGTAATAAGCGTGAACAGAAGACATTGTTACAATACCTATCGACGATATTTATAAATAACCGACAATAGCAGACCTCGTGCGTTTAAAAATAATGGGCCCTTTTTCTGTCACACCGCAAGGCCGATTCAAAAACTTCATTAGCGACGAAATAAGTCGAAACATGCTTTATCTAAACAGAATATTGGATATGGCGGTATGAGGCGAAAGACGGTAGGCATGAGACGCAAAGGGGGCGAGAGGGTGTACAAGCCAAACACTCACGTGGTCTCACCAACACATCGATAGCTAGTTCTTTTTTGAGCGCGGTGCGATAGCGAGAATTTTTTAAAATACCTACTGTCGAGATTTCTCACCGGTGCTATTACCTCTTAATTAAATAGCTAGCCAGGAGGCAACAAATTAACAATCGGCCGGTAACTAAAATAGGTCAGAAGGAGTTTTTTAGGTCAGGACAATAATTATTACGGAGGTAATAATTATTATCGTGACAAATATGCGAGTACATTAATTACTGATGTTCTTTAATTTTCACATTATAAAACGGAGATTGGCAAACATCAGAACAACTACGCAGAACTGCGCACTTATCAGTTACTTTCATGACGGAGCCAACGACTTAGAATAAGCGGCATTACATTTTAAACTTTGTTAAAAAATGAAAACGAAAAATAACACTTCATCATGCGGGAGCATTTTAGAATGGCTTCCCGAGGCGCCAAGCTAACCCGAGCCGACTCTGTGAGGGATCTAACAAATCTACCATAGGACAGCAAATAAATGTATTACGTAGAGTTTTACGTCTTACGACGTGCGACTGCTGAAAAGCCATTTCAAAGAGATCCAGCTAACCTAAAAGTCAACATTTGAGTTTGACAGCGTCCACGTAATTCGTCGACATTATATACGAGTACAAATGAAAAATCATTGTTGCGGCAAGTGGGTATTGAATTCATTACTTGTGAGTTCAAGTCAAATGCATATAACCTTCAAAGATTGTATTTTTGTCATCAGAATTTCAACATTATACGGCTTCTGAACCATTGTACATGTCGCTACAATCAGGAAAAGACACCCTATTACGACATCCAATCCATCTTACGCATTTTTCTCCGGTGCTCATATTTTACGTGCCGCGCTATGGCACTATTTTCTCTGTGGGTAATTTCTTGCAGAAGAATACAAATAGAAGGTACCTCATATCTACAAACTACTCAGATTACCCCTTTCCTACTTTTGAAGCCCCGACAGGTGTAACGGAAAATACCATAACAAATAAATTATTACGTTCTACATATATTATTTAATATTAAAAGTCTGTCAATTTTCAATAAATAAATTCAAAAAAAGGAGGAGAGTGATTTCGTCGAAACTAAACATAAGTATCTATGCAAGGCAGACGTTTCTGATTACAATAGTTTGGTTATGTATTAAATTATTTATTATATATTTATGTTTAAGTAGTTCTCTGAAATTTCATCTAAAATCATTGGATTTGTGAGTAGGTACTTAATTACCGACCTAATTATCTATAAACCATGTAAAATTTTATGTACATGTCATGCTTTATTGAAATGCTAGTTTTCTTGAACGGATTACGCTTTATATCCCAGATAATTTCACTAGAGCTGGACAGAACAGGCTTTTTATTTTTCTAAGAGGCAGAATCAATCTATCAAAGATCACGCCTTTGGGGAGAATGACTACACTATTCTTCTGAGATAGACATTTTCCGTTTAAATCGCAGTGACATTCATCATAATGAACACTTATTTTTTACACAAGACTGCATCTCAATATAAATATGTGCCAATGTAATTAATTGTAAATAGTTGAACGTTATTGAATTAACTGTTTTCTAGAATAAACAGTAAAAATGTAACATTTAAACATTTTTCAAGTATTATATATTTTGTTCAAATAAATGTCACTTTCTAAATAACTTTTTTTTTACTTTCTTCAGGTGGGCAGGTAACATAGTATTGAAAAGCTCAGACAAAATTAGTCATATAGTAAAAGTAAGGCTTGTTTGAATAATAAAGTGGATGCAGAAGATCTTAAAATTTGCGCAAATCAGCTAACTATCTAGTCAAAGTTAACCACCAATTCAAAATTAGCCATTAAGTTTAAAAGTAAGGCTTGCTTGAATAATAAAGTGGATGCAGAAGATCTTAGAACACGTAAATCAGCTAACTATCTATTTAACGTTAACCACATAATCAAAATTAGCCATCTAGTAAAAGTAAGGCTTGCTTGAATAATAAAGTGGATGCAGAAGATCTTAGAACACGCAAATCAGCTAACTATCAATTTAACATTAACCACCTAATCAAAATTAGCCATCTAGTAAAAGTAAGGCTTGATTGAATAATAAAGTGTATGCAGAAGCTCTTAGAACACGCAAATCAGCTAACTATCAATTTAACATTAACCACCTAATCAAAATTAGCCATCTAGTAAAAGTAAGGCTTGCTTGAATAATAAAGTGGATGCAGAAGATCTTAGAACACGCAAATCAGTTAACCATCTATTTAACATTAACCACCTAATCAAAATTAGCCATCTAGTAAAAGTAAGGCTCGCTTGAATAAAAAATGGGTATGTCAGATTTTCAAAACCGGTAAACGAAGGTTAAAATACATAGGACTTCGCAAAGCTCAGCCAATTATAAATTTTACGTGGTATGTAGACATTATCGGCAGGGGTGTGATGTATATTTTTTTAAATGGTAAAACAGATTTGGGGATTGGTTGGTAATGCAGTTTTGAGATTTTAGTTGGTAATGCAGGTTTGGAAGTGGCCTTTACTATGTAGTCTCCGTAAATCTCTCAAATAATGGAATATTCAAAGAACATCTGGTTTAACTTATCAATATCAAATGCAAGGTTGTTTATAATATTAATATATTTTTAAAGACGACTAATTCAACACAAACTACAACTTTATTATACTATTTAACTCCATCTTCGGCATTTGGAAAAATGGAGAAAAATTCTGCATTTCGCTATATGTCGAATAAGTGATATTTTTTGCGTGGGTTCAATTCCATAGATGAAGATTGATGCAGAATATAAACATACAGGCAAAGATATTTTTTCTCTTCTCATTTATATATTTTCGTTATGATAAGGTAAGTTTATCAAATTAATTAATTACTTAATATTTTGGTAGTCGAAAATTATCAACAAATGTAATAAATAATGTATTGATTTTTTTTTATGTGAATACCTCACAAGAGTCCCAATTGCTCTCGTCTGTTGCCAGTGAGACATATGGCATCTCCAATTATGGTATGTTGTGAGTCTGGAGGTAAGTGGGGAGGGGAAGGCGATGGGGAAGAGGAAGTTGGGGAAATTCTTGGCTATTCAGATCTTGTTACCAAACATGGCTAACGCCATTTCAAGCAGAGTTTCATTTTGATTGGTGGTCTTACACCAGGGTGATACTGAGTATCTTAGTAATTTCGCCTCTGGAACGTGTCGCAAATATACCGTATAATTTTTTAAATGATCAAATTGTGAAAACACAAATTAATCAAATAAAATTTATCTGCGCACGCTGGAATTTGAATCCGCGAGCTGCGTATCGCTAGTTGTTGAGAACCTGCACCTCGACCACGGAGCAAAGAAAAAAACAAAACACTAATATTAACGATTTTGGAATGATAATTTAATCAACAGAATTAATAACTTTCAGATTTTTTTCTGTTCTCATAAAGATTTTCTCTCTATCTGATCGTAGAATAAAACAATGTGTGTTCAAAACTGATATTATATTATTTGAATTATTATTTTTTCCTTCCCGATTCCCAATGACTAGGTTGTAAATTGTAAAGCTGGAGACCGTCTTAGGTAACGGTAAAGGTGGGTGGGGGGCAGAAGGAAGTAGGGGGAGGAGGGTGACCCCGCGGTGTTTCTTTGGGACGAAGCAAATGAAATATTGAACGACAACTGGCTGTAAATTTTACATGCCAGGAGCATGGTCCCGCCAAACAGAGCATGAAATGAGAACACCCTGTGGATGTATGGGAACACCTTCGAGTTTTATAGGTGGTAATATCAAATATTCCAGATGCTAGCAAACTTTTTATAGAATCCGTGTATTGCCGTTACCTATCTTGAGATTTTCCAGGGGAAAATATTCTATTTGTTGGTATTGTTATGTTCAAAGCAGATCCAAATTTGAATTAGAAATGAAAATTTAATCCGTTTGACAAAATACCTAAAAAGGTAATTTTGTTATTTGTAAAAATATAAATACGTACACATGGCCATAAAAATATAAACCTTTTTTACCCTGATTTTTTTTAAAAAGGTTTTTTTATGTATCCACCCTTCACCAAATAAATAAAACTTCTCTACCAGGAAATCCGCCTTGGTAAATATTACATCTCATACGTACATTTCATTGCAGCGCGCTGCGGGTCTTTATTCTGTGTATTACGGTTAATTCGACAAATATTTTGACAACTGCCAATTAATTACCTCCACAGTGCAAAAAAAATATTCTGTAGATTTTGTCCTTTTGTTCATTTCACACATGTGGGTCGTGCAAGCTTATGAGTTAATTAACAATATTGTTGGTCATTACAAAAACCTATCAACTTACGAATAGTATGTATGTATGCATTAGACACATAAAATTAAATTATTCTATACATTCTTATGTAGGTACAAATTATTATTTTACTAAGTGCATTCCGATTTGTATTTATTTAACATCAAATAGTGCAATAACACATTAAATAGGTATACTCGTTATAGTTAGTGGATATATTATGTTAAAACATATAAATTTTCATCATCAAATAAACAGATAATTATTAGCAATTAGGCCAGTCGGTGACTGATTTGACAAAAAATGCAGGTATCACACATCCTCACGTCTTTCTTAAATTCGTAAACAATGTTTTCATACATTATTTAAACATCGATTATATAAAATTACTAGCTGATCCGGCGAACTTCGTACCGCCTCAGAATCAAAAACTGTTGTCAACTTATTAGCTGAATTGATCTAAATTGTTTCTCCCTGCGTATCCTTTCCCCTCTCGCGTTCCCTCTCCCTCTCCCCACTCCACTTCTCCCCTTCTCCCGTCCCGCTAACCCCCCTTCCTGAGTTCCTTTCCCCCCTCCCCCCTCCCCCCTCCCCCGGTTCACAGTTCAATATTATACCCCTACAATATTGCTGCAGTTCTTTCAAAATAGGAGAATTCGTTCCATACAAAATGTATGGGGAAAATAATTTTCTTCGGAGTGGAACACCCTTTACTTTTAGGGGTATGAAAAATAGATGTTGGTCGATTCTCAGACCTACCAGATAAGCACACATAATTTCATCAAAATTGGTCCAGCCGTTTCGGAGGAGTATGGTAACAAACACCGTGACACGAGAATTTTATATATTAGATTTAATCATCGAAGACAATGTTAAAAACTCTTTAACAATAATGTGAAATATTAAAAAAAAAAAAAAAATGAGCTATAAGTAACATAATGCCAATGCAGACTTTAAAAATGATTAACTACGCATTAGCCCAATCAATTTATCGCCCACGGTATGATTGGTTAGGGAGTTACTAATAAAACTAATAAACTAATATAATAACCTCCCGAAAAAGCGCAAAAACCATAATTATAGTAATTTCAAAAAAACCTTATAGCTCAACAATACAGTTATTGAGGGACTTCTCTGTACTGAACATATAGCAACTGTACATCAAAATTACAGCCCCACATTATCAAAACATTGTTCAACAAGATTACAAAACACGACAAAGACATCAACACATGACTCCGTAGACAAATACCAGCCACTGACAATGATAATACTACAATTTGGATCCAATTTAAAAAAAAATTGATTGAAAAAGATATTAAAGACGTTAAGGCTCTGCAACCGGGCCCGAAAAGAAGAAGATGGAGAGTTACGAAATTACGAATGTTAGAATGTTGAAGGAGAGCGCTAACATTTACAGCAACAAAATCGATGCTAAAATTGCGAAAATGTTTAATAAAACACGACTCGTTTAAAATAGAGCAAAAATCACGCGGGCATTATCTTAAACAGCATTTAAAGAAACACTGTGACTTTTTTCATACATATAACTTGTAAAATAACTGAAACTGTGTTAATAATAATTTTTGAAGCATACTTTGCGATTTTTTTTCTATCGAGGAAATTTTATATAATTTGCTTTTCGGCGCGGGCAAAGTCTAGATATTATCTTCAAGAATAACATATATTTTTTTAGAGCTTTAAAATTACCGTGTTTAAGGAAAATATGTAATAAATCGGTACAAATCTGGGTTGCGGGCCCTTAATTCACCTGACAAAAAATGTAAATCTAAAACACAAAATTCACACATGGATGGTCAACAAAGCCATTGTGTACTGCTACAATATTATAACAACTAACTCCACGCCTGCATTTCTCTTTTGTTCTCATTTATTTTTATTCCATTCTTTAATTTCTTTTCCATTTCCCCCATTTATTTTGTTTGTATTTATTTCTTTCGTATCTATTTATACATTTAAAGTTACCATTTTATTTTTTCTTAACATTTCCATTTAAATTAGATTAAATTCCTGTCACCTCAGAATAGGCTTATCTGAGGTGGTTTAAACCAACAAAATGATGCATTTTTATTTGAGTACATTAATTAATTTATATTGTTTAATGAATAATTAAAAAAAAGGTTAAAAATAATTTATATCCTTTTTACATCCCGAAGTAACATTTTTAATGGAGTTTATTTTAAGTAAAGAGACCTTCAAGTCCTCGGTCAAATTTTGTAAATGTTATGCTATTATTTACGTCGATATGGGAACCCCCGTTATTCCCTATTTTGGAGCCCCTGTGAAAATTTGATCATCCCCTTTACATTTACATACGCCGGGTACCGCGGGGTAGTTTTGTGCGAAAATTAATATTTTATGATACCTACGAGCAGGAAGGAAATCGTAAAAGTTTTTTTTATATTAAACAATCAAACACGTCAAGCGGAAAATATTAATTTCTTGTTTATTTAGGTTCAAGGGTATTAAAAATGTAAAGTAGGATTATGGTTATGTGAGTAGGGGATGGAGTAAAAGTGTGTTCCAGCACGTAGGGATGTACAATAAGAATACCGAATTGAATTTTTATATTACCCAAATTCACAAAATTCCATGAACATGTGGTGCAAAAACACCATTAATAAAATTTCATTAAAGTGCTTTATTTTAATAACATTTCGCAAGAGTCTTAATAATAGTATAACTCCCCCGCGAACTATCTTTCATTCTCTAAATAAAATTAAACAAAGTTGTTAAGGCCATTACTTATTGAATTTTGTAAGTTGATATAGCTTCTGTTTGTATGGCAGGTGGACCATTCAGAATCAAAACGTTGCTTGAAATAACTTTAGTCGTGTTAGGTGACCAGATCTGAGTAGCCAGGTACTTCTATACCTTTCTCTTCCCAATCTCCTTCCCATTCCTACTACCTTCAGACGATTGGAAGCTGCTGGGACTTATGTGCGGTACTCACACATAAAAAAACACGGGTCCGATTCCCATCGTATTGAGGAAATACATTATTCTAGTTTTTTCTGCACATACACCTATATAAAAATTTATTGTTAATAGACTGAAAATGACTTTGTGGTAACTTTGAAATGAAATAAGAATCAGTATTTGGGCAGGCGACATGTCCACTGACTTTGACGAAATGTTCATCACATAATAATTTTGATTACAATAAAAAAATCCACGTATCCGGCTTTCAGAGCCATCTTTTATTTATTTTTATTTATTTAAATATGCATATGTATTACAATACATTACAAAATGATACTTTGTCTGTCCAACTGGGAAGAATACCCGTTTCAGGACAGCCAAATTGTATATTTAGTTCATATATTTTAACAAAGGAATGGTTTCGTTCAAGATATCACAAGAATTTGCTTCTGTCAAGATAACTTTTGAGAACATTAAAAATTGTGTTCTGAACGAAGGGATGGTTTCTTTATGCCTTTGAAAGAATTGCAAAGATGTGATTTTTTTTCAAGGTCATTTTGGAGAACATTAATAATCGCATTCAGAGTGAATGAGTGGTTTCTTTAATGAGATCATAAGTAGGAGATTCTTTCAAGGCCATTTTAGAGAACATTTACAATTGCATAATTAGAATTTACACATTTATAAACCAATATTTAATCATTCTGTTACCCTTTCCCCCTTTACTTTCGCAGCAAAAAATTTCCCATCGTTGGTGGGGCCAAAGTTCCGTTAGAACTAGCGAAAGAACTTAGAAAATTACGATGCTCTCGTCCACGGGATAACCCATAATATCGCCCTATTTACCTATTGCAAAGGGGCAGTTTTCAGTGCAATAACACTGATCTAAGGACTCACCCAATTGCCTTAATTTGTAAGTGCATTAGCGTGCAATCTATAAAATGTAAAAAGGCAGACACTCGCAACCAGAGACCGCGGTCCATATTACGCCCGCAATATCATCCCGCGCGGCCCCTCGCGCTGACTACGGCCCGCTAGAACTAGCTATGCTATGCTGATTGCATTATGTAAGCCAATAAAACGGGAAGCTGGATCGCCTGACTCTCCATTATCCGGTACTTTGGATAATTCGGAGCGAGGCTTCTGCTGCGGAGAATTCTTGCATAATAATACACTCACTTCTTTAGAGCTCATTCGACGATTCCCGGATCTGCTCTGAATCGTATTTTTTCAAATTAGCTAAAACACCGAGATAACCTCAGATCTCTGGATTAAATGTTTTTTTAACTACTTAAAAAAAGATTAACGGAACAATTTTTTTGAAGATTCCAATCATAGGTGAGCACACCATTCATCACGACACTATTTGTGCAATGAAAAGTTAGTTTAAATTACAAGTATATAAAAACAGTGTTTTTCTATATTTTTATTGACGTTTAAACTGACTTATCGTTATATACACATATATATTTTTATATATGTTCACACACACATCTACACTTACTACACACATATTATAGAGCCAATGCATAAGTAGGAAAGTGATAAAATAATTACAAAGTGGCTCTAAGTGAGGAGATCATAGGTATAAGTTCCTTTCGAAGGTAGTGATTAAATTCGATAATATATCCAAGTCTTCATGTTCGCAATATTTATTGTATAATCGAGTCATTCTTTACGTTGCAACCAACGCGCTGATTTTAAAATACTTGTTTATGGTAAGTGTCGATCCAAAACGTTTCAGTATTTTTGTTTAAAGCATTTTATTAATTTAACCCACAAGGAAACTTCACATGATTTCAATTTGTTACATTAAAAAAAAAATCATTTCTGAAATAATTTTTATGCTAAGATCAAATTCTCTATTTTTAAATAGCCATGACTGGTGTCATCAGAGTAACATATTATAATAAACACAAACAAAAATCCCACGTGGCCTTTCTGAACCCACGCAATTTCACTATACAGCCAAATTACATTAAAAAATTTACGTTAAAAAAAAAAACTTTTATTATCTTCAGATGATGATCGTGCCAGCCTGAACCGCCGCAAGTAACCGAACCCACGGTCCAATAATTTGATGTGAAATAAGTTCAATATTTGTTTTAATTAAACCATTACCCGTCAGATTAATGTACCTAAGTACTGTCAAATATATATTTTATTGGTTTTCGTAGTAAGTGGAAGAGGGCCAATTCCAATAATATTAACACTTCAGTGATTTTCACCCAGTGCATTATGAGAATCGAGTTGAATATCAATTTGAATATTTACTTAACACTTGTAAAATAGATCGTTTCGCTGAAACCAAGATGCGCTTCGTGGGAAGATGCAGCGATTTCTTAACCAATATAAAATCTTAGCATTTTCCTGAAACCCTTTAAATTCAGGTAAAATTGACATCGTCTGGCGTCTGAAAGCCTCTAGTGCCAAACACATCAAAAAGGAAAAGTGTATTCATGAGTTAGGTGTTAGGTAATCAATTATAAAAATATTTCCATGATAATCTGTTTTTAGGATGACATAATATACAGATTTATTTATTTATTGTTTTGGAACATTTACAGAGTATTAACATAAAAAAGTCATTAGATTAGCATTGTAAAAAGCGTAGATGTTAATAGTCAAATTAAAAATGTTCACAGAATGCACAGTTTAATAGAAGTTAACAGAAATTAGAAATAGCAAAATATAAACTGAGGTATAAAAAGAGATAACAAAAATTGTGATGATAAAATATAGGTAGAGATGACAAAGATAAAAAAGATCAATATACGATGTAAAAAACAGAAAAACAAAAAAAGTAAAGTACAAATAGAGTAAGAAACAGCCATTCACATTCAAGTTCAAGATCAAATATAAGTATTTTCAATTCTCAATTACTTGTTAGGTTAGTCTATTGTTAATTTGCTTTTTAAAGTAAGCGAAACTATTTGCATAGATGTCTATATGGTTACATTCAATGGAATTATACAGACGACACATTCGAGACAGTGGATTGAAGTATGCAATATTGTTTTAAAATAATTCGAGATGAAATATATTCTGACTCCTTAAATTGCGTCTATTGGGGACCTTAATAAGAATATTGCTCAGACAATGAGTGGTTTCAAGCTTATCATGAATGATTTTCTATAGACTCATTAAATCAGCAACTTTTCTTCGAATGATGGTGCTGTGATTTTAATAATTTTACAAGAAATAAATAAAAATAAAGCATTTAATTCACATTTAAAAAAAATATTAAAAATACGCATGTATGCGAGTATGATGTATACGTTTGCCCTTCGTTTGACTTTTGAGTGACTGGCAAAGCATTACAAACTTTAGCTCTGAGAGTTTAAACCGAAGGTGTTCAAAACTTTCGGTTAAAACCAAAGGCGTAGTGACAAATGTTAATAAATGACCGGCCAGTGGATGAGTTGGCGCGGCGTTTTGGTCGTCGTGAATTCAATTCATCTGCTGGCTAAAGTCCTGTATACATGGAGATACTTACAAACTACGTGACTGTGACGCAATCACCAGTAGCCTACAGATATACTACTCTCTAATGCTGGTTTCCGTACACAAGAAGTCCGGAAATATAGGTCTTTGTCCGGAACGCGGGGGGAATCCTAAACGGTCCGGAATTTCTACAATTATGTGGAGATTGATATAAAAAAATTAAATAAACCAAATTACTTTTATTACAAGTTAAAGTAAAAACATCACTTCTGATATTTAATGCTCACAGAAATATTGTCAACACTACCGAATCTTTAACAATAGTTTTGTGGAACATTTCGCAAGTCATATTTTTTTAACTATACTGTGTTAAGAGAATCGACTTGACAGACTCTACAGAAAGTCTGTTCCTTTTTTTTACCATTGGGTTTGTAGCGGCTACTTAACCCGCTCTGCGAAATTTACCGCAGCGCCACTGACCTCCACAGAATTCGCTGGAAGATAAGGCATACCTACCTTAGCGTAGTAGTAACTGGCGCATCGTAAATAATCCGCCACCTACGCGAAAGAGCTAGAACGTCTGGCTGTACCAAACAAGTGCCCGCAGAAAGTTCGAGCGATTTCTCACCTTTGCGTGAATTCACCGCATTACCTACTGCGAGACTAATTACTTGCCACGGGTATATAAGCCGCACTCGCTTGCTCGGAGCCAGTCAGTCCCTCCATTCATCCGGTCGAGTAACACACATCGAGCAGTGCCGCGACTAAGTGCAGTGTAGTAACTCTCTACCCGCCTGCGCGGGGCACGGGCCTCGCGCAGTCAACAGTGAACACCATTTATCCAGTGTGACATCGGGAACATTTCCAGCACCTTCGAGGAACTTCTCCAACTACCATCTCGACATGAGATGTCAGGCAACGCGCCAGCAACCCAACAGCCAACAACCGGCATCCTGCAACGAGCAGCCACAAGCATCCTGCAACGAGCAGCCACAAGCAATCCTGCAACGAGCAGCAACAAGCATCCTGCAACGAGCAGCAACAACAACAGGCAACGCGCCAGCAATCCTGCAACGAGCAGCAACATGCATCCTGCAACGAGCAGCAACATGCATCCTGCAACGAGCAGCAACAACAACAGGCGACGCGCCAGCAACCCTGCAACGAGCAGCAACCAGCATCCTGCAACGAGCAGCAACAAGCAACCGGCAACAAGCCAGCAATACAACCGGCAACGAGCTAGCATCCTGCAACGAGCAGCAACCAGGCAACAAGCCAGCAACACAACCGGCAACGAGCCAGCATCCTGCAACGAGCAGCAACCAGCATCCTGCAACGAGCAGCATCCAGCATCCTCATCGCCTCTCAAGGTTCCTTGCTGCGTCACGTATGTGCTCCGACCCACTGGACACACAGCCGCCATACTTCGTTAACGTGACGACGGTCATCGCCTGGACCAAGGTCACGTCTACACCGCCACGTTGTAGGGCAACACGCCGGCTTCCTGAAGACCTGTGATCTTCACCGCCGTAGTGTCCTGACCTTCATCTTCACATCATCGCGCTGCAGCATCACTACTGTCACTCCGCTCCCGCTCCGCATCGACCTCCGCTACGTAGCCACAATAAAGACTGACTCACACATCGACTGACGCCTTTCATTTCTCTCTACCGATACGGACCGCTCCCTAAAGGTTCCCATTAAGGAAAAGACCTTTTCAACATTGGCATTTTGTACCTGCATCGCAAATATATAAGAGCATATCTTTGTTAATTACGTAACTTTCGAAAGTCCGGAATTTTCATCAAATGTCAGGAATTTTCTCCGGGATTTTAATTTTTTGATCTGGGAACCCTATACGCGCATGAAACTAGAGTCGCTTATACGTATCTTCGCGTACGAATGGCTTAAGTCCTTCACGACACAAGCAACATTTTCAGCTTATTGTGATGGTAGTAGGAGATTTTGAAATATTGTCAGGTTATTCGTAACCCGGGAATGTTTGCCTTTCTTTAAATGAATTTAAGTTAGAAGTTATAATAATAACAATTAAAAATTTCACAGATCGTTTCAGAGTGAAAAATACCTACATATATTCAGTCACGTAGCTCTCAATCATCCTATATTTTTTCTTATTCTACTTCATCTTTCTCGCTTTCGACCATTGTATTGTATCACGGTATTGATCGTCGCAGAGAAAAGAGATTTGCACAATAACCACTGTTAAAAACATAAAATTTACTATTTATTTATTTATTTTTCATTACCCTCACAAGGCCGCCCCTACCGGTACAGTGTAAAGGCAGGGGAACTATGTCATCTCCCGGTTGGGCAGCATTGTGAGGCGGGTAGGGGAGGAAGTGTAGAAAGGGATTTTTTAATGCGGGTCTTGAAGAAGAAAAAAACTAATGCCGGTAGCTCAGTCTACATACGATTTAAACAAAAACGAGTCGAAGAAACGACCTGTTCTCATGAAGCTGACATCAACTGTGAACGGGTGTTCCTGGGTGTTCCGCTCGTGTCCGTCAAGTTTCACACGCTAGTTCCCCTGGGATCAATGCTGCTAGCTCTTTAGAGCAGCCTCTATTAAAATACACGTACAACAGACTCAGCGTGCCCATATTGCGTCTGTGCATCAATGATGGCAATCGGTTTGTTAACAACGGATTGTCAATTAGACGAACCAGTGGCGGCTCGTGACTTTTGGGTGTGCTAGGGTGTTATTACTAAAAAAAATGGTATTACGGATGTTGTCGCAGGCGAAAAAAAATTTTTTTTTTTTTTTCAAAAATCAGTTTTTGTATGAAGATTTTTCAGGAAATCCGTGCGGCGCACGGCCAAACTGAAACTTTCTGAAATTTTTCATACAAAAAACTAATTTTCAAAAAAAAAAAAAAAATTTTTTTTCGGCTACAACAACATCAATAATGGCATTTTTTGTAACATCAGCACTCTAGCACATCCAAAAGTCACGAGCCGCCACTGAGACGAACCGTCCTCCTTTGCACAGAATCAAGCAGGGTTATCAAGTATTGTAGGGCTCCAGCCCAGAGGTGGCTCCCGTATTCAATTGTTGGGCGCACTTGAGATTTGTATAGGGTTAACAACTATTGAAGAATCTGCTAGCCCTACACAAGACGCCCAGTTTCCCCGGTGCCACCCGACGGGGGGTGACACCCGACCGTGGAAAAAAAATTTGTCACAAAAATATTGAACACGGTCTGTTATTTATATTTTCGTAGCTGTGCTCATGTGTGTTGATGGCTGTGCCCGAGGATCTTTTTATAGGCGAAAATAGCCTATATCTGAAATTCTCTAGCCACCCTCCCTCCAGGACGGATCAATTTTCTGCACAATTGTGAAGTCGAAATTAGGAAGGGGGGGGGGGGGGTGACACCACGTTAGCTACGCCACTGTGCTTACTGCAAGAATTTCAATGGAGTCTTCATTGGAGAGGGTGCTTCCATCAAATTGCACAAGACAGTCATTGATCTCCCTCTTAGCCGAAATCAGATACTCTTGGGTTTTCGAGATGTCGAAACCGATCAGGATGGCGTTACCCCAGGCACGAGGTTGTTGTCAACTTCAACTTCTCGAGGTGGTTGTCAACTTTTTGTCGCCAAACTTCCGATGCTGTTTGGACATCACACGTAAAAGGGGGCTTGTCAAAAAACCCTCGTGAAGCGTAGCAATGAATTAGTGCACATTCGATGAGATCGTTGGTGTGCAACAAAAGCAGTGTTGATAACAGCAGAGATCCTTGTGACACCCCCGTATTGATTTGTTGCGGATTTTATTTATTTAACATTTTATTAATTTTTATTGACAATTACAATATTTTGGAGTGTTGTACCTTATTGTATATAATTATTTTTATTTAATGTACGGAACATACAATTTAAATTCAGTTTCATGATACGGGTCCTTTTTAGTCACATCTCCATAATGGCACAGCGTGCGGGACGTATATTTTTATCTCATTAGGCTAACAATCGCTAATTAGAGCTTCTGTTTTTGTAAAAGCGAAGAGAAACAACTCGTTTGCATTGTAATAGGATAAAAACACTTTGAGTAGGTTTTTGTGTTGAATTTTCATTAGCATAAGCTTTTGTAAATAGGTTTATTCTGAATGGTAATATGTACGGAAACCCCCGAGTGGAACCGACTATAAACACAGAGGCCTTTGTGAACGACCAAAGGCAGTGACGTGGCGAATGGTTGGGCATCATGGGAAAATGCACCGGAATCCATTTTATACGTTCAAATAAAAATAAAAACCTTAAAATAGTGAGAAACATTTTGATGAACTAGATAAAATCGATTATCATCGAAAAGGTTGTCAATTTAGGAAATAATAAGTGTTTCATGTATTCGTAAAAGTATTTAATTTGTGGCTTGCCGTACTTACAATATAAACACAATAGTTTATTTTAAACCGCCACACCTACCCCTTTTTAGTAGTTTAAAATAAAATTATTATTTTTATTTGTACGAAGTGATTTAATAAAAATTATTTATTACAAATAGAAGGAGTTTCAACAACCCTTTTCTAACTGAATACTTTAAAAACCTGAAAAAATTGCTATTTTGTCAAAATTTTTCACAGTTTTTAATGTTTCTATATTCAATGCTATAAATTTATGCATGGCCATACCAGGCGTATTTCTAGGCGTATTTCCATAGGCATATTTCCATGGGGCGGCGATCGAAAAATTAATGAATATTTCAAAGGTCGATAACTCGTGACGAACATCATGCCTTAAACTAAAATTACAAGCTGTTAAGAGAATTACAAGATATTAAGAGAACTATAAGCTATTATGAGAATTAAAATAATTAAAAAAAATTATTTGAATCATAAATATGTAGATTTAAACCGAAATGAATAACCAAAAGTCGAAATCGTGCAGTTCGAAAATATTTTTCCAGACCTGAACCGTGGGCAGGATTAAGAGATTTAGGAAAAAAACCTCGTAACGCTACTGAGCAGAACTTCAGTGTTTGCTGTTTAACACGTTTCAACACAGAAAAAGCTTCTCATGGAGTGGACCAAACATAATGTCGGCAGAGGGCGTAGTTATTTATGCATCGTGAAAATGGTGTAAATAGACGCCAGTCACTACCCGTAACCACAAAACGGCTATTTCACATTATAATTTCAAAACCGGGAACCTTTATTGGATAACCAACACCTCTGCCATAGGTCACCCCAAGTGGTTCGCTACGTTTGGTGATTTAGCAGGGGTGCCCGGGTTCATGGGGTGAGGTTTGTCTAGGTCTTGGAGGCGGATGACCAAGACACACTGAACCCCAGATTCCTACCCACCCCTTAAACCCTTTTCCTTCCCAGAACTCTCCTCTCCTTCCTTTCCTTAAAAAAACCCTCCACACAGCATCCCCAAAGATGACATAGGCCCTGAGGGAAATTGTTTTCCTCAGGGCCTCCTGTGTGAGCTCACGTAAAAAAAAAAAAAAAAACAATAAAATTCAGTAGGTACATTTGCACCTTGTCCCAGAGAATTAGATATACGCATTATCGTCTTGGTGAAAGATCACAATTCAGGTAGCTTGACTTTAGCCTCCTTTCCTATCTCCTTCTCTCCATTTCCTTCCTCGCAACAATACTTACCAATTTCTTCCCATTGGCTGCCTGTAGTTGGGGCTCTTGCTCAATAAATTTTGAACCTGTATTTATAAAAGAAGAACATGGAAAGAGGTGTATTAGAATAATTACACATACCAGTTAGACAAACCCTGCATGCCGTACAAACCATTCAAAACCTTGGATGTACATCTTATTTAGAAGAAAAACGCGTGCCCGTTCTTATGTTTATTTTCGTGGAGCACTTCCATACTTTCTATTTGAATGCTTTTCTTTGTTTATTGGTTAAACTGATTGATTTTAAGGAGGTAGGTTGTTAGGTTACGGAATTGATTCCCATGCGAGCTAATAGCGAATTGACCCCTTACACAGGCCCTCCGCCCCCCTTTCCCCGCACCGCTCGACACAAGTAGCCAAGCGCCGAGCGGCTCCCGGCATTCACTCCTCGGCCGACCTTCGGCATAACAACTGTGTCCCCGTGATTGCGCTCTCCGTAAACGCTCGCGATGTTTATTTTAATTGTGCTCCAGAGGCTCCCGCTTCCTCAGTACCTGTCTGCCGACCGCCTATCTCCTGCTTGTGAGTACCAATGAACCTTGCTACCCCTCTGTGTGCTAAGAACTGACATTTAAATTCACTAAACACGTGTAGAGAGAGTTGAGAGAAGCTCCCCCGTTATGATAGAATTAATTAGAGATAGCCAAATACTCATGTGTGTAGTGCCGATGCTGGCCTTTTGTAGAACCCTGTTCACCTTTAAATGAATAAAACCCTTTTTCGTGCATAACTACTGTGTTCTGATTGAGGAAGGAGACCTGGAGATTTTGAGGAAAGGAAGGGGAGTAGGAATTTACAAGCGAACCACAAACACTCGCCCTGGGTTTAAGAGGGACCTTGCTCGCGCCGGCTGTGCAGAGCTAGCCGCCGGCTTGTTTATTGCATGTCCTTTCCAGGTTTTGGGTTTGGCGTTGGCCGCAAGTAGCGCCGATGCTAACACTGTCGCCCAACGTGTGGCAATTTTTTTTCCTCACCTCCCCAATGCCAACACTGGTTTCCAACTTAGGGGCAATTTTTTTCCCTCCCTCTTCACGGTCCCACAGTCTCGTTCTTCAATCAGCAATTATTTAAACTTTATAATGTATAATGTTTTGTCTCGTTATCCCCAATTTGTCTAGCATTTCCATCAAGAACCCCGGCGCGATTGTAACTTCGAATTGCAATTTAAATTATCACGGGCACGATTCCTTCATTTTCGAGTCGTCACTCGACAAAACATTATCACCGGTATTCCTACGTAAAGTGCTCAACCAAGAAAGTTGCCGTCGTGAATAATATAGTGTTTACAAGTGTCGACCGACTAAATTTGCTAGTTTTAAATACAAGATTAATAGTGGAAATGTACACAAATATTTAAAACAAAGTTATTCAACAATTAAAATCCTGTATATGATAAACCAATTACCCGCTTCGTTTCCCGAAAGTTAATTAACCAGTTTTTATTAATAAACTTATTCCGCAGAGTGCTGGTCTGTATTTGATATCGACATATTCTGCGGGTAGGGGACTATTTCGCAAAATACTGGCCTGTATATATAACGGCATATTTTGCAGCTTAAGGGAAACAAGTGGATTAAATTCTTTCTACCTTTTGACAATTGGGCATTTTTTTGTACTTCTGTCGTCCGTTTCTCCCTTTTTCTTGCGCACCTATCATCTTTCATAAAGAAACAGACGACATAATTCGAAAAATGCCCAGTTCGCGTTGACGTCGATTCCTCGAGTCAGGCATTATATCCGTATGCACATTTCTGCATATAACTTGTTATGACAAAAGGAAGTCGGCGGGTAAATACCAATAATTGGTGATGCTCAAATCAGGCTACAGCCTAGCCACGTAAATAAAAAACTATTCCCCAAGACATTGTTGAATTTTCAAACAAATACTTCCACGAAAACTCGTATAAAAGAAAAATATTTCTTTCCTTTCTTAAGAATTCCCTTTTGGAAAGCTAATGGAAATATTCAAAAACATGTTCGTTTGAGGCGAACCTCGTTTCCGTTTTTTTATTTTTTCTTTTCCGGACTTTTGCAAATTTGCAAACCTTTTTCAAAAACATCGGAATAAATTCTAAAAACGTGTTCCATTAAGGTGAATCCCGGCCTGTGAAATTTTCATATCCGGACTTTGAAAATTTTCAAGAAATTTCCAAAACATCTGGATTTTTTCACAAAATCACGTTTTTTAAGGGAAACCGCTGCCCAAATTTTTCTCGTTTTTAGACTTTGAAAAATTTACAACAAATTTCCAAAACATCTGGATTTTTTCACAAAATCACGTTTTTTAAGGGAAACCGCTGCCCAAATTTTTCTCGTTTTTGGACTTTGAAAAATTTTCAACAAATTTCCAAAACATCTGGATTTTTTCACAAAATCACGTTTTTTAAGGGAAACCGCTACCCAAATTTTTCTCGTTTTTGGACTTTGAAAAATTTTCAACAAATTTCCAAAACATCTGGATTTTTTCACAAAATCACGTTTTTTAAGGGAAACCCCTGCCCAAATTTTCAAATAAACCAAACACTTATTGTGATATATGCAATTATATCGCATTTGTATCTATGTAGTAATTCGGGAATGCTCGGGTCGCCGAACATTGCCGATCGGGCATACGAGCCGGGACAGCGGTCCGGTGTACGGCCGCGGCCAGAACCATTCTAACTTCCAGTATAATCAGTCGCTACCGAGACAAATAATATTACTTATTGAATCCATTGTACTTTCCAATAAAGACGAGAACTTACGTTAAACATATTTATTATTATTGTGTGGCAGTGTGGCCACAATAAAAGTACATTACAATTGGCGCAGCCGTATTAAAGTACAATATTGGATTACCAAATTGGATCACAAAAAAAAAATTACCAAAGCGGGGAGAGCTAAGTCACCCCGAAAAATTTTTCAAGGCTACCTACAGCCGAGGCGGAACATTGGAGTATTTTTTGGGTTTGTCTGACCGAGTGAAAGGACCGGCAGAACAAACCGAGGATATCTCTGGCTATTCCTGGAGCCACAGTCAGAGTTCTGGAGTACCATCCAAGGGTACTCAGAAGCAAGAGGCGGTGGTCGTTTTTGGGGCTCAACAGAGCCTTTCCACGAAGGTGAAGTTCCGAGGGAGTGCCGAGGGAAGGCATTCTTACAAGGCAAACAGTGCTAGTGTCGAGGAAGGTCACTCACTCATCAAGAGGAAACAATCTGGAGACGTTGCAACCGCAATTTCTAAGATAGGTTTTTCTTTTCTTTCTTGTGGAGGATTTGTCTGGGTTTTTTGTAATTTTTTCCGGGGTAGTATTGTTGTCGTAGCTTCGCGTGATTATTTTTTTTTCCTTTTGTGAAGATGGAATCGGCGAGAATTCCACCGTTCTCTCACATAAACGGAGATTGGGATGTGTTTCAACTCAGATTAGAGCAGTTTCTCGTGTTACATGATGACATTACCGAGATTAAGAAAAAGGCTTATCTGATAAACTCGCTTGAAACGGAGACCTTGACTCTTCTGTCCAACTTATGTTTCCCGATTAAAATCACAGATGTTACGTTTGAGAAATTAATTGAGTTGCTAAAAAAACATTGTGGTAAATGTAGATCTCTTTTTCAAGAGCGGGAATCATTTTTCCAAGCTAAACAGAATCATAACGAATCGATAAGGGATTTCGCCGCAAGAATTCGAGGGCTCAGCTCATTCTGTCAGTTCGGAAACAGGCTGGAGGATAATCTTGTAGACGTGTTTGCAATCGGTCTACTTCCGGGCCCTGTACGGGTAAAATTGTTTGTTGAAGGGCCTAAACAAAACTTTAATCAACTAGTTGAACTTGCAGTGACCGCGAAAGGTCCTGAGGTCGATTCAATCAAGATGAAGTTGGAAGTAAATTCGGTAAAGGAATTTGGAAGATCGGCTTCTCCGGCGCGAGAAATAAATTCGGTAAAGAGATTTGGAAAATCGGCTTCTCCGGCGCGAAAACTTTATTATCGGTCGAATAGTTCCGATTCATGTAGGTCGGATAAACAAGTTAAAACCGGTTCATCTCTAAAAAAGTGTAAGATCTGTGGGAAATCAAATCATGACACTCATAACTGTAAGTTTAAGCAAGCTAAATGTTATTCTTGCGGTAAATTGGGTCATTTACAGAGATTTTGTAAAAACGGGTCAGTAAAATCAGTTATGAATTGTAATAATGAAAATATTGAAAATGTAGCTTTTGTTAAGGCAATCAAGGCACAATTGAAATTAAATGGGAAATCCTTCGAAGCGATGATTGATTCAGGATCATCAGTTTGTGTCATTCCGGAGACATTGTTTTGTAAACATTTCAGTAATATAGAGTTGTCACCCGAAACACGAAAAATTTCAGGTTACGACGGGAATATGTTGACTGTTGTGGGTAATGCAAATTTCAAGGTCGAATACAATAATCTAGTTAGGTTAATAACCTTTGTCGTTGTAACAAGCGGTTCGGAAATGATTGTGGGAAGAGATTTCATGGAAATCTTTAACCTCAACATTGTTTCAAAACAAAATTCTATCAATTCAGTTTCATCGGAAAAAGAGAAAATTGATAAAATTAAAAATAAATTTCCAGAAGTTTTCGACAAGAAACTAGGTCGATTTAATAAATTCAAAGTGAATTTTAAAGTAAAGAAAGATGCGGATCCTTTTTTCTGTAATGCTAGACCGGTACCGTTCGCTATTAGAGATAAGATCGAATGTGAACTTAAATCAATGGTGAGGGATGGTATTATTTCGCCAGTGAAAAGCAGTGAGTATGCATCTCCCATCGTTCCGGTAGTAAAGAAAAACGGCGAGATTCGTATTTGTGTAGATTATAAACGAAGTTTAAATCTTATTACAGAGTTAGAGAAATACCCGCTACCTAGGATCGAAGAGGTTATCCACAAGGTTAGTTCGGGGAAAATTTTTGCAAAACTGGATTTAAAACAAGCTTATTCACAGTTAGAACTGCAGGATAGCTGTAAGAAATTTACAACGATTAATACACATTTAGGATTGTTTGTTTACAATAGACTTGTGTTTGGATTTAAATCTGCTCCGGCAATTTTTGCTAGAACAATTGCAAGTTGTTTGCAAGGGTTAAAAGGCGTGGCATTTTACTTAGATGACATTATTATCTCAGGGATCAACGAAAAGGATCTAATGGATAATATCAGGGCAGTCTGTAAACGACTACAAGATTGCGGTTTATGTGTAAATACGGAAAAATGTCAATTTTTTGTAAAAGAGTTAGAATTTTTGGGGTACATCATTTCCGAAAAGGGAATCCAACCTCAAACGGATAAATTAGAAGCCATTAAGAATGCACCTTATCCGACGGACGTTCATCAACTTAAAAGTTTACTAGGATTTTTCAGTTTTTACCGGAATTTTATACCTAACATGTCATCAATTCTAGAACCACTTCACAATCTTTTAAAGAAAGATGTCAAATGGGTTTTTTCTAGAGAATGCGCTAACGCAGTAGATACAATAAAGAATTTGATGAGTAAAAATACGATTTTGACAAATTACATTCCGCACCTTCCGGTTAAACTTTTTACGGACGCGAGTACATCCGGTCTGGGGGCGTGTCTATGTCACTCATTCGCAAACGGTACGTTGCGACCTATAGCGTTTGCATCTAGAAGTTTAAATAGCGCGGAAAAGAAATATAGCATCTTAGATTTAGAGGCTTTAGCTATAGTGTTCGGTTTGAATAAATTTTTTCAATACTTATATGGCAGAGAATTCACGTTGTGTGTTGATAATCTGCCTCTGATGAGAATTCTCGGTGAGCACAAGAATATTCCTGTTCTAGCCGCAAACAGATTGCAAAGGTATGGAATTATTTTAGCAGGGTTTTCTTATAAAACGGAATTCGTAAGATCGTGCAAAAATCAAGCGGATTTCCTATCTCGACTACCTTTAGAATCGTCAGTTGAGGAATTCAAAGAAGACTACGGGTCTGAGTTCGTAAGTTTTGTTAGCAATTGTGAACATCTTGACGTTAATTCGATTAGGGAAGCCACTAAAGTAGATACGGTCATTCAAGGCGTAATGTCGTGTTTAAGGCAAGGGTGGCCCAAACGTGTTAAACGCGAGGAGGAATTATGGAAATTCTGGATAAAAAGGAACGAACTTTCGATTGTTAAGGATTGTTTATTTTGGCAACATAGAATTATTGTTCCAAGTTCGTTGCATAAAAAAGTGTTAGAGCTCGTGCATCGTTCACACTTAGGTATTGTTAAGATGAAAGGGTTAGCAAAGGGTTATTTCTGGTGGTCATCGCTGAGCAAAGATTTAGAGAAAATTGTTCAGGAATGTCCAGAATGCGCGTCGACGAAACAATCTCCGCCAAAGAGTCAATTATCGGTATGGCCTAATTCTGGGAAGGTCTGGAGTAGGCTACACCTGGATTATAGTGGACCACTGGCAGGGAAAATGTTTCTCGTCGTCTGCGACTCATTCACTAAATGGGTTGACTGTATTGAAGTTCAAAGGGGAGATTCAGCTAATACTATATTTGAATTGAGGAAATTATTTTCAAATTTTGGCTACCCTGAACTCATAGTGTCAGATAACGGAACTTGTTTTACGAGTGAAATTTTCCAACAGTTTCTTCGGGAAAACAATATTAAATTCATGTCATCTCCAGTTATGCTCCCAAAAAGTAATGGTATCGCTGAAAATTCAGTGAAAACTACTAAGAGTTTTCTTAAAAAACTTATGGTAGGAAATAAATTTCAGGTTGATTACAAGGATAAATTGTTACATTTTTTGTCCGATTATAGAAATACTCCACATTGTACGACGGGAGTCGAGCCAGCAGTTTTATTGTTTGGTAGGAAACTTAGATCTACTTTTGACAGTCTCATTCCGAAAGAGAATGAACGGGTTGTGTCAAAACAACATGATTTGGCGAATAAAAATATTGAGGCAAATCAACGTAAACAATCTAAGTATTATGGTGGTGTAAAAACAAGAAATTTTATTGTGGGACAAAAATGTTTAGTTAAAGATTTCAGGAAGAATAATAAATTTACATGGGTAAAGGGAATTGTTACAGATAAAATTGGAAAAAAATTATATTTGGTAAAAACTTGTGATTCTCAATTAATTTGGAAACGTCATGTGGATCAGATGAGGAACTTATCAGTGTCTTGGAGTGATGTTGAGTCAGATTTGCCAGATTCCGCGTCTGATGACACGAGGACTGAGCACTCTGAGAGAGAGTTATCCAATCTGTGGAGTGAGTTAACGGTGTTTTCTCCTGATTTCAGATTTGCGGAGGGGGGAGAGAGGTCACCGGAGGTCACAGACACGGCAATCGCTGGTCCAAGTAAAAGTTCAAATCCCTGGTTGGGGAGACTCCGCCCAAGATAGTCCACAAGGAAGGAACGGAAAGCCTTCTAACTTAATATAATTTTGTGTGAAATATTAATAATGATGTGTTTATGAAAAAACATTATAAGAACTTGAGTGAAATATCAGTATAATATTTACAGTGTTTGAATTATATAGAATCATGAAATACTTGAAATACTTAAATATGTAGTGACTGATTTACAGGGGGAAGGGTGTGATATATGCAATTATATCGCATTTGTATCTATGTAGTAATTCGGGAATGCTCGGGTCGCCGAACATTGCCGATCGGGCATACGAGCCGGGACAGCGGTCCGGTGTACGGCCGCGGCCAGAACCATTCTAACTTCCAGTATAATCAGTCGCTACCGAGACAAATAATATTACTTATTGAATCCATTGTACTTTCCAATAAAGACGAGAACTTACGTTAAACATATTTATTATTATTGTGTGGCAGTGTGGCCACAATAAAAGTACATTACACTTATAAAAAAAAAAACGTTTTTTTTTCTTTCAAAAAACTTTTTGTAAAAAAATACGTCCCCAGTGGTCAATCTCTGCCCAATTTCTTTCCAATTGCGAGTCTAGTTCTCACTTTTTCCAACATAAGGTCACTCTGATACGATCCTATACACCATGGAAGTTCCTCAAGTTACGCTAGGTATAATACCGCACATTCTTACTTCAAGAAAGGAAGAACTACTACAGGCCCTGAGAAATAGAAAGATTTCTCCTAGGAATAAATCCAAAATGTCTTACTGTGACGGAATCAGTAAATTCCATCACATCAAGTTCTCAGGCGTTATCAAATTGGCAAAACATGCATCTTGTTAACCCTGATCATCATTACGCCCCTGACCTCTCTTGGCCAGTCGTCAATCAGTGCGATGCGGTCTCTTTAAAAGTCTTATAATTCTTGTCATAAATGACGTGAGTTACTTGTAAATATTAAATGTAAATAATCACCCATATGGGCATTCGTAAGGTAATCCTTACACCCGAAGGCACATTAATGTCAACGGTAGCCTAACTCCTGTACATTCTTTTTCTTTTTGCATAATTTTATATGTTCTTGTACATCCTGCGTGCCTTGCCTGCTGTACCACAAGAGCACCTCTTGGGGCACCGTTTTCATACTTGTATGCATCCTCTTCCTGAAATTGATCACTTCGGGAAAGGGCCTCCTTTTCCTCCTACCATCAACGGTTCCGGAAAACTCTTGCTCCAAGACGTCGCTTTCCTTTTCACAATTCTTGCAGCATCCGCGCGTTTTTTTTCTCACCTCATCGCCTCATCTTGTCATATCACCTTTTTTTAATTGTTTTGTGTCGGGTTTTTGTCGTACCAGTACGTCTCTACCCTAATGTTGTAAATATAAAATCTTAAGTGCAAGTCTGTATAATAACCATTGGTTTCAGACCATTGCCGCAGCTCACTACTATGGTCACAGCACCATATTGTAAGAATGTCGCGACGATTTCCGTTATAATAGGAAATCCTCCCGTTTTTTCTTTTTTCTTTTTCCTCTTCACCCCATCCTAACACATTCATAGTAATGTTGTATATTGGGGATCGTTTCGAATACACCAAATGTACACACCTATCAGGTCACATTCGCTGGATTCGAAACAATTCAAGGGCAACCTTGTTGCTACTTGTGGTTTTTCTTCTTTTTCCAAAAATTAGAATGGCGCTCAACCCAATTGCTCTATTTTTTTCCAGAATCGTATTTTGTCGGATTCTGAGAAAAATATTTGTTATAAAAGTGACAATACGTTTCGTCCCTTCATTAACATTGTTCTTTGTACATATACAACTTCATTATGAGGTACAATATTTTATCATGACATCAGTTTCTTTTGTCCTTTATTGTACCATTATTTTTGTTTGAAGTTTAAAATCTTGGCCAGATCTTCAATAAAATTTGTGTTTATCGCCTTTTGGCAAGTCTTGTAACGTATGCTAATATGAAATTATTAAGCTACAGCAGTGCCGTATTAATTACATCATTGCAAACCGCCGTCTGTATTGAATGGGGACCCACATTTTCGAACGTAAACTTTTGTAACATTATAGGCGCGAGCCTTACAATATCTACTATTATAGGTGTGAACCTTACAATATCCACTGCTATAGATGCGAATCTCATAATATCTTTGTGTTTTTACACGTCACGGGGAGTCCGTCATAACTACTCATTGTTTGCTCGTCAACACAGGGTTGTTGGTCGAGAGGGTGATTTATCTCATTAAATTGTTTTAAATACCTATTGGGTTACTGTCTTTCAATACTGGGCAAAATTTGTTGTAAATCGTTCATTCCTGTCACGTGAGACGTGAAAACGTGACAATATCTACCATCATAGGAGAGATCCTCAAAACATCCGCCATGATACGAGAAGTTCGTTATAATTACTTTATACTCTTAACTAAATGTTATTGAGTTGGTCGTGTGTCTTTTGGCATGAGAACCGCCCCTTTTTGGTCGTGTATCTTTTGGCATGAGAACCGCTTTGTTATAACTGTGTACTTATATAATCTGTGCACCAAACGTGAAGACGTTACAATACTCACCATGAGTCGTGCGAACGAAATAATATCTACCCCATGTTTGTGTGACCTACCAAGTGTAGATCACACGCCTTTTATTTTCTGTTATCAGAAAATTATTGCTTTTGCAGCAGAGTACTCATTAACATGCCCGTGGACTTCCTGTCACAAGAACCCAGGAACTATCCACTATCTCAAAAGGACTAATCATACGCTTCACTCATGATTATGGGGCATCGTGTCGTAGGAGTTAAGTTGATGGACACAAAAAACACCTAACTCGTTGTCTGGGAGATGAACAAGAAACCCCCCAGGTTTGTGAGATTTGAGCAAGGGTCTGTCATTTCTTGCAAACAAGTAGGAGAATAAAACGACCCTCTAATCTTCTACCCAATACACGTGGAGGATTAGACTCTTTTATGTCAGTGTATTCCTTTTGTCCCACACTACCAAATGGTATTGTAATGTGCCAGGATAACTGCTGTAGACCTTGTTTCACCTTCCACTCAGAGGTCGAATTTCGGAAATAGCCGAGTCCTCAGCAGTTTTCTTCGTTCAAATGTTCCCAATTGTCACCCTTTCCCTTCCTCGAAATTATCCGTGAATGGGGATATATGCGTTACGCACTTGGCGTTTCGTTTGTCAAATGGGACAACCTTCATACACGGATCCTTTCAACTTCCTACTCCTTTCCCACTTTTCATAACTTATTTGTACTCAATGTTTTTGTTCTTCGAAAGTAGAAAAAATGCTACCGTATAGACGTGAGCATAGGTCATGGAAGACCAACTTCTTTCGAACGTGGCATTTTGTCATACGTACAAACCCTTACCTACGTGTTCTGGGAAATGTATTTGGTTTAAAAAAAAAAAACTAAATGGGTTAAACAGAACCTTCCTTGAATACGTACCTTTGTAATATGTATAAGTCTGTAGTTGCATTTAGTTAACTCTCTCTCCGTCTCTCTCTCTCTCTCTACACGTCAAACAAATCCAATCTTTCTCAACATGCACACCTTGTTTCTCTCCAAACCTTTTCATCATTGGTCTACCAGGCAGGTAAACTTCAAGAATTTTGTTCTAATAATAATTTTTTCGCCGGATTAATAAGAAGACCAGCAGCTCTTCACCCCATCTACACCTGCGCCTCTCTTCATGCTGCCTTCACTACCGTCACGGAGGTCCCATGCCTTCAAACCCTACGTACCAAAAGCACCCGACCACACCTAACATAACCTAGTGTGAGTCGTGCGTGTAGTTGCGAATTGTATCATCACAAAACCATCACTCAAACAAACCCGAGCACGTCAGCTCTAAGTTGGTTCATGTTCCTGTTGCCATCGTGCAAATGTTCCTGCGGCATCTCACAAATGTTCCTGTTGCCATTGTACAAATGTTCCTGCGGCACCTTGCAAATGTTCCTGTTGCCATCGTGCAAATGTTCCTGCGGCATCTCGCAAAATGTTCCTGTTGCCATTGTACAAATGTTCCTGCGGCATCGCGCAAATGTTCCTGTTGCCATTGTACAAATGTTCCTGCGGCATCTCGCAAATGTTCCTGTTGCCATTGTACAAATGTTCCTGCTGCATCTTGCAAATGTTCCAGCTGCACCTTGCAAATTGCTCTGTTGCCATCATGCCAATGCTCCTGTGCCCTTGCGCAAATAACAATACCAACAATTGTTCATACAACAATCCCACTGTATACAAACCAGTGTACCAACCACCATCACAACAACGGCTGTCATGCACACAAACCACCTCCCCTATAAAGGACCAACCACCAATTAGAATTCTACTCTCCAGTACCTCAATGATGTCATACTGGCCCACCCACAGGATCCGGAAGCAGCTTCCTTTTTGACCTCTGTGACAGGTAGAACCCTCTCCACCACCAAGAAGCCTCATCCTGCGTTCTCGTCTTCGTGTTTTCTTTAAGGCCCTAGTGTTCCTTGAGTGTAATCTCAAACGGGCCAGGTTACTGTGACAAAGTAACCTTGTAACTTCAGTGCAACGTTCAAACACTCCAAACATCCTACGCAAACCACGCTACGCAAACTTAGCTCACAGACCAATGATACAATTTAGAGTCATTTTTTTTCTATCACTGCATAACCCTTGTACCTTTCTCCAGCAGGTCCTTGTTTATATTTATGTATGCCACTGCTCTTTCATGTACATTCATGTATAATTCTTTGTTCACCATGCTTTTTTTTCTCTCTTGTTTTTGTTTCTACTATTTTGTAGCTAGCAACTTTTTCTCATTCTTTTTCTCTCTCTCTCTCTCCTTTTTCTCTTAAAATGTTTTTTTTTTGGCACAAGTGCTAGAAGGGTAAGAGGATTTCTTAGCCCTACTGCTCCATTACCACGTCGCCTTTTTTGCGGCGAGGGGGGAAGTGTTACGTTACGGAATTGATTCCCGTGCGAGCTAATAGCGAATTGACCCCTTACTCAGGCCCTCCGCCCCCCTTTCCCCGCACCGCTCGACACAAGTAGCCAAGCGCCGAGCGGCTCCCGGCATTCACTCCTCGGCCGACCTTCGGCATAACAACTGTGTCCCCGTGATTGCGCTCTCCGTAAACGCTCGCGATGTTTATTTTAATTGTGCATTGTGCTCCAGAGGCTCCCGCCTCCTCAGTACCTGTCTGCCGACCGCCTATCTCCTGCTTGTGAGTACCAATGAACCTTGCTACCCCTCTGTGTGCTAAGAACTGACATTTAAATTCACTAAACACGTGTAGAGAGAGTTGAGAGAAGCTCCCCCGTTATGATAGAATTAATTAGAGATAGCCAATTACTCATGTGTGTAGTGCCGATGCTGGCCTTTTGTAGAACCCTGTTCACCTTAAATGAATAAAACCCTTTTTCGTGCATAACTACTGTGTTCTGATTGAGGAAGGAGACCTGGAGATTTTGAGGAAAGGAAGGGGAGTAGGAATTTACAAGCGAACCACAAACACTCGCCCTGGGTTTAAGAGGGACCTTGCTCGCGCCGGCTGTGCAGAGCTAGCCGCCGGCTTGTTTATTGCATGTCCTTTCCAGGTTTTGGGTTTGGCGTTGGCCGCAAGTAGCGCCGATGCTAACAAGGTACTAAGCTTAACAAAAGTCTGGAAACTTGTTTTTTACTTCCATAACGTGTAATTAAATAGTGATCATTTTGTTAATCTGTCCTTTTATTTTTTATCAGGTTTATGTCAAAAGTCTGGAAACTTGTTTTCACTTCCATAACGTGTAATTTAATACTGATCATTTTGTTAATCAGGCCTTTTAGTTTTTATCAGGTTTCTGTCTAAAGTCTGGAAACTTGTTTTCACTTACATAACGTGTAATTTAACGGTTATCATTTTGTTAATCTGGCTTTTAGCTTTTACAATATCTTATTTTTTAAAAAGAATGTCAAACATTCCCGTGTTACGAATAACCTGACAATATTTGAAAATTTCCCACTACCACCACAATAAGCGGAATATATTGCTTGTTTCATGATGAAGGACTTACCAGCAGAGGAATTGAACACACGACGTCTAAGTGGACCCAAACACGATGCCAACTCGGCCACTGAACGATCTACCTGAAAAATATAATAATATTATGTGTTTCATGGTTTGAATATTAAATATAACCAATTCAGTATGCCCATTGTTAATTTGATTGCCACCACTAGTCTGGAGCCCCAAAAAAACTCTTCATTCTATGCAGAAAGGGACATCCGTTTTATAAACTCCCCTATAAAAAACGGATTGCAGTTTTTTTTTAGCTTGGACGTTAGGTGGGAACACTATTCTGTTTTTAAAAGTGTATTAAGGAAAATAAAATTTGCTCATCAAAACAAGGGTAGTAATTTACTGCGAGGAGAATGAACACGAAAGGTAGATAAAACCTGGCATTATTTTATTACGGAAATAACCGTGTAGGTTTGCACTGAAAACCCACTGCAATATAGGTTAGAATTCCGGAAGGCAATCCACACAAATAGGTACAGTGGTTCTTTTGAGTCACCTACCTCGCAAGTGCGAAAAGTTTGCGGCGTTTATAATAAGTCTCCCAGTGGCGTAGAAACTTTCCCAACAAATGCTCTTAATTAAAACCTGTTTCTCTTTTTGGCGCATTGCTTACTTACCTCGGGTAAATTATTCCAAAGCTTATTTTCCTTTTTTCCCTTTGTTTCATTAAAAAGAGTAGAACTTTGGTACATATTTTCTCACCTAAGCTTGGAAGCTGGCTGTGTAAAGTTTTGGCACTTAAATTAGCAGAAAAAACTTACTTAGTGTTATTTTTGCACTGAACGTGTCTAAAAATATAACTTTACCGTCAGTTTATTTTATGATAGGCTAGAAGCATCGACCAAGTATGGCTGGCAGGAATGCTGATTTGCAATTAAATTAATGTAAGTTTGGTGTAGCCGCTAAGATTATTATTTAAATTATAACCACATTCAAATTTTTAACTCTACTTGAAGGGACATAAAACGAAAACACATAAACAACATGACTCCAACTAGATCATTCAATCTACTTTCCCATCTATTCCCATACTTCGTCCCCAATCCTTTTCCTATGTTCTCCCTCCCCATCCCCCCCACATATTGTAACTAAAAAATAAATAAAAAAACGCACTTTTATCATTCACTATCACCGTCACACTTTTATCGTTCACTGTTATCAGTGAAAAGTTCATAAACTATTTTATTATTGTGCGTATGTATAATTTAACGTTTGCTGTCAACTTTCCCCCCCAAAAAAATAAGAGAGTAATTCACACGAGGTAGAAGTGAAACTAGAAAGTCGCTAGATGTCGCTTTCTTTTCTTTTACCTTTTTATTTTAAAGTGGTTTGAAGATTGGATATTGATTTCACAAAAATAAAAATGTTTATTTTTGGATTTCGAAGGATTCTTACCTCCGTTCGCTTGATGTCTGTCTCTCTGGCCGCTGAGACTTGCCGGCGCCTTGCCCACAGCCCTATCGAAGGCCCGTGCCGAAGCGCAAATTTACCGCATTATATTAGAACCGAGTATTTGTAAGGATCGGAGTTGTGAGTCATTTCCATTTCACCCGAATTTCATTTCACTAACATGGCTAAAGAAGTTTCCCTTAAAAAAGTAAATAATATCTTTTAACCTAATAAAATTCCACGCAGGTAGTACAATGAGTAGCCTCTCACGAACTGGAACTATACAGGGCCCGCAGATACTTTAATAGTACACAACTGCTAACCCTGTACAAATCACAAGTGCGCCCCACGGATGAATTTGGCAGGCACCTCTGGTATGGAGCTCCAAAATACCTGAAAAATACCCTCGACTCTGTGAGAAACGGGCGGTCCGTTTGATAGATTCTTCCATCTTAACAGACGGATTGCAATCTTGGGGATTGCAATCGGGTGGTAATGCTACCCTTGTTCTACCGGTATGCCACCTCTGGTCTGGAGCTCCAAAATACCTGATAAATACCCTCGACTCTGTGCAGAAACGGGCGGTCCGTTTGATAGATTCTTCCATCTTAACAGACGGATTGCAATCGGGTGGGAATTCTACCCTTGTTCTACCGGTATTACAATGGAAGATGGTCCGAGGAATTATCGTCATTGATCCCTTCGGCACCGGTGTCTAGTCGGGAAACACGCCAAACGCATGCCCAACATTTGTACAAGGTTGAAATTTGTCACATAAGAACACGTCGCATCTTCTTTTTTTAAGAAAACGGTAAAAGTTGTTTTCATGGATGTTTACCAAGTTGTGCGTTTTATATAGTACCTATAGAATAAGGTGATATACACGAGTATCTATAATTCAAAATAATCAATCTTTCTCATACTTTTCTGTACTTACTTACTACATATACATGAACTATCACCAATACACGTAAGTTTAGTTTCATATAATATGAACCTTTTCTCTGTACTTGTTACTGACCAGTCCGTCTCGGAGTGTTCCCTTTTGGTTTGAATTATGTATTTTCCTATTGACTCGTCCTCGCATGGTCGTACATCGTCCCGTGCCAATTTCATAAATTGCTCTCGAAGGAAGAAGATTCTGGAATCTATAGTAACTTTGATGTCTTATGGATAAGCTTTATTTAGTAGCCTGATACAAACTAAACTCATATATATTTGATTTCAAAAGTATCTTTTTAATCTTATAGGTAAAATATAAAGTACAACGAAATAATCAGACGAAATCTGATAAATTGATAAAATGTGTCTTGAAATGTTTTTATCTTGACAGAAAATGCATCGAATCGAATGCAAAAATTGTTGACTTCTGTTTGGACAAAACCGAAAAATACGATATAGTACCTAATGAGCGTAATTGAAGAGTCTGATTCCGTGAACCAGTGATCTTACTAATATTATAAACGCGAAAGTTTGTGTATGTATGTGATGTGATGTATGTGATGTATGTGCGTTTGTTATTCTTTCACACAAAAACTAAATGGATTTTAATGAAAATTTACAATAATATTATTTTAACCACACGTAGAATCCGCTCAAAATAGAAGTTAAATATATATACATTTATCTTCAATTTTGAGCGTATTCTACGTATGGGCTATATATTTCTTACAAAAATAAGATTATTCTAAGATCTAAATCTAAATGTTTTGCCGCGAATCCTCCGCTGTCTGGGACGGGAATTCATTACAAGTTTTTAAGGTAATCTGCATGGAGTGAATTTTTTTTTGAGAATTTCGAAATCGACGTAGTTGGAAAAGATGCTCCATGTATTAACAATTACAACAAAAATAATAAAAAATATATATATTCACAAAACCTGGATATCGCCAAAGCTTTGTATTTTATCATTTTAACGATTTTACCTAAATATTTATAGCTTACTAGCTGGTTCCCGGCATGCGTTACTATGCCATTTAATAAAGAAATTGTTTCTCCCATTCGTCCCGTTCTCCTTCCGCCTACCCTTCCTCTCCCGCATCCCCTTCCCCCTTTCGCGTTCCCACACCGCCTTCCCTCAACCCACTCCCCTCGCCCGCTTCCCCCGTCCCGCGAACCCTCCACCCGAGTTCCCCCCTCCCGCATTCCATTCATTCAGTCCCGGTGCATTCAGTTCTCAAAAAGCTCGCGTGCCACCTGTTGCAATTTTTTTATACAAATTTCATAATGCCAGAGCTCACCAGTAGTTTTATACAAACCTTGTCCTGACCATAACGAACACAATAAAAAAGAATTATCCAATTTGGTGCTGTCGTTCGGAAGTTATGCGCGTACATACACTTCGGCGACTCATTTTTATTTATATAGAAGATAGAAGATAGATAGATAGATATATGCGAAATAAAATACACATAAAATTTGTATATTAACATTTATTTTACAGATAATACATTCATAGATTGGTGGAAAGGAACAAATAGAGGAAATAAAAAATGTACACATATTATTTACCGCATTGAAAAACTTGAAAATTGCAAAAGTTGCTATGAACGACACTGCATTTTGGTGTCAAAAAGTGGCATAAGGTTTGGTGACTATAACTTTGTTTTTATTAAGTCATCTCGTCTCAAGGGTTCACTGACAGCAGCTGAGGCTTCTGTTACAATTTTCACACATCCCTCAATGCCTTGAGAGTGAAAGGAAATTTCTTTACCATGACATCGAAAATAATCGTGTGATCGGCAGTGGCTTGTCAAACTGTCTCGTCCCTAAGAAATTTGATTACCCCCCTTCATAACACCAATATAATTATCTACCGAAAAATCAAAAGGCACTTACGAATAACAAAGGTACGAAAAACGTTTGATTGCGTTTTCATTTGCCGGGCTTCCAATATTCTTCTTAACGCCAACTCTCTTAACCATTTTCGGTTGTCGGGTAAGATGGTTAACAATATGTTTGTGATACCAAAAAAACCATTTCATCTTGTTGTTTGTGATACCCAAAAATGTCGTTAAAAGTTAACAAATTTTCTGATGGTTTTAGGGAAGAAATGTAAAGCCGAAGAACCCGCTTCGTTTTAGTGAGCCACTGAATGTACAATTTTACCGTTGTTTTTTGAACAGGTTTTCGTTGCGGAATCTGGAATCATCAATCAGTCAATGGTTTTACATATTTTCCATATATACAGCTGAGCTGTATTTAAATCCTGTTCATTTTTCACACTTGCCAAAGAACATTCAATGACTTTAAATTTCAGGATAGGAAGTTGTTCACACTTATTTAAGGATTTTCCAATAATTCCAGTAAAACTTTGTGGTCCAGTCGATGCAGTTAAAAAGTAGTCGCAAAATGAGCTCGTTTGCGTGCAATTGACAGAAAATCCACTGTAAAGGCCGTTTGAGAAGTGATTCAAGACACCAAATCACAACTCTTTTGACTGCAGTGCCATCGCATCCAATTGCAACAAACTATATCGAATATTACTCCTATACACAACATGTATCGTTCTGTGAAATAGAGCCAACATCTTGTTATACAGCAGAAGAAATATCTGCCTAACGTTATGGCCACAACAGGGAAGGCTTTCACTGCAGCATGGTCAGCATGTTGCTGAATATTTTTTCGTTTTGCTTCATTCACAAAAAACCTGGTAATACATTTTCATAAGTAGGCAAAACATTCAAAGGTAATTCTCATCCAGATGTCACATTGCCATAATGTTCAAAGTTCAAAGAACAGTTAATATAAACCCTTAAATAGCCTATCGAAAAATAGTTGTATATTCTAATGTAGCACACAATTAAAAATACTACGTAAACTGTAACTCGACCGATGCGCACTTTGATAAACAAAAATTATCGAAGAGGCGAAGGCCTAACACATACCCCCAATAAACACAACAATTCTCTGAGTTCCTTCAGAAGGGAAGTCCGTTAGGAAGGGTCCAAGTCCGTTTAGAGCTGTGGTTCCTAACCGGTGGTCCTTGGACCACAGGTGGTCCGCGAGATCTAAAATGTGGTCAGTGAAACATTAGTTCATTTTACTACAAAACCGAATCAAAAGGAGTCCTAAAGCTGTTTCGTAACCCTTTTGGTATTAGTGTTGGAGAGGTAGCTGAAGAAGTCCAAGAAGAGCTCATTTTTGTACCATATGGTCCCTACGAGAACAAATAAATGTCATGGTGGTCCCTGGCCAAAAAATGGTCGGGAACCACTGGTTTAGAGGGAAGCCCAATCCGCTAGATATGATGGAAAATTCATCTAGATCAAATCACTTTGTTTGAAACACGTTTGGGGTGGGAGTAATGAGTCTCTGGAGGGAATAGTTTAACTGTTGCTACGGTGTTTCTTTATAATTTATATGAAAGGAGAATAAGTAAATAAATATTCTTTTTTTACCTAAATATAAGCATTTTTAAGAATCTTGAGAACATTTTTGTGTTTTCAATATTTTTATGAAAAATTGAAAGTGGTGGCGATGTCCTAATTATAAATATTTATTTTTTATATTTTTTATTTAAGATAAGTAGATAACGGAGCACCAATCCCGCACATGCTTTATTACGAAAAAAAAGATTCTCCATACTAGAACACACCACCCTAATAATTATTCTTCTTTTCCTTTCTCAAACGGTAACAAGAATACTGTAAATCATAATGTTAATTTATATTTCATTGCATAACACATTCTATATCATTGCCACAATTGTCTAAAATATCGGATATTTATTACCGCCTTTGTTAGATTTCTCCGATATTTTTATTGGAAAATTATTCAAATTTAAAAGCGTTAATAGAAAAATTACGATAGTTCAACACTTCAAAGATATTTAGAAGTTCCATTTCCTTTTTCCATGGAGTTGGTTTCCGGAACTCATAAAAGTCATAAAAATTAATAATGAGATTTAACCATTCCATTTCAATAAACCGCAAAACTGAAAAATACGAGCAACTTTTGTGTTCAGAATCAAATTGCAGCATGAAACGAGCTTTCACCAATTAAAAAAAATTATGTTGTCTATTTCGTAGATTTATGGATTTTATAATATTAATTACGAAAAATGGTCATAACTCATATTTTTATTATTTTATATTTTTATTATATAAAAAAAGATTGGTGCATTCATATTTCAAAGTAACATTTTATAGAATGAAGCAAGTACCTTGTTTAAAAACCACTTTATTTTTATTTAGACCGGTTTCGGTTGACCTCAACCTTCTTCAGGACAATAAACATATAAACTTGTATAAATTTTATATGAATTTTAGTTTAGGATTTTAATTTGTTAAGGGCCATTAACCAGTCAGCGGCCGAGAATTCAAATTTCGTCGAAAGATGTTCTTACGATCGTACAGGCCGGTTCCAATGAGAAAGATAAATTTTTCTCCGTACCAGCTTTTTAAAATAATAACTCAATATCGATTTATTACATTAAAAATTCACTTTAATATATGTCTACATTAAAAAATGCTGAAAGACGTGATTAACGTCATGTACAGGCCGGTTCCAATGAGAAAGATTAATTTTTCTCCGTTCCAGCTTTTTAAAATAATAACTCAATATCGATTTATTACATTAAAAATTCGCTTTAATTTATGTCTACATTAAAAAATGCTGAAAGACGTGATGTTAAAACTATTAAAATGATGTACTTTTTGTAAATTTTTTTTGATCACAAGCATTTATAATTTTTCATTAATGTCTAAGCAATATATATTTTTTAAAAAATATATATTACTTTGTAAGACCGTAAGAAAATAGACAAAATGAAATATTTTCGTCACAGCAAAACGTGCGCGGTTCTTTTTTTTAAATAATTTTATTTAAACTAAAATTTAAATTCTGAAATATATATACATGTATATAGCTGCAACTAAAATACATTCTAAAAAACTTGCAGAACTCGATAATAATATTATCAAATTTAATTTCTAAAAATTAAAATGGAGTTCTACGAATTAAACACAAAAACAATTAATAAAAGCTTATCGTACTAAAAATAAACATATTTTTTATAAAATTTAAAACATAGCTTTACTTTTACTAGATTAAAAATTGTCTTTCGAAATCATTTTATAATTTTGTTGTGGAAAAGAATCAATGGTCTAAAATTTGATTTAAAAATGACATTATTCCGGTTTTGTCTGGTTATTCCCTGTTATATACCTCTTGGACAAGTTGAAAGGCGCTATCCGTATTTCTCATAATATACATGGCCAAGTAACTAGAGTGTCTTATCCTACTAAGTAAATGGTTTTATTTGAACGAAAAGCGTAATTAAGAAAAATATACAAATGTAAGGCGGAGAAATTTTATGAAGTAAAACAAACGGTATCGTAAGACTCCAATTAGAATGCAGACTGTCTTATTCCCCAGGGAAATATTTAGATGAAAAATACGTTAAATAAATAAATGAATACAGAACAACTCTATTTGGAACTGAAATTTTAAGAATTAAATACAGTTTTTTTCGTGTACCAACATTTCTACGTTATTACGTGAATGTTTTTGAGAATTGGTAGATTGCTTTGTCGCCTTTTTCAAGTTGACTGTTTAAAGTGCTTTTTTCTCACGGTTTGGTTTCAGAGTTAGATAATACACATAAATCCTTTGACTTTCACATTCGAACATAAAAGGTTTCATTTGAATAAACATTTCTTTGCCGATTTTATGTGAGGGATTCGAAAGTAGAACACAACAAACAATGAGCACTTTTTTTGAACCAGTGTGCTGTGTCATATTGGTACGGTTTCATCGGAATTTTGAAACTGAGAGTTTGAAAAAATTGATTTGTGAACATTCCCAACCCATTTCCCAACATTTTCCCAACATTTTGACCGGTCAGTGGTTGAGTGGGCATCGCGTTTGGGTCCCAACCGGGCGTCCCATGTTCGATTCCTCGGCTGGCTAAGTCCTCTATCACAACACAAGAGACATTTTCGGCTTTCTGTGGTGGTAGTAGGAGATTTTCAAATATTGTTGGGTTATTCGTAACCCGGGAATATTTGTCTTTCTTTTATTAATTAAAAAAAATTATAAATTTATTAAAATCTCCCTCTTTTTAGTGTAATTTTTTTTATTTTTTACATTAGCTCCACACAGGAGGCCCTGAGGAAAATAATTGCCCTCAGGGCCTGCTATGTGGATGATCCCTTTGGGGATGCTATGTGGAGGGCCTTTTTAAGAAAGGAAAGAAGAGAAAGTTGTGGGAAGGAAAAGGGTATTAGGGGTGGGTAGGAGTCTGGGTTTTAGTGTGTCCATAAGTGATGAACGTATGAATCCATCCCTCCCATTGCGATGCAAGCGAAAGCATGGCTGGAGAAGTCAAAGGGGCTTTCTCAACCATTCTACCCGATCCGGCCTGCAACGCAGCTGGTGGGCAGACGCGTCCGCCGCCAAGACTCGGACAAACCTCACGCCATTAATCCAGGTAGCCCTGCTAAGTCACCAAACGTAGCGAACCACTTGGTGTGACTTATGGCTGAGGTGTTGGTTATCCAGTAAATGGTTCCCGGGGTCGGCGGTAGGTACCCATACCCGCCTCTCAAATTGTAATTTGCTTTGGTCCTAGTGGAATAAAATAATACGTGTAGGTATTTTTTAGGTTGGATCGTGAGGTTACATATTCGGCGGCCAGTCAGTGGTATTACATTATGTTTATTCCAGGGTACACGTTTAAATAAAAAGTTCAAAATGATTTTTTTTTTAAATATGTAGCTTTGAATTTCGATTTTGTTTTTGTGAATGAATGGATACAAATCTTGAAAATTAAAATTAACCCATTTCCCGACATCCGATCGAGCTGAAACTCGTCAGATAGATTCATTGTTGATGACAATGCATTCTACTGAACTTTTGGTGATCCTCACGCATACACACGCGCACATACACGTTTTTCTCTGAAATTGGCTACTACCTGGCCCAAGATACGGCGCAACTAGTTCGTTCATTTTATAATCAATTACCTATATAATCAATTATAACTTATAACTTATAACCAATTATCATCCCTATTCATAAAATAGGCTCAAAAAGTAACATTGAAAATTACCGCCCTATCTCAATACTCAGGGTCTTTAGTAAACTTTTTGAGCGTATTGTCTACGATCAAATTTATACAACGATTGTTCGCAATATACAAAACCAACAACACGGATTTCTTCAAAAAAGATCAGCACTAAGAAATTCGGTAAATTTTACGGAATATTTAACGAGCAATATGGACAATAGAAACCAAGTAGATGTAATCTACACTGATTACTCTAAGGCCTTCGATAAGGTAAACCATTTCATCCTAATTCAAAAACAATTAGCCATCCATGGGGACTTATTCCGGTGGCTCACTTCATTTATTTGGAGTAGACTTCAAAGTGTCTCAGTTGAGGGAACAAAGTTCAGCTTCTTTTCTGTGCCGTCCGGCGTACCTCAAGGTTCTCATTTGGACCCATTTTTATTTAATGTGTATATATATAATATTCCAAATATGTTTTACATGCTAATTACCTGGCATATGCAAATGATTAAAAATATACTTAGTTATTAAATCAATCAATGACTGCATTAATTAAACAAACTTGTTATTAACATCTCAAAATGCAAAAAAAATTATATTTACATGTAATAAAAATAAAATTTTCTTTGTATATACATTGAAACGTACACATATCAACGAAGTAGAATATATCAGAGACCTAGGGGTAACACTGGTTGTTAAATTAAACTTATCCAACACACTGATGAAGTCATCAACAAAGCCAACAAAATGCTGGGATTTATAATTCGTATAGCAAAAACGCTTCCGCAACATAAACTCTCTATATTCCCTTTACACCTCATATATTCGCCCGCACTTGGAACACAGTACACCGATCTGGACTCCTTTTTACCAAGCCCATATTGAAAGAATTAAAAAATGTTTAAACACATATGTAAATTATAAACTAAATTTACACTTCTCAAATTATACCGAATCCATTCTTCTTCTTCTTCTTGTGCCCTGTGCGTTCAACGGACGTTGACTATCACGTTGGCTATGCGGTCTTTGTTTACTGCGGCCCGGAACAGCTCTACAGTAGGAGTAGACTGGACCGAATCCATTAAATTTCACAATTTCTACTCCCTCCAAACACGACCTCTAACTTTTTATCAAATCCTATTGTTTAAAATTCTACATAATGGTCTGGACTCACCAGAGCTTACCAACTTAATAAATTTTCATATTTCGTCAAGATCAACCCGACAATCCGATTTATTTTATTTGCCCTCGTGTAGAACAAATATTAGAAAAAAAATCCCAAATTCCTTGTTTATGTGCACAATGTAATACAAAATTTCACAGCATTGAAATTTTTAGTAATGACCTAAAGAAATATCGATATGAAGTAACGCGTACGATCAATTATTAATACGATAGTATGGAATGTATCGGGAGCATCTCCTATCCTTTTCCTATATTCCTTTTCCTCTCCCCTTCCCATAACCAAAAATTAATTTAAGATATTAAAACTTCATTTCCAATGAACTTTAGCATAAGAAACTTCTGTGGCTTGACCAGTTCACTTGTATATTTATCACTGTACAATGTACATTATGTAAAAGCTGTTTGTTTCTTACAAATAATTAAATGTTATGAACATTGAAATAGATGCTTTATAGTGTTTTACGGGTTGATTTTATAGATAAAAATAGATAAAAAAAAACAAACATACACAATAATAATTATACGTCAATGCTTGAAACACCCATTTTTTGATCACAACATCCGTTTTTTTTGTCAAAATCTTAACTATAACTCACTAGTCCAGTGTTTTGTTCCGGGTCTGACTTTTAAAGCAGTTCTCACTTGTGTGTTTCTGAAGTTAACGTACTTTTAGACAAGTATAAAGGGGATAGTTATTTATAATTCACCCTGTAGTGCTTTAGGTCGGAAGTTTATATCGGTTTGGTAACCCATAAAATGCCACCATTTCGGCGAAGGGGCGTATCCTATTTATGGATACAACTGCCTCCCGCTTTGTGTGAAAATGGAGATCTTTAAAGCAAATAGCACCTTCTATGTCTTTCCTTTAATAAAAAACCGTTGATTTGGCAAAAGGTTCCGCTTTTGAATAAATGGGGTTCGTTTGATTTGAGAATTCGATCAGGGAATATTATCAAAGAGATTTCTTGCAATGAAATGGAATAGACAAGTGGTTTTGTAAAACAGAAAATGACGCCATATCGATCGGCCTGTCTTCAAAAGAAAGACAAGGCTTTTCATCGGTCATCTTTTAGTGACAACGTCTTCTTCTTGAGTCGTTACCTCTTCACTGACGATAGTGACCCCCGCTCCAATTACCATGGCGAACCATGCCCTTTACTCTTCCCGCTCCTGTATTGCACGGTGAGCCGGCACTCAAGCGACGTTCCAGACGCCTATGGCCCGGTATATCAGTCATTCCTCGCTCAAATTAAGCAGGCTAAGGCCTTTCGTATATGGAGATACCTACAAACGACCCGAGTTTCATGCACGTACCAAACACGCCGCTCGTGAATACCCGCCATACTATTTTCGTAGTGTTCGTAGATGACGCTAGGCGTCGACTACGGGTTTGACATCAGTTGCACGCTACTGATAGTGCTTGTAACGCGCTGCGCGAGTTGCTTTCGCATCTACTACTAGTTTTGGCAGAAATGGTGTCCGAAAATGATTTGAGTGTTAAATTTCTTCTGGAGGTGGGAAAAAAAGCGTGGGCGCTTAGTTTCTGGAAAAATGTGACAGGAGACGAAATATGGATTTATTTTTTTGATCCTGAATCAAAGAGGCAGTCAATGGAATTACTCACTCGGAAATTCACCAAGGGCAAAAAAAATCAAAATGTGTGATTGGCCGGGAAAGTTATGGCGATGGTGTTCTGGATGTGACTTTGCTTTTTACAACACTGTGGTACATGCCCTTGTTAAAAGACGGACCAAAGCTGTGGAAATGGGCGGAGAATATATTGAAAATATATAGAATTATATAGAAAAATAACAAATTAATCGTCAATGTAGTTTTCAAACCATGAAATTGCATTTTTTATATCTCGACAATTAAAAGAAAAAAATAGAGCCATTACTTTTTGATTGCCCCTAATGTTAAAAAAATGAAATTTTGAAAAAAAAAAAAATTTCAGTTACAATGACATGTAGAAAGTCGAATTTTTAAATACTTACTAATCTAGCTCACAGAAATGTCACGGACCACTCCTGAATTTAACATATATTCAGAGTCCTATTCAGAGAGAGAGCGGTATTCGTCCTCCTTACCCAAAAATTTCGTGTGCACCGAAGAGGGGGATCAGAATGCCCCTGCTCATATTCATGTACGTCGCAATTCATTGGTGTTGAGTGGCATTTTCTGATTCTGGTTCCGAGGCGGACTGTAAGTTGATGTGTTAATTCATCATTTTTATAAAAACCTAATCTTTATGTTTGTAGAAGTCATCTTTAAGTTCGTCAACTGTATTTGTTGATTTCCTCATCTTCGTGTTTGTAGGCCTCATCTTTGTGTTTCTTGATTTCCTCATCTTCATGTTTATTGACTGTAGGTTGTTGTGTTGTCTGTTGGCAGTTGTGTTTTAAACTTGATTATGTCCTAGGTATTTTAAATTTCATTTGAAAGGGCATTATATAATTTTGTTGTAGGGAATTAATGGTTTTTCTGACCAAAAGGTGAATTTAATTGGCATGCACAGATCTTCCGGAATGAATATGTAGATTGGTGCGTCTAACTGTCCATAGCGGTAAGCCGATATAGGTGGTATTTAAGGGCTTTACTAATAGAGGTGTTTTGATTTTTACACATCTGATAAATAACTACTAATGTAGGCCGTGGGGTAAATGGCTGTATATCAGTTGTGCAAAATTTAAACCACGTTATTAGTAAGGGAGTAAATGTTTTGCACGCATCTAGATTGATGTTGTAATTCAATTTCGAATTAAAATAGGTAACACGGAATTCTTTTCATGTGAAAATTTTATTGGATTTTTCTTGTTTAAAGGGCGGTTCGCATACTCAATATCTCAATGGTTTCTTGCCGTAAACTTGATATTGCAGCTTGAAAATATATTAAAGTTTACGGCGCATATAAAATGCTGCGAAAATGATTCACGGAAGAAAAAAATATATCCCAGCAATTACGATATTGTTTTCAGACTCGCGCTGAACTCGAATGGTGTATCGAATTTCCAATTACATTTTATAAAGCAAAAAATCATCAATCTCGCCATAAAACTGTTTTTTATCAGTAAGAATCATTTTTTGTTTTAAATATGGTAATTCTTACAATGTGCCTGTAATGTAGATATGTCAGACCGGTCAGTGGTTGAGTGGGCATATCGCTTGAGTCCAACCCGAGCGTCGCGTGTTCGATTCCTCGACTGGCTAAGTCCTCCATCAGAACACAAGCAACATTTTCAACTTTCTGTGGTGGTAGTAGGAGATTTTCTAACATAGTTGGGTTATTCGTAACCCGGGAATGTTTATCTTTCTTTAAAAAAAAATAAGTATAAATATCCGATTTCTCGAAAGATGAATGATCATACTTTTTGTTTGATTTAGGTTTATAAAGAAGATATATTATGAGATGTATTTAATTGTTTTGCGTTCTTACTCATTTGGAAACCTTGGTTTTCTGGAGGGTAGCTTTTTGAGTTTTGGGCAAATTCCATTTATATCATATTTCGTGACTCCATTTTAATTCGAAATTAACAGATTTCTTTGATTTAAACTTGGGTAAAACCAAAGAAATCTTGGTTTGATGAACGTGGTTAAAACAACAAACAAATCTATTAATTTAGAATTTTATTTTAATTTTACTCAAGCGAAATGTAATGGAAAGCTTCAAGCATTAATCGAAAAAAGTGATTTCACATTAAGGCTACATCATTGTACTGAGTGTTTTCAGAGTGAAATGAAAGGGGTTATTTGAATTGACTGCTAAACATGTTTTAAATTATAACGTGTACTATATTCTTTTATAAGCTTCTCTCTTTCCTCTACACGCTACAGGAAATGCATTTGCCAATTTGCTGCATTCCAAAATTTATGGCAATCGTTGGAGCACTAACACAATAAGTAGAAAACGAACAGTGGCCTTATTTATGGGATGCATTATTTAGAAAAAGACCAAATGCCGGTATTTCGGTGGTTTATATTAAAATTTCGGAGGATAATTTTACGGATATGAACGCGCAACGAAATTAGCTGGAGAAGTAATTTGTTAATTTATTTGATAAAATTGACAAAAATTGTATAATATGCAGGTATTAGGTACCTTTAAAACGAGTATTTTTCCTAGCCTATTAATTTTTGTGGTGAATACCGTAGGAGATCCCCAAATTTTTACGACCGTTTGGAGCCAGTGAGACTACGGCATCCACAATTGGGTTGTGTTGTGAGTAAAATTGTGTTGGAAGTAGTGGAGAAGGGTAGGAGTTGGGAAGAGGAAATGAGAAGCACCTGACTACTCAGATAAGGCCACTAAACAAGCCATTATCTGAGTCATTTCAAGCCATTTCAAGAATTAAAGAATTCAAATTTTCGTGAATTTGGAAGACTTTGGATTTTTTTTGTGCGTTAACGGTACTTATTAAAAATAACACTTGCCCAAACTATTATGTTATTATAATAAAATGCAAAATTAAAAATGAAAACCTTCCAATAAAAATGTTTTTTGGGTCAAAATTTTGTTTTACATAAGACGTAAATTCGTGTAGGGTCAGTGGGCCGGTTGTGGCCATTGGGCCGGTTCTGGCCATTTTCAACTTTACAAGTCGAAATATAAGCTAAATAAAATCGAATCTTTTTTTACTCTATGGCAAAATGCATATTTGTCTATGGTCTTCGTTGACAAGTGACACAATAAATCTTATTGTTAACAGTTTGTGTTTGGTCGATGCAAATAAGTGTTGCGGAATTTTTTATTGAGATTGTTATCCAAAACCTTAAGGAACCCACTGTAAGTAATCTCAATATATATTTGTAATCCTTTTGATGTTTTATTTGAAAACAAGTTGTACCCATTATAAAAGGGTAAAGTAATATGTTTTTGAGGTTATTTTTAGAAAATTGGTTGTTTAAACATGATTTTTCGATGTGGCCATTACTGACACAAGAATTTATACAAATGTATGGGTTGTGGCCACGTTGGTGGCCACAAGTGGCTCCCATACAGTACTAGTTTTGGCCATTATCTAAAAAAATGAACATATCCGCTAATTTTGATATTTTAACTTAATAAATTATTATGTTTCTTCTTCAGAACTGTGAAAATGACTCCGGCAAATAAGAAGAAAGATGCTATTGAGCACTCAAAACGCAAACTTTTTTGTTATTCACCATCGAAAGTGATTTTGGCCCTCGATGCTATAAAAGGAGGTATGAAGGTATCTACTGCTAGTAAAAACTACAAAGTCCCCCGTAGTACTTTGCGTAACAAAATATGTGGACGTGCACCAGCGGCCTCAGGTCACGTAGGACCACAAGCTGTACTTGGTATAGAAATAGAGATGTCACTAGTCAGGTGGATTAAAGATTGTGCCCGGGCAGGTTTTCCAATTAACAGGGAATGTTTATTAGATTCCGTAAAGAAGATTGTTGTTACTGGCAACATCAATACTCCTTTCATCAATAATCGCCCTGGGAGGACATGGTTTGAGTCATTTATGACGAGACATCCTGATTTAAGCAAAAAACATGCAGAGTACATAAACAAGGCACGCGCATTGATAACCGAAGAAAAAATCAGAAACTGGTTTGAAGAAGTCATTACTTTGTTAGGACCTGATGGATGTAAGATTTTTGAAGATCCTGCTCGAGTATGGAACTGCGATGAAACTTCATTCTTCTTAGCCCCCAAAGGTGGACTTGTCTTAGCGACGAAAGGCGAACATGTTTACGACACTTCAAAAAACAGTGATAAAGAAAATATCACTACTCTGTTTACAGTAAATGCTCTTGGAGAACTGGCTCCACCTTTGACACTTTACAAATACAAAAGAATGAATTCAGATGTAGTTCAAAATGCACCTAATCGTTGGTCTATTGGTAAGACAGACAAAGGGTGGATGACTGCTGAGTCTTTCTATGAATTTATTGGTAATGTGTTCCTGCCTTATCTCAAAGAAAAGGGTACAATATTTCCAATCGTATTATTTTTAGACGGACATAAATCCCATCTGACTCTTCACCTGAGTTCACTTTGCAGAGACAACGGAATTATCGTCATAGCCTTGGTTCCAAACACAACACATATGCTGCAGCCACTGGACGTGGCTGTATTTTTTCCTTTAAAGCAACGTTGGTTGAAGTACATTCGTAAGTGGAGAATTGATAACGAAGGACAAGAAATAACTAAATTTAATCTCCCTTCTGCTTTGAACAACATTCTGATAAATGATACAAATTTTTCTAATAATGTGAAAGCTGGATTCAAGTCTTGCGGACTTTATCCATTTGGTCCTGATTTTGTAAACTATAAAAGAATTATAACTGCACCAAAACATACTGAAACTAATGTAAACATGCGCCTAGTGGAATCGACTCATCTACAGTATTTGGAGAGTAAAATTGAACCAAATATGCTTAAAGATTTCAAAGTCACTTACAGCACTGGTATGGATTGGACAGGTTGTACTGAAGGGTTGTTCCTGTATAAAGTATGGCTGGCCTTCAAAGACGATAATACTGCATTGCCAAATACAGATCTTACTTGTATTAATCTAGATCGAGTTACAACGCCTCCAGAAACTCCTGTTATTGAACCTTCATTTCCAATAGCGGTAAACGAAGAAATCCTGGACGTATCAGCATCAACATCTAAAGATATTGTATCCTCTTCTGAGATTGTAGAATTGAATATGCCGACTAATGCCGCAGAATTAGTGAAAAATTGCGTCATATGGCCTGAAAAGAAGACAAATACTACCAGTCGAAAGAGAGAGTATATTCCTTCGGTGTTAACATCAGATAAATGGAAAGATATTATGATGGCTAAGGAAAAGGAGAAAGACAGAAAAGAAGAACAAAAACAGATAAAACTAGCTAAAAAAATAAATAGGAACATTAAAAAAAAGAAACCGACTATTGAAATTTTAGAGACGTCAGAGGAAGAAAATTTGCATGATACGTCTCATTCGGACTGCGAAGACTGGATTCCACAGGTAAAGCCGTCGGGTTTCGAAGAACTAGATCGAACACCCCTGGAAGGAGATTATGTCCTGGTTGAATTCAAGAATCCCAAAGCCACTTTTTATTATGTCGGCAAAATATTGCGTTCAAAAGACGAAGACAATGAGTTCGAGATAAGCTACCTGAGAAAACATAATAACACTGGTAGCCAATTCACAATGCCACAAATTCCTGATTTGGCATCTGTTGCTGAGATTGATATTAAAATGATATTGCCACCACCATTGTTTACAGGTACAACCAAAAGGCAAAATTCTTTTTATACTTTCGAAATCGAACTCTCAGGTCTAAATATGCGCTAAATCTTATTTTTTTATAAGTTTATTGTATAACTTGAATAATAAACATCGATTTATAATCATTACTGTGTTTAATTTAGATAAAAAAATATAAGTTCCCTACATAGATTCATGTGGCCAAAACCGGCACACGGGTGTGGCCAGAACTGATTAAATTGTGGCCACAACTAATGCATGGGTCCAGTTCAATGAAAAAAAATTATTTAAAAATAATTAAAGAACTGTTATTCGATATATTTACATATATTAAAGACAGGCATTTTTATTGTACATTAATGTTGGAAAAATTATAATTTACATTTATGTGCAAGTTTGGTGCTCATTCAAAAACGAAAAAATCCTTAAGGTGGCCACAACCGGCCCACTGACCCTAAAACGGTAATTTGTAAGTTTAATTGATGCCCATAAAAACGATTTTTTAAAAATATTTCTTATATTAAATTACATATTTCATTATATTTATAAAGAAGGTAGGGTGAAATTAATTTTTAAATATCTATGATTAACTCACAATAATTGCCTAATAAATCATGAAAAATTAACTTCTTTGATGGAATATTTAATTATTTAAAGTACAAATAAATAAAACAGTTCGCACCCTTACTGGAAATTAGTTGATTTAAAAAAAATATTTTAGAGTTTGGTTAGGTATTTTGAACTCAAATTCAAATTTAAGTTTTGTATGAATAATACCACGCAGTCGTTCGTTAATAATATTGTGTTGAAAGTTACAGAATGAGAATAATACCTAATAATATGTAACTTTTGAGTGACATGAGACTCCAATTTGGTTTCATATTACTCTAATGGTAAGAGCAATATTACGTCGTAGAAAGACTTATACGGTCTAAAGCGTAACCACGAGGAGTATTTAATATTTTTATATTGAAAATTCTAGGATCATTAATCATTATAATTGCATTTCAAATAATCATTGTTTCAAATGGACGCTGTAATCAGTAAGCTTACATCGTTTTGTGATTTAACGGACAAAGAATTTTACTGATTTTAATTTTTAAATTGAAGAAGAAGATATCACTTATAATAATTTAAAGGAAAATATGAAAGAGAACAAGACCCAGAAAAATAGAAAAAGAAAATTTTCGAACACATAACCTCTCGTCTAAACGAGACGTGCGCTTTCATAGTTTCGTTTAAATTATTAGTGTTATCTTCTTCTTCAGTAATATTTTACATTGATGGGAATAACCTTCAAAAGTTATAAAAAGAGTTGTTTTTTGAAAAAAATAAATTTTCAAAGTTGTCTCGTCGACGCGTGTTCGAATCCATGCGTAAGCATTAAGTGAGAACGGAAAATGGAAACACGTAGCCCTCGCCCTGCCAGTATTGCCATCGAACAAAATAGGTAAATTCGTAAATCGCGTTTGAATAACTTTTATGTGACGACGGGGCAAGTGAGGACAAATGAGAGTTAGGAAAGTTGACGATTATGATTTTTTTTGCGTTACCTCCACACAGGAGGCCCTGAGAAAAATAATTTCCCTTGGGACCTGTGTCATCTTTGGGGACGCTATTGGAAGATATTTTTAAGGAAAGGAATGAGAGGAAGTTCTAGGAAGGAAAAAGGTAAGAGGGGTGGTTAGAAATGTAGGGTTCAGTGTGTCCAGGTCATCCGCCGCCAGATCCTGAAAAACCTCACTCCATGAACCCGGGCACCCTTCCTAGATACCAAACGTAGCGAACCACTTGGGGCGACCAGTTGAGGTGTTGGTTATCCAATAAATGGTTCCCGGGGCGGCGGTGCCCATTCCCGCCTCCCAAAATTAATTGTTTCATAACGAACCACTAAAGAGATAACCCGATAGAAGTGAATTGTTAACTTGTTTGTATCCGTGTGGAGTTTTTAATTTTTTTTTTATATGAATACCGCACAAGAGTTCCCCAACTGCTCCCGCCTGGAGCCAGTGAGACTATGGCATCCCCAATTGGGGTGTGTTGTGAGGCTGAAGGTAGTGGGGAGGGGAAGGAGATAGGGAAGAGGAAGGTGGCGAAGTATCTGGCTGTTCAGAGCTGGTCACTAAAGCAACGTTTCAATTCTGAATAGTGGTCTTACACCAGGGCGATACTGAGAGTATCTTCCACTCCGGGACGTGCTGCAAATATACTATATATTATTTTAAATGAGTAAATTGGGAATAACACAAATTAATCAAATAAAATTTATTTGCCACGCCGAGATTCGATCCCGCGACCTTCGGATTGCAAGTCAAGAGCCTTACCGCTGGATTATGCCGGCCAAGTAAGCTCAACTTCTACTTATTTCTGTTGAAATTGATAAAATATGTAATTTTTTTCTGGAAAAGAAAATTTATTTAATTTGTCTCTCTGGGGTCAAGAAGTCGATAGGTCTTTTGTAAATCGGCATAGTTCACACTTCTAGAGATTATCCATTCAGTGGGAAGGTATATCGTACAACCCACGTTGAGAATCTTGATGTCTAGAGAGAGAAGCGTTCGCCTAATTCTATCACCTTGATCTGAACTCTGTACTAAAATATTTACGCATTAGTTAAAAAAACTTTTATAAATGGTTTCGCGCTTCGCCATACATAATTTCGAAATAAAACTGTAGATTTGTATAAAAATCAATCCAACACCGGCCGACCGGTGTCCGCCAGGTGGCCGCCCACCGCAGACATTCTTCTTTACATAAATATATAAAAGATAGATTATTGTGTGAACAAAAAAGAACAATTTAATCAAAAAAAATATTTTAATTTTCTATTTATCCTACTAGATATTGATTCGCTAACCGAATATTGCAAGTGTGGGATTTTCAGAATTCGAGCTTACAATATTATACATATACGGTATTAGAGGCGTACTTGTCTTACTTTGATAATTGATTCCTGACATTATTTTGAGTAAAAAATGAAAACGAAATTTTGGACTCCGGTAACATTTTTGATATTTTTTTTTCAAATAAAAACATAAAATATCAGTAAATATTTATTGGACAGTTGGTGGTTGGGTGATTGGTTAATCGGCTGAGTGACCATTGAGGACATGTGGAATATTTTTTTTTATTTGATTTTGTAGAAAAATATTTAGGAAAAAAACATCTAAAAGTCACGACAGACCAACATTTAATTTACATGTTTTACTCGAAATAATGTTAAAGTAAGTCAAGAACGTCCCGTAACATCCTTTGTACATTAGGTATATTACGTATTTATTTATTTGTTTTTATTATACCGCATTTTATGTGCCGAAAAATAATTTGTTAAAAAAAAAACGATGTTTTAGACCACACGACTGAAGTAAAACTTCACTAACTTATATCTCCCTCTCAACTTCCGTTCGGCTCGCCCGACCGTTCGCCTCGCCCGATCACACTTTTCATAACGCTCTCGTCACGCATTCACCTGCTTACTCCCCAAGTCAAGCGTGCCTAAAGGCCCGACCGTTCGCCCCGCCCAATCTTTCGTAACGCTCTTGTCACGCATTCACCAGCTTACTCCCCAAGTCAAGCGTGCGTAAAAAAGTTTTACTTCAAAAAGCATTGAAGTAGTCCATCAAATTTTCAACCCAATATCAAAAGACAAATGGATTCAATACGATTTTTGGGGTCAAATTAATGGTCCCCATTTCATTGAACTGCTCAAAGGGAGTACATGTTGAATAAATGTATAGGTACGAGTATAATATTTTATCTCATGGGTGAAACATATAAATAATACGAACATAGATGTCTCCTGAAACAATTTCACCAAATTTACGTTTCACTCTGCCAGCTGAATACGAAATGTTCGGTGGGAAATTTGTGAATATTTCGAAATATTTATTAATCCCAGGGGATCCCACCGCCCAAACCATTCCTACCTGACAAGAGGTTCGGGAAGATCGACAGGCCAAAATATTCTTGGTAAGAGAAAAAAGAAACATGATTTTAAAGACCTTGAAGGCATAATCGTACAGTTTTGTTAAATATTATCACGTAATAAAAATGAGGATATTTTAGGAGAAAAATGATTACAAGGCACCTAGATTAGAGACATAGATTACGTTGGTCGATGTGTAGGTAATATTATTATGTTTGTTCTGAATTTTTTATTCCTAGTAAGAAGCGTTTCTTATTATGGTTTGATAACATTTTTAAAATAGTTTTTAAATTTCTTTGCGAGACAGCTAGGTCGTGAGTGAGTTACAACCAATTCAATATAGATCGACGAGAGTTTTTCAGAACGCACAAATAAAAATGTGACTGTAAAAAGTGAAGTTTAAAAGTTCGTTCCGGTGTGAAAAATACTCCGGTGTAATATCCTTAGTGATTCTTGGTCATGTTTAAAACGGTTCCATGCCAACTCAGAATGAAACTAATTCAGAAACACCTCAGAAAGGTCATTAAAAGCTATGAAAAATAATTTAAAAATAGCCGGTAACCCTAACCTAACTTAACCTATTTTTTTATCATCACTCTTAATGACCTTTCTGAGGTGCTTCTGAGTTGGTTTCATTCTGAGTTGGCCGGTCACCGTTTAAAACCTAGAACTGTTTAGTCCGGCACTTTCAAACTTTCTCCTCCCCCGTCTTCTACCATTCTTCCAATTTTTTTTGTACTTGATATGTGACCAGTTGGGGGTGCCTTGGTTCCACTGGCTGTGAAGCGGGAAACTAAACTGTGATTTATAACAATCCGATGTACCGTTTTAGTTCTCGTTTTACTAACACCAATTTTTAACTGTTCATTGGATAAGAGCACCTCTACCGTAGGTCACCCCTCTCTAAATATGATGACTTAGTGATGGGTTCATGGATCATGGAGTGAGGTTTGTCTAGGACTGGGACTGGTTGGACTCGTCTACCCATCAGCTGGGTGGCTGACCGGATCGGGAGAGGCCGGTTGAGGGAGACCCTTTGGCCTCCCCAGCCGGAGTCGGCCAAACGCCTTGCACCGCACTGGGGGGAGTAATTCATACGTTACTCCTGCACACATTGACCCCCAGATTCCTACTCCTCACAACTTTTCTTTCTCAGAATTTCCTTTACTTAGAAAGGGTACCGAATCTAGATTCCCATAACATCCCCAAAGAAGGGATAGGTCATGAGGGAAATTATTTTCATCAGGGCCTCCTGTATGGAGTTAATGTAAAAAAACTATGCCGCCATTTCTTAGACTATAGACTAGTCGTAAATATGAAGTTTTCTTTATTTTCCTTTCCGATTCGCAGTATTTGGTTAAATTCTAGAAGCACCGCCCACCTTAGTTAACTTATTCTAAACTCTTCTAAACGTGGGCACCCATTATTCCTAGCTTTGCTAAACTTTTTAGAAGTAATTTTATACTCTCTCTGTCAAAATAACACGTGGACGGAATTAATAATTTTGTTTTAATTTTGTTTTGTTTCTCTATAGCTTTCAAAGAGAGCAGTGGGGGTAAATATTGCGTTCATGAAATTAACGAACGAATGACATATGCATTATGTATGAAGCATCATACAGCTATCGTTATGCAAAATATGAAAATGAGAGTAATTTAACCCCTCCATTCACCTAATGGACACTAAAAAATAATTCCTTTGTTGTTTTAAAGTACAAAGAACTTTGAGGGATCAAGTATTTCCCAAAAATTATAATCGAAAATTGTTATTTAAAAGGAGGCAAGAATTCACAGAACGGGAAATTCAGATGTCCTAAGAATTTTGGTAAATTTTTATTACAATATAAATATCATTGAACGGTGATTTTTACTGTAACTTATAAAAAAATATTCTTAGCCATTTTTTGACATGAGCTCTTTTAATTTTGTTTCAGGGAGATGCTAAACACGGTCACAATCGGTTTTCACGGACAAGAAGTCTTATTTTGATGCCGATCATCAATGATAAATGTACAGGTGAATGTCTTGTGACCTTTTTGAAAAACAATTTCTTTGTTACTTCGGTCTTGAAGTGAAATTTCTTTATTTCTTTGGCCCCGCCATGATTTGGATTTCGGATGAAACAGAAATGACGCTTACTGCACCTGCGACGCATCAACTGCGCTCATTGACCGCTTTGATTATGATGTCACTTTTGATTGAGATATCAAACGGAAATTATCCTGGTCTGTTTATTGGTCGCATTGATTATGACCTCACTTTTCAAGTATTGGTTGAGATTGTTTTGGTAAAGTTTGGATTCTATCGTGTGTAAACGGCCGGCGTAGTCCAGCGGTAAAGCTCTTGACTCGCACTCCGAAGGTCGCGGGATCCAATCCCGGCGTGGCAAATAAATTCTACTTGATTAATTTGTGTTATTTCACAATTTATTCATTTAAAATAATATGTGACATATGTGCCAGACCTTGACAAACCTCACCCCATGAACCCGGGCATCCCTGCTAAATCACCAAACGTAGCGAATCACTTGGGGTGACTAATGGCAGAGGTGTTGGTTATTCAATAAACGTTCCCGGGGCGGCGGTAACCATTCCCACCTCCCAAATTGTAAATGTTGTTCCCATGGCTGTTTCCAACAGTATTTATCTCGGGAATGCTTGGTACTTGCAGCCTTAATTCTAGGAGGGATGTCGCATTAACTGCCGATGGCTTATAAGCTTCTGTGAGGTTTGCCTAGGTCATGGTGGCGAATTTGTTTGCCTCCTTACTGCGTGACAGGCCATGCAGATTGGTAGAGGAAGACCCAACCTCACGACCCGACCCCAACTCCAAGCCGGACTCTCTCGACCCATAGCCATGCACCGCTGTGGGAGGGATGGATTCATATGTCCGTCATTCCTGGACACATTGACACCCAGATTCCTTCCAACCCTCATACCTTTTTCCTTCCCAGAACTTCCTCACTTTCCTTTTCCTGAAAACACCTTTCACACAACATCCCCAAAGAGGATATAGGCCCTGGAAGAGCGTTTCCTCGGGAACTCCTGGACTCCCTCTAAAAAAAGAGGCATCTACAAACTAAACGCTTAAATACACGGTGTTTGGAACAAGCGGAACGCTCGTGAATCTACATCACATGGAGATGTATTATTCGGCACACAAATTAAGCATCATTAGTTGTCTTTTGAAAGTTATAACTGTGGATGTTGAGAATTAAGTTACATTATGTGATATATACACAAGTTAAAAAAATACTAGCAGATACTTGGGTCTTTTTTATTTGGGAGGCGGGTGTGGGTATCGCTGCCCCGAGAACCGTTTATTGGATAACAAACACCACTGCCATAGGTCACTTCAAGTGGTGCGCTACGTTTGGTGACTTAGCAGGGGTGCCCGGGTTCATGTAGTGGGATGGATTCATGCGTCCGTCTTCCTGGACACGTTAAACCCCAGATTCTTATTAACCCCTCAAACCTTATTTATTCCCAGAACTTCTCTTCACCTTCCTTTCCATAAAAGTACCCTCCACACAGCATCCCCAAAGATGACATAGCCCCTGAGGGAATTTTGTTTTCCTCAGGAGGTTCTGCGTGGAGCTAATGTTAAAAAAAATTGATTGCACGTGATGCCATACAAAATAATTACGTCCCTCTTATTCTGTCAAAACGTTCCAATGCTTGGGTTAATAGATTAGGTTGGGTAAAAACACATTTAAAAAGAAGTTACCAGCTTACCAGTTCTACAAATTAAAAACATAACGAATCTTTGGCTAGGTCGTATGTTAAAATAATACCATTTTTTTGGCACCTCCTGAGCAGTCGGAGGAAGAATTTTCTTTATTCGCATCTATCCATTTGTTGGTCTAAGATTATATCCAAAGCATTCAGGATTTGTCGCTAGGATTGGCACTCGACGAAGTCAAATAAGACTAAGCCTAAGCAGCTTAGCCGTGAAGGGAAAACTTTTAGAATGTTTGCTACGAATCAACCAGGCGGAGGGGACTTCAACATCAACATCAACAACTAACTTTTCAAAATAATCTAGGCGTCATAGTTTTTTTTTTTTAAGAACGAGTATTTTAACGCCCTCCGTGGACGAGGGGTAAGACTCTCGAATCTCGATAATGAATCCGGAGGTCGTTGTGTGCAAGCTAATTTTAATAAATTAAATTGTGTCGCTGTTTGACGGCCTCCGTTGTCGAGGGGCAAGGCTTTCGACTCTCACAATCCGGAGATCGCGGATTTAAATCCCGGTGTGCTCATGTAAATTTTGTTTGATTAATTTGTGTAATTTATTAATTAAAAATAAAGTATAGTATATCTGATATCTTCTGTCTTGAGTAAGTACCTAGTTGTGGACGTTTTGGTTTACCAGAAGCAAAAACAATATTTCCGTCTTCTAAAAAATCGAAATTAATTTCACTTGGGTCTAGCAGTAGAAATGTTTTATATGTATTAAACATGGTGACATCAGTAACACTAACACTTATGGGGATCATTTAAAATGGATGTTTATGGGAAAATACGTGTATATTATTATTATAATTTGGGAGGCGAGTATGGGTACCGTCGCCCCGGGAACCATTTATTAGATAACCAACACATCTGCCTTAGGTCACCTCAAGTGGTTCGCTACGTTTTGTAATTTAGCAGAAGTGCCCGTGGTCATGGGGTCAGGTTTGTGTTCAGAATCTTGCCAGCAGATGTGTCTGCCCACCAACAGCGTGGCAGGTCGGATCTGGAGAGACTGGTTGAGGCAGATCTTTGAACCTCTCCAGCAGGACTCATTCGTGGATTCATTCGTCCATCACTACTGGACTGACCCTTAGATTCCTACCTACTCCTCATGCTTTTTTCCTTCCCAGGACTTCCTCTCCTTCCTTCCCCTAAAAAGACCATTCACACAGCTTCCCCAAAGATGACATTCTCTGAGCGATTTTTTTTCCTTAGGGCCTCCTGTGTGGAGCCTCGTGTAAAAAAATATTAGTTTCAAGCCGGTTTTAAGCACTTTATTCAGAATTTCCGGAATCTATTTGCTCTCAACGCTCCACAACGGATCATTGACTACGTCCAGACTAAGCCGCACAACGCACCGAGCCGATCCAAACTAATAAATAAATAATTAAGCAGTCAAAAGAGCAAAATAAAGTGCATGAATTCAATTGTGACCACGTCTTTTCCATTAATGTTCAAGATTTATTTTACTTATTTACTTGCTAGTTGGGAGCTGCTCGGTGCGTTGTGCATCTTAGTTAAACATTGATTTATTTATTAAGACAATCGTTTTTTCAATAACCCAAGTTGCGGTTGAGTTCGTGTATTGAGAATATTTCTCTTAACTTTACCGCCAAATAATATTTTTTTGATGAGAAAGTTTATAATGAAAATTTTCCATGCACAGATGGTAGAAGTTAAAAGTTGGGTGCAGCAATTTTCATATCAAGATGCGGGGTAAGCAGGGTCGGACTTCCGCAAGAGGCCCGAAAGGCCCGGGCCTAGGGCCTCAACGTAATTTCCAATTGAAGACACAGAACTTGAAATATATTTCAACAAATTTCCCAGAGGCCCCACTTCAGAAGAACCCCGGCTAGGTGCCAAAATGGTACACATGAATAACGAAATAATTAAAAAAATTTCGAGGGCCTCAACTTTGGAGATGCCAGAATTTTAGAAGGCGAGAATGGATATCGCCGCCCCGGGAACTATTTATAACTAACCAACACCCTTGCCATGGGTCACCCCAAGTGGTTCGCTACGTTTGGTGTCTTTGCAGAGGTGCCCATGTTCATGGGGTGAGGTTTGTCAAGGTCTTGGAGGCCGATGTGTGGCGGGCCTACTGCGTGGCGGGCCGGATCAAGAGGGGCAGGTTAAGGAGGTCTTTTGACCTCTGCAGCCAGAATCTCTTGATTCATTGCCTAGCATCGCAGTTGAAGGAATGGATTCACTCCTGGACTACTGGACACACTGACCCCCCAAGATTCCTACCCAATCCACATACGTATTTCTTTCTCAGAATGTCCTCTTCCTCTTAAGTTTCCTTAAAAAACCCCTTCACATAGAATCCCCTAAGATGACATAGGCCCTGAGGGAAATTATTTTCAACAGGGCCTCCTTTGTCAAGTTAATGTAAAAAAAATAAAATGCTACACATTGAGGAAAAATAAAATGAGATTCCCATCCCAGAAAGAAATCAAAATCTCGTAAATCATTGCTATGTAGGACGGTGTAAGTGTATTTTATAGATTGTTCTTCAAAAGTATTACGCGGATACATTACACCCCCGGTACACATATGAACTCGTTCAAATAACCAAAATATAAAATATTTTGAATCCGAAAAAAAACCGGTGTGTTGGTGCAAACCGACTCTGTAAGTGCCAAGGAACTTGGCTGTGGGTGTCTTCCCCAGTCTGGTAAGAAAGCGGTTAGGTTTAGTTCATCGTCATCTTTTTCTGGGCGGAACAAGTATTTATGTGTAAGGATTAGGGATCCATTACCCCCTGCATAATATGCACTCTCAGTAGCCGCCGCGGGCGAACTGTTAATTTTAACTTTTAAACTTAAGTGGAATCATGTTTAAAAGCATTTTAAAAACGATCGTTTAATTTAAAAGCTTTACTTTAAACAGATTATTTTTCTAGAAAGGATCCCTTCAATGAACGTCAAATAAATAAATATTTTAATACACCACTCTTACTAAAAACATTTTTTCTTTTTAAACGACTTCAAAAATGAAGAGGTTCTCAATTCAACCGTATTTTTCAAATTTTTTTTTATGCTTGTTACCTCAGAACTTCCGACTGGGTGAACTGATATTGATGATTCTTTTTTTATTTGAAAGCTGGTGCTTCCCGTGTGGTCCTATTTCAATTTGGTCCAGTTCTGACAATGGCATCCATGAGAAAACCATATAAGTCTTAAATTTGCATTAAGTATGTGCGCGACAAATGGACGAATAACTCAATATCACGCCAACCGATCTCGATGATTCTTTTTTTATTGGAAAGGATGTACCTCCAGGGTAGTTTGATGAGAGTTTGGTTAGGTTCTGATTATGGAATCCATGACAAAGTAACGGAACTCTTCAATTCTTATGAGCAAATTAACGATACTCGCCGAATCTTTTATAGGCTATGGGGTCGTCCATTAATCACGTGATGTTTTTTTAGCAACTTTTTACCCCCCCCCCCCCCCTCCCCCCTGGTGATATGTGGTGAGGTTTTAGACTAACCCCCCCAAATTTTCAGAATATTATCATGAAAAATAAATACACGTGATATCTCATTATACCCCCCCCCCCGTCGTGATTTTTCCGAACCCCCCCCCCCCCTTTTGAGCCTCACGTGATTAATGGACGACCCCTATCCGGATATGAGTCACCTCTACCGTAACGTCGTCATGGTCAAGTAATGTCTGTCTCATATGAGCAGCACGTTTAGTAGGTCTACCCGTATTCAGACAAATTAGTTAGTGTACTTCAGTTTCACTAAAAATCAAAAAAATAAACAAAAATTTTAACAAAACAAAAAAATGACTTCAAAAAATGCACTAAAAGTAAAAAATAATTTCGTATTCTTCTACAACTTAATAATCAACTTACTTTTTCTACTCATCAATATGTAAGTACGATTGTTATTTTTAGAGTCGGTGTCAGCCAAGGTACCCTGCCCGGCGTGTTCACTTGACAGCTCCCCTCCCGCCACGGCCCCGCACACGCCTCTCGCCTCGTCGAGTCGCGCGTGCGACATAAGCACATCTCATCTATAACTATGTTTATAGTTACAAACCTACCTTGGCTGAAACCGACTCTAAAAATAACAATCGTACCTACATATTGATGAGTAGGAAAAGTAAGTTGATTATCAAGTTGTAGAAGAATACGAAATTATTTTTTACTTTTCAGTGCATTTTTTGAAGTCGTTTTTTTGTTTTGTTAAAATTTTTGTTTATTATGTCCATGAAACGAGAAAGAACACTTAAAAAATATCTCAAAAATCGTTTCATTAGCAAATTATGACTTTATGGATTGAAAACAGTTCAGTTGACGTATTAGTATAGACTAGGAATACTAAGATATAACATAGTCATACACCAGCACAAAAGCAAGTCCACTTATCGTTATCTACTCACACGAGTCAATTTGGAATGAACTCCTTACAATACATCGCGTATACGCAGTACAACGCGTTACCTAGTAACCTAAAACTTCCAGTAACAAACAAAAACATTGGCAAAAGCTCTTAAAGGATATTTTCTCAGCAGCTTTATCAACCAGTGGCTCAATCTTTCTTTGGATGTTTCGATGTCTCAATCAACTTTTGTATTTCCTTCGTAACCAGTATTTTTAAAATATTTTTTTATCGTTGCCCGTATTTATGAAATATTTTTCAATTAACTCTGTTTTGTCTGTCCAGTCTGTTGTAAAAACTACTAATACTCTTTGTCCTTTTAAACGTCCTGTATTCTAATGTAAAAATAATTTTATGTATAGTCTTTTTAAACGTCCTGCATTCTTATGTAAAAATAATTTTATAGTCCTTTTAAACGTCCTGTATTCTTACGTAAAAATAATTTTATAGTCCTTTTAAGCGTCCTGTATTCTTATGTAAAAATAATTTTAAAGTCCTTTTAAACGTCCTGTATTCTTATGTAAAAATAATTTTATAGTCCTTTTAAACGTCCTGTATTCTTATGTAAAAATAATTTTATAATCCTTTTAAACGTCCTGTATTCTTATGTAAAAATAGTTTTATAGTCCTTTTAAACGTCCTGTATTCTTATGTAAAAATAATTTTATTCTAATATTGCACATCGTTGTCTTTTTTCCAAAATGACTTTGATTAGACTCATTGGGAATTTTAAATTTTAGCAATGTTATTATTTGTTCATATGAAGCGGATACTTATTATTATTTTGTAAAATGTTGTCTCGTAAATAAATAATTCTAGCATCGAATGATTTAATTCCCTTATTTATTGTTATCAGGTTTATTTTTTAAGATTCCCTTTAATTTTTATTTCTTTTGTATATTCGATAATATTATTATTTAATTTATAAAAACAGTTCATTATAAACAACTTGTGTTATGTAATTATTAACTGTGGTTTAAACCACTTACAGACGATCATTTATATCATTTCTAAATAGGTTAGTCACATTTCAGAGCTAGTGAAGAGAATGAGGAAATGTATATATACCTATATATTTTTTTTAGGTTGAGAAATATTTTAAATGTAAAAATAATGAAAAATGTGTACCTACTATTACGCCCTTGTTCATTCTTTACTTATTAATTATAGGTTGGGGAATATCTTACAAAAACAAACGAAACTAAATAAAGGTTTCGCAAAGAATCATCGTTAAAGTATATTTAAAAAAAATCGACCTTGTCTACATAATCACTTTTTAAATTGTTTCCAATACCAAATGTAGATGACAAATTCAAGCAAGCTCGCATTATAAAAATGTGTAAAGAAAAAAATAACAAAGAATACCAAGAATTTTACAAACTATTGAGAAATGGAAACCAATTTATTACACCAAATTTTAAAACAACTCAAATGCAAAATCATTATATTTTCCAAGCCTTAAAAAGCTATAATAACCTCCCTTCTGAATTACGCGTATCATCAACCAATCAGAACCAATAAATTAAATTAAACAATTAAAAAAAAACTTACAGTAAGAAGTAAATATTTTATACAAAACATATGTAGCAATCGGACGTGCTACGTAAACTTGTAAAAGAAAACACTAGAATTAACCTTTCATAGTTTTTACTAAGAATTAAAATTCACAATGTTATCGGATTCGGAGCGTGACAGTAGTAAAATAACGGGACCATTTGTTTTGGCTTGCTGTTTTAAAGACTAATGTACAGGGAATTTGAATGCTCCGGTACTTTCCATAAGGTGCGACGATATGCCAAATATTTCAGCGCAGGTAGGTAAGTACTTCTCCGTGTTCAGCGTTGTTGTTGCTCAACGTTTTGTTGAGCGTTGGCTCGCCACACATATTATAACTAACAACTTAGTTAAGAATCGTAGCTCCCTTGTCAGGCACAAGAGCTCCTCTTTTCTGATAAGGTGTATATGACCAAAAACATCCTTTAATTTAATATTTTGTAAAATATATTTGTGTAAATGTAACTCATATTTTTTTATATCACAATAAAAAAGGTTATCGCGAAAACTTTTCGCAATAACCTTTTTTTTTCGACTGGTCAGCGGTTGAGTGGGCATAGCGCTTGGGTCCCACCCGAGCGTCGCGTGTTCGATTCCTCGGCTGGCCAAGTCCTCCATCGCAACACAAGCAACTTTTTCGGCTTTCTGTGGTGGTAGTAGGAGATTTTCAAACATTGTTGGGTTATTTGTAACCAGGGCCGGATCTACGAAATCTGGCGCCCTGTGCAGTAGGTACCGATGGCGCCCCCCCCCCCCCTACATTTTTATTTTGATTAAAAATTCGTTCACCCCAATTTTTTTTTTATGTAATTGTTATTTTTTTTTTAAACTAATTTATCAAATAAAATCAAGACATATAAAGGGTGTATAATAAGTGACCTGGCGGTAGCTCTCACACTCGTTTTTTTTAAAGAGAGGATCGCCAGGAGCCCTATACTCTCTGAATCTATTTGGTAAACATACATTATGGTGCTATTTTAATTATTTTAGGAAAAACTCTTTGCAAGTTATGCTTTAAAATAATACAACGAATTGTTTGTTTGTGCCCGTACCATTATTTAAAATATAGGTTACGAGACAATGCGGGTGGTTTCGCTGAACTAGGTCCATTAGACATTCTTGAGATTTACTGCCTATATACCCTACACCCTACACGAATATTAGAAAAAGCAAATACAAATACGTTCTCATGGCAACGTACAACACAAGAATAGCATCTACAGCTTCTGACTAGCAAACAGGCAGTCCCGACGAGAGACAGTGAGCAGTGATAATAAGAATATAACCTCAAATTTGTACGTTGCATTTCCCCTGTGTTGAGCGAACACTAAACACTGACGTATGGTATCAACGGCTTACGAACAAAAATACCGCGCTGTGATTGGTTATTGAATTTGGATCGCACCTATTCGTCGTAAAAGACGGTAAAAGATGTATGGAAAAATAGATCTTACGTTAAACTAAATATATGGAATTTGTAAAAAAATTCTGTAACTGACTATAAATTCGTAAGCCGTTGATACCAACCTGATGAGTGCGCATTCTGTTTCTTTGGAAAGTGTTGCTAGAGCGTAATAATTATTTCGTACTATGGGTAATTTTTAAACGATTCAGGGAATATTATAACTAAATTTTAATACAATATTTATTTTCTCACGGCGCCCCTTCGGAGTTGGCGCCAGGTTTTTGCACGTTTTTGAACGTATGGCAGATCCGGCGCTGTTTGTAACCTGGGAATGTTTGTCTTTCTTTAAAAAAAAAAACGTACATTGCTTTTATTTTATTACCCATCCTTATTTATTTCCGTGTAAAATGACGGTAATTATGAATGGTTATTATACTTATTACCCTTTTTAACGTTTCTTCAATTAGCTTTGTTTAAATTTAACTGAAAGTCCAGACTGTGAGTTATTTCCAAATGATGGCCGAGGGGTTTCTTTTTACAGAATAATTAAGTATTATTATGCTTTTAGACACTTAACATCGGTTTAAAGTTTAAAAATATCGAAGAGTGGCGAGCGAATTATATTTTTTTCTATTTTTACTGTTCATTTATCTAACTAGCTTTCGGATAAGTTTTTAAAATTTCATTTCTTGAGTTTTGAATTCATCAAGTATTATAATTTTCCCGATGTATCACGAGTATCGTAATCCACGGTGTCAAATTCTCATGGATGCAGTTTAAAAGTTAATTCAGAATGCAAAACCTTATGTAGTGAAGTATTGTCCCTTTCCGACAACATTCCTTAGATTCCTCCCTCAGCCGTATCCTCTGTGCGTTTTATAGCTGCCGAGGATTTGCTTTTGGATCTTGCGGATCCCGTTCAACTTCAATTTTGCACCATTTTTCGATGTTTTAATTTAAAAAAAAAAATTATTTCCCACCTAGACAGTCTACAATGTTTTCAATTTTTCTGCTTTATGATTTGTCTCTTCGCATTATGATTATGTTGAATATGTCGCAATTATTTTTATCTGTGGCGAGCCAACGCTCAACAAAACGTTGAGTAACAAGAACGCTGAACACGGAGAAGTACTTACCTACCTGCGCTGAAATATTTGGCACATCGTCGCACCTTATGGAAAGTACCGGAGCATTCGAATTCCCTGTACATTAGTCTTTAGAACAGCAAGCCAAAACAAATGGTCCCGTTATTTTACTACTGTCACGCTCCGTATTCCGATAACATTGTGAATTTTAATTCTTAGTAAAAACTATGAAAGGTTAATTCTAGTGTTTTCTTTTACAAGTTTACGTAGCACGTCCGATTGCTACATATCTTTACACAATTGAAAATTGAACAGTTAAAATTAAACAGACGACAAAAAATAACATTTTTGGAGAAAACGAGCAATTTTAAATGATTCCAACGCAATTCAAAATCACAATTTACTAATACTCCGTTGTGATAAAAGCACTTTTCGAGTTTCATCAACAAGAAAGATATATTATTAAAAATACGAAACATGTTGTTGGCTAAAAATGTTTCCAGAATCCATTATTTTTTAATCCATTTTCTTTTAAGCGTCCTTCCTGCTTTATTATTAATTAGCTGGTTCCCGGTATGTGTTGCAATGCCATATTAAAATAAATACATTGTTTCTCCCTGAATCGCCTTTCCCGTGCGTCCCCGTTCCCCTCCCGCGTCCCCTTCCTAGCTAGCTTTATAAATTATAGCCTTTATGTTATTCTGATGTATGAGCAGTATTATTCTTAAATTTTATTATAAATTCAGTACTTTTTGCGTGAAAGAGTAACAAACACACATACATCCACACAAACTTTCGCGTTTATTTACTAGCTGGATCCCGGCAAGCGTTGCAATCAAAAGAAATACATTGTTTCTCCCTGAATCACCTTTCGTGCGTCCGCGTTTCTTGTAATTCTGATGTAAGATTTCTGATATAAGAGCTATATTATTGTAAAGTTTCATTAAAATCCATTCAGTACTTTTTGCGTGAAAAAGTAACAAACAAACATAAATCCATACAAAATTTGGCGTTTATAATATTAGTAAGACAATATTCTAAACAAGCCATAAATAAGCGATCAAATTAAGTAAGTAGTTTCCTGGGAATGTAGGTATCCATAATGGGGATACCGATTAAATTATTAAAAAGGTAGTGAACTGTATAATATTTCTTTTAGTGGTCATTTTTAAAAACGCCTTTAAGAGCGTTTAACCAGCCAGCGGACGAAAATCCACATTTCGTCGAAAGTTGTTCTTACGATCGTGCAGGGCGGTTACAATGAGAAAGATTAATTATTCTCCGTACCAGCTTTTTAATATTATAACTCAATATCGAATTTATTTCAATCCAAATTAGCTTTAATTTATACCTTCATCCAAAAATGCTGAAAGGCGTGGTGATAAAACTATTAAAATAATGTTCTTTTTGTAATTATTTTTTGATTATAAGTATTTATCATTTTTCAATAATGTCAAAATTTAATAAGAATGTTAAAAAAATCTGAAATATATTAGTTTGTAAGTGCGCAAATAAATACACAAATGGACCAATTTTCGTCAAGAAACACATGTACGTACATATTTTTTAATGATTTTATTGAAACTAAAATTATAATTCTAAAACATGCGTTTGCTAGATAATGTATTGATTTATTTTACTGCATGATTATATTATTTGAAATGAGTGTGGTAAAATACAAAATCTTTTTTGAAAATTTAACAAATCTGCCAACGACCTATGGAATAACCTCATTATACTAAAAATTAAAAAATTTTCTCCAAAAATTTATTACATGCGAATGCTAGATAAAAGAACAATCTTTCGAAATCCATTTATAATATTTTGTGGAAAAGAGTCAATACGTCTAAAATCTGATTTGAAAATGACATATTTCTGGTTTTCTCTGGTAATGCTCTCTTAAAATTCGTACATAAAATGTTTTACGAAAGGCGTTTCATCAGTGTGCATCTAGTAATACATAAAACTTCTACAATTAAATCGTATATTGCTTAGTCGTAATATATTGCAGCCTGACAACAAACACTCCTTTACTTTATTATTGACTGAAATTAACTACTTATATTATTTAAGGTTTTGGTTAGGTTAGGTTTATTTATAATTAATAGGAATTATTTTTCTTATATATTATTTTTCTTTTGGTAGAATGTATTATTTTTATTTTGGTAATATGTTTTATTTTTCTTTTGGTTTATTTACAAGTAAACTAATAATTTTACATTTCTTTCTTTTTTCTATATTGAAAAAAAAACATGTACGTAAAAGACACTTGTGCGTAATTATAAATAATTAATAATAACTAAATTAGTAAATAATTAAATTATGCATACATTATAAATAATTAAATATTTTTGCCTGAGCTTTAGTAAATAAGATAAAGTTTTAACTGTTCAAACAAATTTTAATAATTTTTTTGCTTCATATACCACTGTTTGTTTTTTCTAGGAATTAAAATAAAATATATTTAACCATAATATTACCCACGCACAGGCTGCGCCTTAGTGGGTTCCCATTATTTTTATTATATCTAAAATATGTAACTATAAAATGTAAAATTGGGAAAAGTAAAGGATTTAAAAAAAAAAAAAATTGTTAATTTGTGTCCCAAATTGGTCATTTCTAAATTAAATTTACGCCTATCAAAATGTTCGTCATTTGACTGTCCTAGAACGGGAGACCTTCCTAGTTGGACAGTCAAAGCTTCTTTGTACTGATGTATTCTCTATAACAAATAAACGTTTTATTATTATTATTATATAAAAATAAATTGAATATTTGTTTTGAAACACACGGATTCTAGTGAGGGTTAAAAATATATATATATTTTATATGAAAAGTTACCTGCACAAGAGTTCCAATTACTCCCAACCATCTGGAGCTTGTGAGACTATGGCCAGTGGCGTAGCGAAGGGGGGGGGGGGCAACAGGGGATGACACTCGACCGTGGAAAATTTTTTACGAAGGATATTGTCACCAAAGTATTGTATACATGAACACGGTCTGTTATTTGCTTTCATATGTTCCCCGTGGAGTTCTCTGAATTTTGTGTCTAGATCTTTTTATAGGCGAACATAGCCTATATTTGTGGAGAAATCTGAAATTCTATAGCCACCCCCCCCCAGGATGAACCAATTTTCTAGCTACGCCACTGACTATGGCAACTCCTAAATGGTGTATATTGGGAAGCTAAAGGTACTGGGGAGGAGAAGGAGATGGGGAAGCAGGAGATCTGACCACCGAACATGGCTAAAGCCATTTCAAGCAACGTTTCAATTCTGAATGATGGTCTTACACCAGGGCGATATTGAGAGTCTTTTACACTCTGGAACGTGTCGCAAATACACCATATATATTATTTTTAATCAATAAATTGTGAAATAACACAATTTATACAAATAAAATTTTCTTGCTGACGCCGGGATTTGAACCCGTGACCTTCGGATTACCAGTCGAGAACCTTACCCCTAGATCATGGAGGCCGTCAACTTGTTTGTATGTAAATAGGTATATTTATGTTTTTTTTGTCTAAAAATAAATGATAATTATTGATAATGATAATGATATAACTCTACGTATAGGAAAATAACTTCCCTCACGGCCCATGTAACCATTGGGTTGCTGTGATGAGATTCTTTTTAAGAAAAAGAAGGAAGGAGAGGAAGTTCTGGGAAGGAAAAAGGTATGATGGGTAGGTAGGAATCTGGAGTCCAATACGATATGTGCATAAAACGGTTCCACGATAACTCCAATAAGTTTTGTCTCAACAAGTAGCATTTCAACACCCCTATAATAAAATTATGAAAAAAAAAGAAAAATTTATTTATTTATTTATTTACGGACAATTATACCATGTCCTAATCTAAAGTAACCTATTAACCAATTAAAAAAAAATCGAGTGCAATTCACACGCAGTAGAAGTGAAACCTTCACCCATATAATCTCAACTAATAGGAGCCTAGAAAAGTGAGCTCATACTCAAAGCGGCCAAAGCGCGCAGCTGACAGAGCGCGACGCTCCATAGGTATTGTACGTAGGTAAGGTTTCATTCTGTCAAATGAATTGAATTCTCAAGTTATTGTTCATAATATTGTTTTGTTAATTATTGTCTGTTTTGTTAATTATTTTCTCCTTAAATAAAATATCTCTTTCTCTCGCAGGCTAAATCCTACAGATGTATGTATTTTTCTCTTTTTACCGTCACTCGTTTCGGATTCATCGAGTTTCAAATCACAACGGTGCTAAAGAAGTTTCACTTCAAAATCCTCACTTTTAATGAATTTTCAAAGGAGATGATGAAGTTACATGTTTCCGAATGGTCCTGTTACCGTCTAAATCGTAGCAATAAATTTACCGTTTTTATAAATTCAAATATTTTCCTTCGATTGATTTTGATTCAGAGTGAATTTAAAAAAGGAAGAGAAAAATTATTTTACATTTTCGTCCTTTTGGATTTCACAGAAATCGAACAATTCTTCAAATTTTACAGTTAAAATCCATGTTCTGGCTTGCAATTGAAGTAAAATCATGTATGGTTTCATAGTGCTTTCACACAAACGAAGTATTGAATTCCGTAAGTCTAAACTTAAACTTTAGGTCGCACAGTTTACACCCGCGCTGTGCAAGTGGGTTCCCTACAGAGCGTCGGACCATCCCATAAGTTCTTTGAAAGTACTATTCAAGTTCTGTTATTTTATCATAGTGTTTCAGTTGCTTCACAGAAGTAAAATAGTAACAGGACTTGAATAGAACGTTCATAGACTTATTGATTTCTAATATCATTTCTAATTATTGATGAATTGTTCAAATTCTCTGAAACGTCTGGCCCTAAGTGATGTCCCTGTTTACAATTTTGGAAGCATCATTACTGGCAACTACACAAAATAGTTGCCTGTGGTTCTTTCTTCAGTATACATAAATTCCTACATCATTACTTATTACCTATGTATTAGGAATACGAAACAACGCAGGTCAAACAAAGGGTAGTAATTGAAAAAGTAAAAATACAAAGGGGATACAAGCTTAATGTTGGGGCTGTCAGGATACATTTAGTAATTGTACCTAGAATTTATAATCTCCGGCAAACTTGACAAAGAACAGAATAATGATGTATAATACACAAGGCCTCTAAGTAATAGGTAATAGAATAATAAATTGAAACTTTAACGCGAACCCCCTAAAAGCCCAAAGTGTCTCGCAGCGCCGAGTATTTTCCGCCGTGTAAACTAAGCAAGTTAGATAACAGAGGATCAACTCGTTAAACTAATTATGCATTGTTTGCTGCTAGAAGTTCATGCAGAGGTAGTGATTCTTAGTTGAATGTTACGCGATTAAGGCGACGCAAAGCGAAGTTATACAAAATCATGCGAAATCACGTGTTTTTGGTTAGAAAAAATATTAAAGATGCTTTTTAAATACTGCTTGGGATTAGAGCACCCCTTGTCCTTTGATATAATCGCGCATTTTTAATGATATTTCTTTTAGAAGCCTAGAAAAAACAAAAATTAAAAAAAAGCATTGGTGAAAAATCATCATTTGTATAGGCGTGTTGTAAGGCTAAGGCTGAATTTAGTCTCACGCTCACCGTCAGCGCTCATAGATCAGCGCGTAGTTCGTCAGCGCTGAGGCTCAGCGTGGCTCGTTTCAGTATCGTACTGACCACCTTACTGTACAGACGAAGACCAAAATGCGGAGTGTATTAGTTATTGCTGCTTTGTACTACCTATCCCAAAAAAATAAAAACGATTCGCCATGACTGTACACGCTGATGACGTCCGCTCCGCTCGACACTAGAACGCTCACTGAAAGCAGAGGCGCTCGTGCAATCGTCAGCGCCGACAGCTACGCGGCTCCGACGCGCGACGCGTACGGCCGCGTAGCCATCAGCGCTGACCACCTTGCGCGCTGATAGCTACGCGTCATTCAAAAACGCTTCCTAGAAGTTCATATATTTCGACCATCAGCGCCGACGGTGCGCGTGCGGTCAGCGTACTAAATTCAACTTAGGGTTGAACTTTGAAAGTTGTTTTCTCTGGCCCTACATTGCCGATCTGACAGAAATTTTGGATTGGTTCTTAAAACTATATTCTTCATATGAATCAATCAAAAAATCTCAAAATAGAGCGTTTGTGAAAAATCATCAGTTGAATGGGCGTATTTTAAAGTTTAAGGTCGAACTTCATAAATCGTTTTCTTAGGCCCGAAAAAGAAATTTGGATTCATACTAAGAACTATGGTCTTTAAAGGAATACAATTTGGATTTTTATTAACAACTGTGGTCTTTAAAGGAATCAAAAAATCTGTAAAAAGTATAAGTAGCATAAAGCAAAAAGAAAAATCATTGTTATTAGTAATAACCTTCAACAATTATAAAAGAGAGTTGTTCTTATAAAAAAACATTAGAAATTATTAAAAAAATCTACAAAAAGTAGTATTTTTTGAATAATCAATTTTTATGGGAGTATTGTAAGGCTTGGGATAGCATTTTAAAAGCCCTTTTCTCAGGTCCTATACCGCCGAACAGACGGAAGTTTTGGGTTCTTACTAAAAAATATGGTCTATGTAGAAATCAACAAAAAAAATCTGCAAAAAGTAGCATTTTTGAACAATGATATTTTTTTTGGCGTTGTGTAATTGTAAAGTTTCCAATTGCAACATAGATGTGCTTATGTTATTGCAATAGTCGGGCTGAATTTTTCTTTTTCTTTTCATCATATTTTGAAAATTTTGTGTAGCAGTGACTTTGACGCACATTGGACGTGGGACGAATCCGTTCTTGGTTTAATTTTTGTTTGATTTTCTCTAATTTTTCGAGAAATTGCGTTAAAAAAATGTTTTTGACAGGATTTTTTGATAGGATCTTCACATTCTGTGTTGTGGTTTCTGAAAATATCCATTGAAAAATTATTTACGTTGTTTTCGCAATAAAAAAAACAAAAGTCTGGCAGTCGAACTCTTTTTGTTGTTGTTATTTCTACATCAATTTTATTCTTGGATTTGGTCAATACGTTGATGTTTTGTTGGTGAGTCGTTTTCAGATGTCTCATTCATGGAAATAATTTCATTATTTTCAATTATTTTTGATTAAAATTTATTAGTTAACTCGCCTTTGTTTCTCACATCCCGTCATCTGAAATCTTTGAAATATATTTAGAATTCTTCGTCAGAGGGCTGGTATGACTCCGAGGAGTAATTTTGGTATCGCTATTCCGTTATTCTTTCAATTCTTATGCTACGCTTCATTTCATCGACAATCAACACAGTATTTAAGTTTAGACACTAAAATGGTTGGTCGCAAAATATACTCTAAGCCGCACGGACGTCAATACTCGGTGAACGGTGATAAGATCGAACACGACGAAATTTGAAAACAGTAAAACAAACGAGAAAAAAAGAAAACCGCAAAACAAGTGCGGCAACGTCGCAAATAACCCGCCGCCGCGTACCTCTCAACTATCGTAATGGAGTTAAAACGAACCGGCAACGTTGTTTCTGCTTTCACTTTAATTAAGTTATGAAGTGCAAAATTCGTCTTATCCTTCACGGTCGCCACTTCAAGCTAGTTATGAAATGCAGAATACGTCGTTATCGGTCACCACTAGGGGCTAGGAATGAAATGCGGGATACATCATACTCGGTCGCCACTAAAAGCTAGGAAAGAAAAACAGTATTTGCCCTTCACGGTCGCCACATCAGGATAGTTGTGAAATGCAGAATACGTTGTTTTCGGCTGCCACTAAATGCTAGGAATGAAATGTGGTATACGTCACACCCGGCGTAAAAGGGTTGAATGAAATGGAAACTAGGAAACTAGGAATGAAATGCAGAATACGAGTCCGCGTTTATCCTAGCCCCTAGCTGGGTAGCGACAGACTCCGGAATTTAAATATTCGGAGCTGTGCACTCCCAGACAAATATGGCGACCAGGACTAATTTCGTTTAGTTGCTTGTAACGACATCTATTAATGATCAGCGTAAAATTTTTGGGAAAATAATATGGCAACCGTATACCAGTCGCCGAATGTCGGAGGTCACCACATTAAATGCACATTTGCCCATGTTTTGTAATGATTAAAAAAACTTGTATTGTCATGTGGTTGTAATAATCCAGAAACCTTGGCGGGAGCTTAACCCATATCTTCCTAGTGATCGGTTATTTGATCGGTTGATACTTTATTTTTTTATGTGAAATTGTGAACACATTCGTTGTTAATTTTTTTTTATTGGTATACCTAAAACTATTAGTTGTCAATCAGTATTTTTTACGTTTCACAATTCAAGCGTTTATTATTCAAATTTAAACTGTTTGTAAGGCAATTTTTCTTAAAAAATATGTCTTGTCGTAAAACGTAAGTAGTTTTCGTATATTATAATATAATTTTATTTATGTTTGTGGTTTTATACTTAGAGTAACATTTGTCACAATATTGTAACATATTGAAATTATTATAAAATTGATTGTGGGTAGAAAAATTGGTATTTTTTAAAGTGATCGATTTTTCGATCAGTAGGATGATATACCAGTGTGTTGTTATGCATTCATATGAAGGTTTTATTTAGATATTTTTGTTGTTTTTGTTACAGTTTGTCAGTAAATGAAATTATTTCATATCTGGAAGATGACACAAATATTTTATCGCTGATATTTATATTACTCCACCAGATAATTATGATAAAAGTGACGAAGATAGTGGTGACGAGGAATCTACCCATATAAATAATTTGTCGAGGTAACAACTATTAGCAGAAGCTGAACTTAGGGCCACTGTTGCTACAGAAACTTGTATTGATGTGGAAGACAGTTTCTTGGACGATCACACTTTCCAACCTACGCATAGTACATCATCAGCAAAACCACCTCCGCAGAAAAAAAAACGTGTTCCAGTATCTAGACGTTGGAGGGCTATAGATATTCCAGATAAGCCTGAACAAGTGACCACAATACCCAGTTTCCTTGAAGATGTTGAAACACCAATACCATTTTTCGAGTTGTTTTTTGATGAAGAGGTATTTGAGCTGTTGCGTTCAGAAACTGAAAAAAAATGCCATTCAGAAAGGGAAACACAATTTTAGAGTTACTGTGACTGAGATAAAACATTTTATCGGAATATTATTATTGTCAGGATATAACAGTGTGGCGAGGTATCGAATGTATTGGGAACAACAAGTTGATTGCTATTTTCAAGGAGTATCATCTCTTATGCCTCGAAACAGATTTGATGATTTGATTCGTTACTTCCATGTCGCTGATAATAATAATTTACCACCAAATGATAAATTTGGAAAAGTTCGTCCACTTTGAAATCTTCTCAACCACAGATGGCTAAAATATTATCCCGGCGACAAAAATTTGAGCATTGATGAATCGATGATTCCCTATTACGGAAAACATGGAGCGAAGCAGCACATACATGGAAAGCCAATCCGGCTTGGGTATAAAAATTGGTCTATATGCACTCGTCTCGGCTATATAACATAAGGTGAGCTGTACCTAGGAGCTAGCACTGGAAATACTCACCCAGAGCTTGGCGTTGGCGCGTCTGTTGTACTGGACTTCCTAAAAAAAATTGCCACCTGGTAGGTCAAGCGTTTTTGTGACAAACAAAAAAGGATGTTGATCAACCCAAGTGTTTTATAAATTATAATAAAAATATATGGGCGGGGTAGATCGCCTAGATCAAAATGTGGGGTGCTACCGAATTTCCATTAGGCTGAAAAGATGGTATTGGCAACTACTTATGTTCCCTCTCAATGCGTGTGTGAACAATGCCTTTCAATTATACATATAAAATATCCCCAGCATCGAAAAAGGGCAACAATTGTCATGATCTATTATCATTTACCAGGTATATAGTTACGACATATTTTCTAATGAAAGAAGCCTCCAACACCTCCGTTGGTAAACTTTTGGTGCCTAGGTCATCACTGGCTGTTATAAAACGGGTTCCAGACCAGGGCCGTATTTGTACTTTTCATGTATATAGGCCACTTCCTTTGCGCTGCCCCTTCCACCACCCTATCATAATCACTTACTTGTAGGCTTTTAGGTGACACACAATTTTCAAATACATATTCAAATATAGGTATTTAAAAATGAAATAAACGAATGAATTAGTCATAAAGTAAAAGTGTAACATGAAACAAGAATTACAATTTTTTAACCAGATGTTTTAATTGACAAAATCGTCTATAATATCTTCATAGTTTATAGATTTCATTAAGTCTGATTCTATGCATAGAAAAGCCGAAGACTTAAGTTTTTCTTAGGACAATGAAGACCTTTTGTAATTCTCCACTCGTTTTAAATAGGAAAAACTCCTTTTTCCTTGTGGCTGGAGTGCAAAGTGCGATGCGGAGAGCTATATTCAAGTTCGGGTAAACGTTGCACAGAGATTGTTTCCTCAAAAACTTCAAGTAGATAGATTCAGTAATGATGTAGATTCAGGTTTCTCTGCCGTCTTATTAGAGGAAATGTGACCGCGAAAGTGTACACTTTCCTGAATTAAATCGTTTTCTAAATCATTGTAATATTATTGCACAAGAGACTGAGCTTTTTCTGAGACTGTTTGTGTTGACAGTTCACTCATTCGTATTAAAAATGAAAAAAATTCTTTGAAGTTTACAATTTATGCATTATGCCTTCTCTCTAATTCACCTCTCACTCTAACCAGGATGACCAAAAAGGTGTTTACTCTGAAAGAACCTCTGGAGGTTGTTTCAATTTCCTCATTTGATGATTCGTCTATAAAGTTTTTTCTCTTAGGGCTCCCCTTAGTCTTCATGTTGCCCTGATATTGCTTAAGTGCGCTCATTTCAATTGCACTTTCTTCGAAATAATCAACGTTTTCTCGCTCTGCAATAATAAACTCGAGAAGAGATCCATAAAGATCAGATACCTTCAGTACATCAACAGATGAGCTCTGAATCTGAGCACTCACTTTATTTAGTATTTCTAAAATAGCATTCCAAAATACGATTATAAGTGCAGTTTCAACAGTTTCAAGTTTTTCCAATTTGAGGCGAATTCCCTTTGCTTCAAATAGCGGGGTAGGTTTCTCTGTAGCGTCATTTTCAATCATTTTTAGAACCGTAAGTACTTCATCCCAGGAATCTCTTAGATTTTTACAGGCTTCTGCTCTTGTTGACCATCGCGTGAGGTTTACTCTCTTGAGTGTCTTTCCTCTCCCTATTTCACAAACCAATGCCGAAACTGAACTGACATATTACTCAGTGCCAATTTAAAAAAATACGTGTAAACACCTACTCGTCCTCCCAACTCTCTCGGCCTAGTATTATTTTGCTGTCTCGCCCATCAACTCGGTACGTGTGATCTAGGCATTACCGCCCCGGCAATAGCATAAACATAAGTAACTATCTAACATGGGGTAGGAATGAATACTGAGTATTAGCGACTTTTACCAAGTGAGATTTAGCGTTTAATCGATAGAATACTCTATATATCCACAGTGACTTGATTTTTGTTTATAATCGCACACAAACTTGACGGCTTACCAAAGCAAGCAAGCGCCGCCCCCTGAACTCTGCCGCCCCTAGGCCGCGGCCTATAAGGCCTATTGACAAATCCAGGACTGTTCCAGACTCTATAAGGCTAGATGGAAAGGCCCATCACATTGTCAACCAAATTAAATTTACCCGATGTGGATTATGTCATAAAAATACATTTATGAAATGTTCAACGTGCAATGTCGCTTTACATCAGAAATGTTCTGTCGTTTTCCATTCAAAATAAATTTCATAGATATACACAATGTCTTAATTAATTCCAAACAGTTTTAAAATATATAATTTTTATAAAAAAATAATGAAGTAGGTATGGTAAATACACAGTTTTTTATTTCACAATAAGTAACATTCTTATGAATACAACCCATGTAGGTATATTCCTACTGATCGATTTATCGATCGGTTTCAAAACTCAGCAAATAAATTAAATTTTTTTTTTTTTTAAATTGATTTTTTATGACATACATTATAAGGTGCTAAGACCGAATTTTCATCAAAATCGGACAAGTCTAGATATGCTTGGGATAATATGGGTTAAATAAGGTATTTTGAAAGATCAAATTATTTCCCTTGCTTAATATAGCAATACCTAGAAATCTCGTATACTCACAAACTCATAAACTCGTATAAATACATATACCCAAGTAGGCATATTTTGATTTTCATGTAAATAAATATATTTTTTGAATGTTGTGTTTCAATTATGTAGATCTCTTTCATCAAATGTATTTAGGTATATAGCTGTATTACATTTTGTATTAATGATTATGTAATTTTTTTTTTCAATTCTTTTGGATTATGTATTTTTAATTATTTTCATTTGTTGTTATCGCTACTTATGGACGATCCTAATTTTTATAATTATTTCATTACTATCCATATATTTTTTTAAATCATACACAAAAAATGAGATTTTTTTCTCTGTTTTCGCTGCAAAGTTACAATGAAAATATGTGTATAAAATTTCACAGTTATCGACTATAAACTAGTGTTTACTTAGAATAGAATTGCTTCGAATTCAAGCATATAATTCCTCGATTATCAGCAGATATTGACAGGAGCAAAGCCAACAGTAATTATCTTTGACATCTACACAATTGAATATCTATGTTAAATTGAAATACACCGACATGAAGGCAATATTGTATTATTTTCTGTGATGTACATAATCGTTATATGAATTAGGTCACTAATTCGCTTTCACAAACAATTATCGATATATTATTATTTTAGAGGTTTTTCCGCCAAACTGGCTTCATTAAACCAATTTCAAAACCACAATTAAATTTTTGATAGGTTTTAAGGATTCAAATGAATTTCAGTGATAGCATTTCAAGTTTACATTTTTGATTTTAGTAAGAACGGTATTTCACAACACTTACGTATAATCAACACAACATTACATACATATAATCAACACAACCGGGACACGCAATAATATTATGTCATTTTTAGTACAGTAGGTTTGATGGTCGCCGTAGCTTAACAAAATTATACATTTGTACAGAATTAATTCACATGGAAAGTCACTGGCTACAAGGCGAGGTGGTAAAGCCGATAAACAGCTGATAAAATAAATAATATTTTAGCTTTGGATTTGTTAAATACGTGCAACTTATCCTGATCCTTGTATATGTATAGGGACGCTCGACGTGCCAACTACGACCTGATAATAACCTAATCCCGCCATTGTTTGATGGCATCTGTCTGTGAATACAATATGCACAGTACCGGGAACAATACAAATTACACATTATTAGCTGCCAACTGTATTGCTGATTTCCAGGTATACAATGCACAAGCGTAGGCATTCGATGAATTTTGAGTAATGTGAGAGATTAATAATTGAGTAGGTCAAATTATAATTTTGTAGATGTTAGCCAGAAACCGCTATAAAATGATTAGCCATATCTGATCTTTAGAGCTCACAAAATAATTACAAAGACAGCTACCGATCACATGCAGTTCGGACGAAATCTTTACGAGAATCGGTGTTTTGGACATTGGGCAACCTACGTCAAAAACATACCTGTTTTTGAGAACGTCCAAAATACTCATGACACTAGAACCGAAGCGCAAATCTCTTAAGTCTTGGATCATCAGCCAGACAAAAATACAACGATTTTATTAAACATTTATTTTTATTTTAACTTAATGAGTAAAACCTCAAATTGTAATATTTAATTCAATAAAGACAATATTAGCGAAACTCAATCGAAAAACTGAAAAAATAAAAATCAGAAAAAGGTATTCGGCCCGGAAAGCCGAAGGTCCTTGGTTCATGTCCCAGAGGTGCCAATATCTTTTTCTGATTTTTCTTTTCCAGATTTTCGATTAAGTTTCGCTTATATTGTCTTCATTGAATTAGATTTTTTCAATGGGCTCTATACTTTGTTTAAGGAGCTAAACGTCGCTAAATTTATAAAACTGGGAAGACTTCGGTGGCTGGGTCACGTGGAGAGAATGACCGAGCATCAAGCACCAAAGTCCCTGCTGAACTCAAGACCAATAGGGCGAAGGAGCCTGGGAAGACCAAGATTAAGATGGAGCGACAACGTCCTCAAAGATATATCTATCATGGAACTTCTAAACTGGAGAGAGCAGGCACAAAACCGAGATGAGTGGAGGAAGACTCTTGAGGAGGCCAAGACCCACCAGTGGTTGTAGAGCCAATAGTGATGATGATGATGAATTAGATTTTAATAAAACATCTATATAAGCACGTACTTAAAATAGTACGACGCTGATTGTATTTATTTTACATGTAATATTCTTTTAGTTATAAACTGTGCCCGCTCTCAACACTGGAATTCCTAATGAGACAGGCACAGCACAAAACCAACGTAATTTAATTACTTAAATTGAATAATAAACAAATAAAATAGAGGTTGCCGTTTGAATCTTCGATTACAAAAAAGGAATGATCTCTCCGTTGGAAAATGTTAAAATTTTGATGATTTTCAAATAATAAATATTATTAATCGTTGTAGAATAAATAGTATCCACACTCTTTAATAGAGAAAAAATATCTCAGGTTGCAAAAGAGGTGACGCAGTGGAATAGGAAACAGGGCCGCCGGAACTCGGTTGATTCTGGTTTAATTCCCAGTGGAATGTAAAGCTTTTTTTTGCGTACTCTGCTATTCCATTGTTAAGTGGAACGGGATTTTAAAGGCACGATTTCACTAACCTTTATCCATTCATCTTAATTCTTCCTCCATTATTTTATTGTACTAATTATTTTTCCCACGTGTAAAATGTATTGTAAAGCTCCAATTCGGGTGAATTTCACCAGAAAATAGTTCTTAAAAAATAATGCAAATATTATTATTATTTTTAACATATTATTATAAAAATTTGAATGTAGGACAGATTTTATTAACAAAACGAACATTATATGGGTCGCGAGCAATTTCTCAAGGAAATAAACTTCCGAAGGTAAAGAGGGGATGAAATCATTATTTAAGATTGCGCAGATGGCGAAACGACAAGATAAATCTCGTATATTTACGGAACAGTCAACAAAACCGGCGTTGATACAAGTGTTTTCCCATTTTCCGGCTTAATCACAAAAGCGAAACAGGCTTATATAACAATAAGAAGCGAGCAAACATGCGAACAAAAGGTCCCCCTTTTCGGTATTGAGTTACTTCTGGAGCAAGTATTATAATTAGCATGTCATCATCCGAGTTCTGCCGTCTACCGTCTATTGTCCTGCCTCTGAGACCTCCATTTTAACCTCTCTTTCTGTGACATGCGTAGCATATGAGAAGGAGGGAGAGTTTGCAATGGATCTGTCAGCGGTGTGCCTACACCCCGGTGTCTCAGTGTTCCACATCCACCTCTCATTCCTTGTTAGGCACTTAGGTTAGGGAATATTCATATCCCGTTGTGGTTTTTACTGTCATAATAAATGGGAATTTTAGTTAACGCGTTGACAAGGGTTAGCTGAGTCATTGGGGACACTTGGCATCGGGGAAATTTTGATTAAATAATAAAATTCATTTAGTATCCGTGTATCTACCAACTTTGATTGTGTTATTGAATCTTTGTCGTGTTTTAATATGAATTGTGAAAAGGGTTGTTATAAAGGCATAACGTTTCACTAATAAATGTCTCACCCGGTCGTAGGTTTCACATAATTTATCTGCTGTTTCATCAAAGCGCACAGTGCTGCAGCCCCGTACGAAATTTGGTCAGAAACATCGGAAATAATCACAGATAACGATGAACAAGGTCGTTAAATATGATGCATTATATTAATGGAAAAGTGTATAACAAATAATTAGTCGCTTTGAAAAGTGACGAAAGCGAGCATCACTGGTGAATATATTGCATTTTTGTCAGTTTCGAGCATGGAGGATATATCGTGGGTATGAAAATTATTTTGGGACATTTGGTCGCTGTTAATAAAATGCGTGCGTAAAAAAAATAAAATTTAAGTTGAACTCCGTAGTCCAGTGGCTAAGACTCTTGACTCACATTCCGGAGGTCGCGGGTTCGAACCCGGCATGCGCAAATAAATTGTATTTGATTAATTTGTGTTATTTCACAATTAATTCATTTAAAAATAATATATAGTATATTTGCGGCATGTTCCAGAGTGGAAGATACTATTAGTATCGCCCTGGTGTAAGACCACCATTCAGAATTGAAACGTTGCTTGAAAATGGCTTTAGCCGTGTTTAGTGACCAGATCTGAATAGCCAGGTACTTCCCAACCTTCCTCTTCCCCACCTCCTTCCCCTCCCCACTACCTTCAGCCTCACAACATACCCCAATTGGGGATGCCATAGTCTCACTGGCTCCAGACGGGAGCAGTTGAGATTCTTGTGCGGTATTTACTGTAAAAAAAAAAAAAAAGAACTTTACAAAAAAATGTGTCTGGAAAAAAATTATAAGCAAGGTATTTGATTTGGTCTTTGATTATTATATTTAATTCATCTACATACATTTGACCCTAGTATAAGGTTGCAAAAAAATAAATGCTATAATCAGGGAAAGTTTGTCGAAGGCATGTTGTGAGCAGCCATAGAAATTGTTAGATAAAGTTATTATCATTCCAAAATGTTAGTAGGTTAGGAAACTCCACACTGGAAACATACCTCAGTTACTCAGATTAGTAAACTCTATACTGGAGCAGTATATTTACTGCTGATGCTCTTAGCTTTGCAAAACATCTGATTGAAGTTGCATTTTTCCAAATAAAGAAGAGTTTATTTAGTTTAAGAATATTTTTTGCTAATGCGCGCCATGTATTCATCTAACCCGTATAGGAATGTAAATTATTTGCGAGCATTGTACGGAACCGTAGCACTGTGTGGGGATAATTTTGATAGACCCAAGAAATTACGGGCGGGGTCAAACCCAAAAATCTATAACAATGAAAATGTCAATAAAAATCGAGGTATTTTGTTCTTCGTTCCAACGAGGAATGTACTCTATACTAGTCGGTTCTCCATTTATTAATAATAATGTGTTTATTCCGGAATGTGGGAAAGTTTGTGCGATCCCAAACATCCCATAAAGCATACACCATTTTTTTATTTATTCACTTGCCAACAGAACACATTGCATAATTATTACACTAATTAATATTTTCGACATGGGTTCAGCGATGATACCAATTATAGGTGATCACACCATTCGTAACAGCATTAATATATTACTAGCTGGGCCCGTTGCAGAAGCAACTAACGGGTTAAAACACTATGCGATTTGACATGTGAATGCGGACGAAGCGAGCAGGAGTGTGTGTTAAATTACATATATGAAGAAAAAACGATGTCTGAATGCGGATGGAGCGAGGAGTGAGCACCTACAGAGGGAACAGGTAGTCGACGCCCCCTCCAAAGTTTCATCGCAATAGGATGAACCGTTTAGCAATGCATAATTTCATGATGCCAGAGCTCACTATTGTATACAAAAACCATCGCGGGCATGCATACATCAAATCCCCAAAGTTTCATCGCAATCGGATGAACGGTTTACCAATGCATAATTTCATGATGCCGGAGCTCACTATTTTATACAGAATGAATCGAATGGATGCGCAAATCAAATCCCAAAAGTTTCATCGCAATCGGATGAACGGTTTAGCAATGCATAATTTCATGATGCCACAGCGCACTATTTTATACAGAATGAATCGACTGGATGATCACATCAAATCCTAAAAGTTTCATCGCAATCGGATGAACGGTTTAGCAATGCATAATTGCATGATGCCAGAGCTCACTATTGTATACAAAAACCATCGCCGGCATGCATACATGAAATCCCCAAAGTTTCATCACAATCGGATAAACGGTTTAGCAATTCATAATTTCATGATGCCAGAGCCCAACAGTACTTTGATACAAACCCTGTCCTGATAATAACGAAAAAAACAAAAAAAAGAATTATCCAATTAGGTGCAGTCGTTCGGAAGTTCGTTGAAGTTCGTTTCGGAAGTTCGTTGCGCGTACATACATTTCAGAGATTCATTTTTAAATAAATTTCATAATGCCAGAGCTCACCAGTAATTTTATACAAACCTTATCCTAACAATAACGAACACAACAAAAAAAGAATTATCCAATTAGGTGCAGTCGTTCAGAAGCTATGCGCGTACTTACATTTCGGCGAATCATTTTTAAACAAATTTCATAATGCCAGTGCTCACCAGTTATTTTATAAAAACCTTGTCCTAACAATAACGAATACAACAAAAAAAGAATTATCCAATTAGGGGCAGTCGTTCGGAAGCTATGCGCGCACATAAATTTCCGATACTCATTTTTAAACAAATTTCATAATGTCAGAGCTCACCAGTAATTTTATACAAACCCTGCCCTGGACACAACAAAAAATAATTATCCAATTTGGTACAGTCGTTCGGTTCAATTCACTTCGGTTGTTAAAAAAATTAATTTAAAAACCTTCAATTTTTCAAGTTAATTTTAACGTTCTCTGAAAGTTCTGTTCAAATTCTATTCAAGTTCTGTAATTATTTCTGTTTTGAAATAATAATTATAAATAAATAAAATAAGTTTTGAAGATAATTGAATAAATACAACTCGCACATTACGTGAAAATGAACTAATTTAAAAATAACGTTCCCACCAACAGTGGGTGTCCAGAAGCAACCTCCGTGTACCTAAATAATTCAAAAAGAGACAATCTTGGGTGATTTTTTTCATTTCATATCATTAATTTTCGATTTAACATTTAAAGGAAAGAAGTTCATAAGTCACTACCAATAATATTGGTGTAGGTACCTATGCGTTTTCTCAATAAATACTTGACAATCTTGAGTGATTTATTTTAATATTTAAATGCTTCATAAGCCGGTACCTACCTAGTATATACCGAGAAAAATAATATTGGGGTAGGTACCTACGCGTTTTTTCTTACGTACTTTATTACTTTTCTTTAACGAATTTGCAATAACTCCATGGAACGGTAGGTACCTATCGCGTTATAAATTGTGTTATTTTCAGATGGCCAGCAATTTTCACACTATCGAAGAATTTAGTAACACGTTTTTGACATGAATTTTTCAGAAAATTATTGATTTTCGTCGGGTTCTCCTGACATATTTTATATGAGAATCGTATAAAGTTTTGGTATTAAAAGTTGCGGAATTCTTTACTGTAACGTATTTTTTAAAAACATCCAAGCGGGGATCGGTTTCCGGGTCGCAATGCCGCGTACCGTAAAACCACTACCGAAAACTCTGAAAAGTCTGTATTATTTAGGCTAAATTTTTGACACTCGGAATCCTGACCTATCTCAAGATTATCTGACTCGCCGCCAAGCCAAAATGGACCTTGGCACGTTCCAAACTCGAGGAAGCGACCGTCTATTATCGCCTGCGGGGCCGAGGCCTGGGCTGGAAAGTAAGAGGGCTTAAGCGTCTTTGCATTTTCAAGCGAAAATACGCCGTAAGGTGGTACGCGATGCGGGGGAGAAGAGTCCGTTATCGCATCACCAAAACTGGAACCGTCGTTTGTATGGACTTTTTGACACGTTTCCTTCCGAAATGGATTTTCGTCTTTCGACTGGCGAACCTGTCGGCGGAAAACATAACCCCGGCCGAATTTCTTCGTCGGATAGTGAGAGATTACAGTTTCCGTCGCCAGGGTCGCACTTCAATTCTGTATCAGTCGTTTTGTATGAAACCGGTGTCAGAAAAGGCTGAAAAAAAAGGTGAGTTTTCCAAACTGAGCATTAATATATATACTAGCTGGGCCCGTTGCAGAAGCAACTAACGGGTTAAAACACTATGCGATTTGACATGTGAATGCGGACGAAGCGAGCAGGAGTGTGTGTTAAATTACATATATGAAGAAAAAACGATGTCTGAATGCGGATGGAGCGAGGAGTGAGCACCTACAGAGGGAACAGGTAGTCGACGCCCCCTCCAAAGTTTCATCGCAATAGGATGAACCGTTTAGCAATGCATAATTTCATGATGCCAGAGCTCACTATTGTATACAAAAACCATCGCGGGCATGCATACATCAAATCCCCAAAGTTTCATCGCAATCGGATGAACGGTTTACCAATGCATAATTTCATGATGCCGGAGCTCACTATTTTATACAGAATGAATCGAATGGATGCGCAAATCAAATCCCAAAAGTTTCATCGCAATCGGATGAACGGTTTAGCAATGCATAATTTCATGATGCCACAGCGCACTATTTTATACAGAATGAATCGACTGGATGATCACATCAAATCCTAAAAGTTTCATCGCAATCGGATGAACGGTTTAGCAATGCATAATTGCATGATGCCAGAGCTCACTATTGTATACAAAAACCATCGCCGGCATGCATACATGAAATCCCCAAAGTTTCATCACAATCGGATAAACGGTTTAGCAATTCATAATTTCATGATGCCAGAGCCCAACAGTACTTTGATACAAACCCTGTCCTGATAATAACGAAAAAAACAAAAAAAAGAATTATCCAATTAGGTGCAGTCGTTCGGAAGTTCGTTGAAGTTCGTTTCGGAAGTTCGTTGCGCGTACATACATTTCAGAGATTCATTTTTAAATAAATTTCATAATGCCAGAGCTCACCAGTAATTTTATACAAACCTTATCCTAACAATAACGAACACAACAAAAAAAGAATTATCCAATTAGGTGCAGTCGTTCAGAAGCTATGCGCGTACTTACATTTCGGCGAATCATTTTTAAACAAATTTCATAATGCCAGTGCTCACCAGTTATTTTATAAAAACCTTGTCCTAACAATAACGAATACAACAAAAAAAGAATTATCCAATTAGGGGCAGTCGTTCGGAAGCTATGCGCGCACATAAATTTCCGATACTCATTTTTAAACAAATTTCATAATGTCAGAGCTCACCAGTAATTTTATACAAACCCTGCCCTGGACACAACAAAAAATAATTATCCAATTTGGTACAGTCGTTCGGTTCAATTCACTTCGGTTGTTAAAAAAATTAATTTAAAAACCTTCAATTTTTCAAGTTAATTTTAACGTTCTCTGAAAGTTCTGTTCAAATTCTATTCAAGTTCTGTAATTATTTCTGTTTTGAAATAATAATTATAAATAAATAAAATAAGTTTTGAAGATAATTGAATAAATACAACTCGCACATTACGTGAAAATGAACTAATTTAAAAATAACGTTCCCACCAACAGTGGGTGTCCAGAAGCAACCTCCGTGTACCTAAATAATTCAAAAAGAGACAATCTTGGGTGATTTTTTTCATTTCATATCATTAATTTTCGATTTAACATTTAAAGGAAAGAAGTTCATAAGTCACTACCAATAATATTGGTGTAGGTACCTATGCGTTTTCTCAATAAATACTTGACAATCTTGAGTGATTTATTTTAATATTTAAATGCTTCATAAGCCGGTACCTACCTAGTATATACCGAGAAAAATAATATTGGGGTAGGTACCTACGCGTTTTTTCTTACGTACTTTATTACTTTTCTTTAACGAATTTGCAATAACTCCATGGAACGGTAGGTACCTATCGCGTTATAAATTGTGTTATTTTCAGATGGCCAGCAATTTTCACACTATCGAAGAATTTAGTAACACGTTTTTGACATGAATTTTTCAGAAAATTATTGATTTTCGTCGGGTTCTCCTGACATATTTTATATGAGAATCGTATAAAGTTTTGGTATTAAAAGTTGCGGAATTCTTTACTGTAACGTATTTTTTAAAAACATCCAAGCGGGGATCGGTTTCCGGGTCGCAATGCCGCGTACCGTAAAACCACTACCGAAAACTCTGAAAAGTCTGTATTATTTAGGCTAAATTTTTGACACTCGGAATCCTGACCTATCTCAAGATTATCTGACTCGCCGCCAAGCCAAAATGGACCTTGGCACGTTCCAAACTCGAGGAAGCGACCGTCTATTATCGCCTGCGGGGCCGAGGCCTGGGCTGGAAAGTAAGAGGGCTTAAGCGTCTTTGCATTTTCAAGCGAAAATACGCCGTAAGGTGGTACGCGATGCGGGGGAGAAGAGTCCGTTATCGCATCACCAAAACTGGAACCGTCGTTTGTATGGACTTTTTGACACGTTTCCTTCCGAAATGGATTTTCGTCTTTCGACTGGCGAACCTGTCGGCGGAAAACATAACCCCGGCCGAATTTCTTCGTCGGATAGTGAGAGATTACAGTTTCCGTCGCCAGGGTCGCACTTCAATTCTGTATCAGTCGTTTTGTATGAAACCGGTGTCAGAAAAGGCTGAAAAAAAAGGTGAGTTTTCCAAACTGAGCATTAATATATATATGTTAAATGATTTGTAAATTTGAAAACATCAATTATTTCTGTATGGGCCAATAATAATAACAGTGTTTGATTATCTACTACCAATGCAAGGATTTTACAAGTAACGCGATTTTCAACATGAAAAGATGCACGGAAAAGAGATTTAAGCGATTTTCAACACGGAAAGATCGTGAAACCGAATGTAGTTTCCAAAACAGAAACGGAAAGGAATTTATATGGAATGTACCTAATAGTTTTTCATAAATTTCGGCCTTTTAAGATTAATTAAAGATGAATCATGCATGTTGTTTATGATTTTAACAGAAAAATTATATTTTATTTATTGTTATCAAGTTTATTTTGTAGACCTCCATTTTAATTTTAATTTCTTTTATATTTTTACGCACCAGATTTAAATGTCCGGGTTAAATTTTCCCACAGGAAAAACTAAACCCTTTCACACACTTCCCCAAATGATCATCTAGTCAACCCACGCTATGCAATTGCACTATATAAGTATTATAAATACAAAATAATACAAGAACAACATGTAAACCTACTAGAGACCAAATGGGAATATAATTCACCGACTCCAGATATTTTTATATCAGAGGGTTCGGCTCTGTGGCATTTCTAATTGAACCTATAAATCCTACTGATCCCTCAATATAAATATTTAAAAAATCTTTTGTAATCCTACATGTATTTAAAATTACTGATTTTTGCATTTTTATATACAAATTCTTTGACAAATCTAATATGCTTAAATTTTGAATCAGATTCCTAGGTATTATGCCAGTGGCAAAATAATAATATTATTATTTAATCTATAAAAACAGTTTATTATAAAAAGTTCTGCTGTGTAATTATTATTACGCGTATCTGACATATGTCTTCTTTTCTCGAATGAGACTTCTTCACTTCTCCATAAGTATTTTAGCATAGTTACCTAGATTCCGATGTACTCCAGATTTGTAAGCATTCTCTTGTATTTTTCTTGACACACTCCACTTTATATAGTTTGCATAGTACAAAAATATACACGCGATAAAAAGTAAGAATACAAGTAAATCAGATGCATAATTCAAATGCCTCTAGTTTCATATTCTTTAACCCTCATTCTGGAATAAATAATGCACGGTTTATTTCTTCAATGTTCGTAAATTCACTTTGTGGCATCATTTTAATATTGTTTATTTAGTTGTAAATATGAATATGTAGAAATTTTTCAATCTCACACTTTTCTTTTGATTTAATAAATACCTACGCCCTAAATAAAAGGGAATGAGAATTCTTTTTCGATGATTTTTTCCATGTTATGTAAATAATTTTTAATTAAATGAATACAGTATTAGCGAAACTCAATCGAAAATCTGGAAACAGAAAAACCAGAAAAAAGATATTGGCACCTCTGGGACTCGAACCCAGGACTTTCGGATTTCCGGGCCGTGGCACTGCCAACTGAGTTAAGGTCCCTATCCGATTCGGTTATTTTTAACTGTATCATACTTCGACTAAGAACCACCAACATTATCTTCATTTTCTTAACGCACATTTTATTGGCTGCTATCTTTATGTATGGTTGCAAGATTCAAGTGCGAAAAAAATTGTGCAATATGTTAATGATGAAGACTTGGAGCAGGTGGATGAGTTTGTGTATCTGTGTAGTATATTTATGAGAGATGGGAAGGCTGATAGAGATATTGAAAGAAGGGTAAATGCAGGTAACTGCATTAATGGAGGACTGAATGCGGTTGGCGCCAATAAAAATAAAATGTCAAAAGAAGCGAAGCTCTCAGTCCACAATGGAGTCCTGGTACCTACCCCGATGATGGTAGTGAGGCATGGAACCGGCAGAGGAAGGATGAAAGTAGAGTGAATGCTGGTGAAATGAGATCCCTGAGGCTTATGTGTGGTAAAACCATGTACGATCGTGTGAAAAATGTGGAGATCCGCAAAGAATGCAAGGCAAGCGTAGTGAGTAAGATTAAGAAAGGGACCCTCAGATGGCTTGGGCATGTAGAGCGAATGAACGAGAAAAGGGGTGTGAGAAGAATATATGACGCAAATGTGAATGTTCGAAGAAGTCGTGGACGCCCGAGTAAGACATGGCACGATCAAGTGAATCAGATACGTGTGTCGGGCCATATCAAGAGTCAGAATAATAGAAGAGTGTGTATGAGACGATGTATGAATGTGAATTAGGCAATGAGTGTGTGTCAAGACCAAGTTGTTTTGCGGTCCGTCCTCTCTGCGTACTCTGCGGGAAACGGCGTGATGGTTAGATTGTTAGTTAATTAGTCTATATAATTACATCGCATTACAATAGCAGCATCATCGAAACCAAAGTCAAGTTAGCCTCCCAGAAGTTGGGCGTACTGTACAATGTACATTGCCCTCAGATACTTTAATAGTACACAACTGCTGTCCCTGTATAAATCGCAAGTGCGCCCCACCATTGAATTTGGCAGTCACCTCTGTTCTGGAGCCCCAAAATACTTGAAAAACCCTTGACTCTGTGAAGAAAACGGGCGGTCCATTTGATAAATTCCCCCATCTTATCAGACAGATTACAATATCTGGAGAAAAGACGTCAGGGAGGTACGCTGTTTGGCCAGTATTTAAATGGAATGGTCTGAGGAACTAGCGTCATTGATTCTTTTGGCACCGGTGCAGAGTCCGGAAAGTCCAGAGTGCAGAGTGCGCTAATATATGCACACCATCAACATTTGTCACATTTCAGTTTTAGTTTCTTCAGTTCTACAGCTCGGCTATGGACCGATTTGCTGGCCAGTGTGTTTCCTCCCCCTACAACATGGGTCTCTTCAAAACCCTCAAAAAGACTCTCCACACAGCCTCCAAAGATGACTTAGGTCCTGAGGGAAATTATTTTCCATGTGGAGTTGACATAAAAAAATAGACAATTTGGGAGGTGGGTATGGGCATCGCCGCCCCTGGAACTAGATAACCAACACCTCTGTCATAGGTCACACCAAGTGGTTAGCTACATTTGGTGACTTAGCAGGGGTGCCCAGGTTCATGGGGTGAGGTTTGGTTTCCTGGTCTTGAGGCGTCGGATGCATCTGCTCACCTACTGGTGCGGGCCAGATCGAGTGAGAGACTGGTTGATGGAGGCCTTTTGACCTTTCCAGCCGGACTCTCTCGACCCATCTCCATTGTCATCTCGTAATTGTCCGCCACTCCTGGTTACACTGACCCTTAGATTCCTTCCCGAACCTCTTACCTTTTTCCTTCCCAGAACGTCCTAACCTTTACTTCCTTAAAAAGACCCTCCACACAGCATCCCCTCCACACGTAAAAAAAAATCGATTATACTTATTATAATTCTTAATTTGGGAGGCAGGAATGGGTACCGCCGCCCCGGGAACCTTTATTGGATAACCAACACCTCTGCCATAGGTCACCCCAAGTGGTTCGCTACGTTTGGTGATTTAGCAGGGGTGCCCGGGTACATGGGGTGTGGTTTGTCTAGGTTTTGGAAGCGGATGACCAGGACATACTGAACTCAAGATTCCTACCCACTCCTTAAACCCTTTTTCTTCCCAGAACTCTCCTCTCCTTCCTTTCCTTAAAAAAACCCTCCACACCGCATCATAGATGAGCATAAATATGACATAGGCCCTGAGGGAAATTATGTTCCTCAGGGCCTTCTGTGTGGAGCTCATATAAAAAAAATTATCACAAGCAACATTTTCGAGATAATGGGTTTTTAAGGGTCGTCTTTAAGTATTAGTTTTTCCTCTCAATTACAACCTCCCTTCGCCCTTCGCAAACCACTGCCACAGAAGTTGTAAAATAGTTTTGTTCGGATAATTCTTACCTGATGCAATATATTATTTGGTCGGTATTTACGTTTGGATATCAGGATTTATAAGTTAACTAGGAATTAGGTACGTTTCGAATTAATCGATTTACAAAGGTCAATTAAAAATTGCTGAATGGTATTTATTTGTGAGAGTGGATTTATGTGTTTGTGTCAAAGATTGACTGGCGAAGGACCTTGATTTTGTGATATGCAGGCGCCAGAAAGAGGTTCAAATAAGTGATCACTTCTTTGAAGACTTTGCGCACACATTTGGTCACATATTGTTGTATCTGCCAGATATGTGTCAAAGATTTGATCACTCCTTTGAGCTCACAGTTTTCAAATAGACTTCACACAACATGGACGATGATTTGGTCGACACAGTTTGCTTATATTATTTATGTGCGTCTAATTATTTATATTATCTAATTAATTTATCTAATTATATTTATCTAAACACATATATATCTAATTAATTTTTCGATAGAGCAAGGTATTGAAAAGTGGTGTTTAATTCGGTTCCAGGCGTCATTGATGTGATTTTGATTTTTATGCCCTTTACGTTTCGGATCCCATATATCTGGCTCTACTTGCATCAACTCTATAAACTCGAAAACGCTCTCATTATTCCACTCCATTGTTAGTTCGTTTGGCTGTTTACGCACGACTAGTCTCCACGGCGACGCTCGCGCAACTGAGCTTCGCGCAGTGTAGCAGGCACGCAAACTTTGAACTTTGATCCCTTTGATGTGCTCTAAAAAACCGATACGGAACGGCAAAGCGCACTTAAGTGATCACTTATGTGACAACAGTGTCAAATGCCCGTGCCACAAATGTGAACACTTATTTGATTACTTCTTTGAATTCGTGTCTGGCGCCTGCATTACTATCACTGCTTAAAAATGATAAAAATACATGTTGCATAGAAAGGAAAAGGACTCACCAAAAGGATGCAAGAATTTGTAGTCTGGCAATGCGCTTTTCTGCTTCCTTTCCCCATCCAACAGGCACAATCACAGTAATAAGCGTGAGTTTCGTTATTTTGATAGTACACAGCGGAGTGATTTATAATGGCGGATACACGGCGGAGCACAGTGGTTATCTTGCAGCGGGCGTTATTACAGACTGAATAAGATTGTGGGTAAGATGGACGGGTAGGCAATTGGGAATAGGTAGGACAAAGGAACTTGCAACAATAATTAATACCAATCCCAAGCAGTGACAGTATGTATGCGTGCTATGTAGGTATGTGTATGAGTAGGTATGTGTATGGGCGTAACCAATTACATTGTGTACTTAGACCAAGTATACTCTTGATCGAAGATTGTGTAACATAAAATATATTAAACTTAAATTAGAAATAGGTAGAAATATAAAAATTGTGATATTTGATATTGTATTGTAAAAGGTAAAATAGAAATAAAAAATGTAACCAAAATTCATATTATTATTTTGATGCTATTAATATATAAATTTAATTAATATATAAATATAAATTCATATTATTATTTTGATGCTATTAACCTAACAGCGTTTTTTGCGTCTCAAAAAACCCACTGACAAATAATGTTTTTTATAATGAATTCAATTATTATACTGACACGTGTTTCATGAATTTAAACAGTAATGAAATATCTCGTTGATTCACCTTTCAAATTCTTTTTTCTGCTTCTCTAATTTGTTTTATTTTGAGAGTATAAATTTCTTTCGGAGTATCGTATTGTGTTCTTTACTGGATCACAATTAGAGAAAATAAAATATTCCGTTTTCTTTATTGCGAGAATCGTTCGCGAAATTGTTATAAAAGAATATTCCAGACGTTCAACAAGCTGCTTCATGTTCATTCGTAAGGATGTTATTTTCTGTATTTAAACTTTGAGATTAATAAAGAAATCCAATTGTAAGAAAAAAAGATTTTCAAAAGCTTTCTTTTCGTATTGGATGCTTGTAAAAGTAATTAACGCTGCCGTCAAATACAAATTTTAAGCTTCGAGATAAACCATTTTATTTTTTATTTTTTACAGGTTACATAAAATATAAAGTACATTTATAATAATTTACGTGCATATTCAAATATCTTAATACCACTTTTCCATGGAAGCATTAGCTTGTGTTTGGAAGAGTAGTGAACATTTTATAATGCTATATTATAATTTTTGTATATTTCAACTTTCTCAGTTTACATTCAGAAATATCTATGTACCAGTGGCGGTCCGTGAATTTTCAGTGAGCTAGAACGCTAAGATTGAAAAATTTGAAGTATCGTAGCTGAAAATGATATTTTTTTTTCAAAATTTCAAATTTTTCTGTAAAGATCTTCAGGATTCTTTCAGTCAAGGGATGCGCCGTATCCAGATACTGAAAGATCAAAAAGTTGAATTTTTGAAAAAAAAAATCATTTTCAGCTACAACATCAGTACCTAATATCTTATTTTTCAATATTAGCACTCTAGCTCACTGAAAACTCATGGACCGCTACTGCTATGTATATATAATTTACATTGCGATTGCAACGCGATTGCGAGCGAAAAATAGTTGCGTTGACCTAAAATTCCATGTAACCCAAAAGCGCAGCGCTCTGTCTCACTTACACTCGCCTGACATCGTAAACCTTCATCCAATTTAAATTTCGTAAACACAGCTCAGTTCTTTCTGGAAATTTAACCATCGATTTGGCGTGTAGTACGTAGGTATATCTATCTTTTTCGGCTTTAAAATAAATTAAAGTGTTCTGAGGTTTGAATACTATGTCATGTTGGTAATTTTTTTTTTTTTTTTTTTTTTTTTTTTTTATTTCATATATTTTTTATTAGTAACAGATATTTGGGTTTTATTTGGCTACCACACTAGGCTAAGCCCGTGTTGTGGTAGTCGTACATTTAATATTTTAACATTTCAAAAAATATTAAGAAATACTTAAAACTAAAGAGAAAAAAAAGACCATATTTTAAAGAAAAGTAAAAATGAAAATTCAAATTCAAATTTTGAAATACAAAAATTAATAATAAAAATTAAATGTTAAGAACTCAAGTGTTCTGTATAAATTAAAACATATAATTATATAAATCAAAATTAAAAACATATATAAATTTAGTGAAAAACTTTTTATAACAACATTTTAAAGTAAAATAGAAACACAAATGGAAATTAAAATTTTGAAATGCAAAAATTAATAATTAAAATGTAGTGTTAGAACTCATGAATTCTTTAAAGTGCGTTCGTCCCCTTTCAAAAATCCAATGTTGTACACGTGTTATAAAAAGAGAATTAGAATTACTTGACTTTATGTCAGTACTCAGAGCATTATATATTTTAGGAGCGTTGAACCAGAATTGTCGTTGAGCGAATGAGGTGTTAGTTTTTGGGACCACGCAACCCAGGTTTGATGAAAAGCGGGTGTGTGCTTGATGTTGTGGAGCAATTAGTAGATTATTTTTTCGTATATAACAAATGCTTGTTTTAGTAAATAGCTGTCGAATATCTAAGACCCTGATTTTTGCAAAGAGTTCATTCGACGGATGGGTAGGTTGACATTTAAATATAATTCTCAGAATTAGTTTTTGAACTAAAATAATTGGTCTAATAATGGATTCAGCACAACCACCCCATCCCACTATACCGTATATTGCTATGGATTGGAAAAGGGCAAAGTATACGCTTCTTAGAGTCTGTAAATCTAAGATAGACCTAAGGGAGTAGAATATATGGCAGAGTTTACGAAGTTTTTTTACTGTGTCACCGATGTGAGCTTCCCAACGTAGTTGGTTGTCTATGATTATTCCCAAATATTTAACTATTTTTGATGATTTGAGGGTCGAACACGTACAATTCATATTAGATGTGGTTTCCGGATTGTCTAAATTGAGTGGACACGAGTGGATGATTGGTTTAGGGCAGTTGTTGGGTATATCGTATTTGCGTATGGAAAATGTCATATATTGTGTTTTGTCGATGTTAAGTGTGAGGAGGTTTGTGTCAAGCCAATGCTTTACTTTTATTAGAGCATTATTAGTTTTGTTAATAACTGATTGCCATGTTTCATCTTCGAATATTAAGACCGTGTCATCAGCAAATGATAATATTTTTCCACCAATATTCATGGCACATAGTGAGTTGATGTATATAAGAAATAGAATTGGTCCTAGTATGCTACCTTGGGGTACACCACAGGACACAGATAGTTTATTGCTTATATGTATTTTGTCAGATTGGATGAGAGTTTGTTGTGTTCGGTTTGATAGATAGTTTTCAAACCATGTGTAGGCTACTTCAGTTATTCCAATTTGCTGCAGTTTTTTTAGCAGTAATGAATGTGAGACCGTATCAAATGCTTTTGCGAGATCGAGAAAAACAGCAAGTGGTTTGCGACCAATGTCAAGATTATAGGAAACGATCTTTGTGAGGGCGGCTATTGCATCTGAAGTACTTCTACCTTTGCGAAAGCCGTATTGATTGTCAGATAATATTTTGTTATCTTCAAGAAACTTACAGAGTCTATTTTTCACCGCTTTTTCTACAACTTTAGATATTATGCTTAGTAAGGATATCGGTCGGTAGTTATTTACAAATAATTTGTCTCCCGCTTTAAAGATTGGAATTAATGTGGCCTGTTTTAGGGAGTTAGGAAAAATGCCATTTTTGAAGCTTAAGTTGATTATGTGTTTAAGAGGGGATGCGATGTAATTTTGAATGTGTTTGATTATTTTTGTCGAGATATGATCAATTCCTGTGGAGTTATAATAGTTATGCAGGAATTATATAACGGCTTTATCCTCGGAGCGAAATGAAACATTTTCCCAGTTGCCGCCATAATAAGCAGGATTCTGGTCGAGAAATGTAACTCATTTATTACCTACAAAATGGAATGTCGGCCGGCGCACATTTCATAGCGCACGTTTTGTTAATATTCTAATATGGCGCACACTTTGTTAGTTCAAAATTAATGAGATTTTTTATTAATATTAACTTTAAACCACTTTGAATAAGCTCCTTTGTCGCGCCAAGGTACATAGAGTAAATATCCAACAAGTGACATTAATAAAAAAAGAGAGTCCTGATGTTATTTTTTTTTATCGGTCAAAAAACTTTACAATGTATCATTTAGAGCAGTTACTAGCACAGACTCGAGAAAATTAATGAGTTATTGTAATATTGTAGGATTGAAATATGTATTAATTTTTTATAAGAAGAACTCTCTTTTTATAACTTTTGAAGGTTATTCCCATCAATGTAATAAATCATTGAAGAAGAAGGTAGCACTAATAATCTAAACGAAAATGTGAAAGTGAACAAGTCACAGAAAAATAGAAAAAGATAATGGTTGCAACTGGGACTCGAACCCAGAACCTCTCGTCTAACCGAGATGTGCCGTTTTACCAATTCAGCCATTGCCTCCTTCCATCAAACCGTCATAATTGTCAATCTCATATTGAAATACATATTCGCTAAAAAGCGCAGACCCATGAAACATCACGAAATCTGACTTTACTGGTTAAGATTAACCCCAAGAAATTTAAACAAAAGAAATACACATTTCAAATATAAAAATGAAATAATTTTCAAGTGAAAAAATATTATTACATTGGTTTATCTCTTATCTGAATTGTTGACATGTCAGTTTCAGTTTTGAAAATCCTAATGTTAAATAATTTTCTGATGAAATATCACAAAATTATAGGAAGGTGATAGTGACACTTAAAATCAAAACAAATTCGAGTTCATCAAACCAGCAGGAGAGACATACCCACAACCGAAATGATTTTTTTTTGTTACAATAATAAGTAACTGAAATGTTTATTTTATGTTCATACATATTTTATTTTCAAAGTCATCATATTTCTAATTTATGTTTACAGTGAGTTAATATATCAGTCTACCCGTTTTATGGATTTCTTCAACTAAACAAATAATCTCTGGAAGTGTGATGAAAATTTTTCACAAAACTATATGAATCATCCAAATATTATTAATGTACGTCTGACTTTAAACAAATAAATACACTTAAAACTCTTTACTGTTCGCTGGTCCGCCCTCACCTTGAATATGCTAGTGTCATTTGGTCTCCTTTTTATGCTATCCACATTTGTTACATCGAATCTGTAAAACATCGCTTCCTACGAGGAATTGCTTGGAGGTTAGGACTTGAAAGAGGAGAATACTCATATGATGAAATTGAACAAACTTTAAACATTTCCTCTTTAGAAAAACGTAGAAAGGACTCTGATCTAATATGCATTTTCAAAATTATCAAGAGTATTACTGACACACCTGCTTTGTTACAACTCATCCAGTTCAACATTCCTTCCCGTAGACTCAGAAATAATGAATTGCTGTTCCTCAATCAACATTCTACTAATTATGGATATTATTCTCCTTTATCCAGAATGTCGAGACTTGTCAACGCAAATCAAAGCATTGAATTTTTTGGTGTAAGCCTAAATGACTTTCGGCAGTTTAAAGGCTTTTTGAAGTCTTTTTAAATCCATCTTCAAGCTACTTATAGTTATCTTCTCTATGTACTTTTATATTATATGTATTTTGTCAATGCTCTTAATAATAATAATAATAATTGGATAACTTCTATAGCGCCATTTTTGTGAGAAAATCACCTCAAGGGCGCTTCATCTATATGTAATCTCCTTTCATTGTGATCTCTCTTTTTATCTTTTTTCTATTCGTGTTATTGTTATATTGTTAATTGGACTATTTGTCCGTAAATAAATAAATAAATAAATAAATGTAAAGCACACCAATTAAAAAAAATTGATATGACTACAAGTTTTGAGTACCCATGTAAATATGGTGTTTTAGTAGCCATCTTCGTTTTTACCTTTCACTATATTTACCGGCCCCACAATGGCTCGCCGTAGAAAATCAGGGTTAACCCGTTTAATCACAGGAGACTTAAGTTGTCCCAAAACATCATATGCCGTTATAATAACAGGAGACCCAGATTGTCCCAGAGCGACCTTGCATTATTAAAAGTTAGATATCTCTCTTTCTGTAATGCGAATATTTGTGGTTTCTTTTATGTTAGAAACGGAAAGAAATAATGCTTCTCTATGTCTTAGAATTATATGAGCTAGGTTGTTCAGATATTTTACAAACCTGATCAAAAGTGACGGTTTGATTTTGCGCCTATTTGTGACGTAACCCACATTTAATTTTAAAATAAAATTGTATGAAAGTGATAAAAAGTGAGGTGACAGTTTTATTACAAATTTTGTTTAGAAAAGGAATCTCAATTTAAAATTTGAAGTTTATTCTATTTTAATTACTTTAATTCAAATATTCGCAGGTATGCATTTTTTAGCCAATTTACATTTCCAATATTAAAATTTTAATATTTATAAACAAAAATGTTGATTTCTAATAAACATATCGGAAAGATTATTATATCTTTATTTTAGAACAATTTTTATTTTTGCAAAAGCGTTAAAAAAAACTAATAAATAGGAACATTTAAAATGCATGGGAAGAACCAGGAATTTTGCGCGCAAACTTTGACAGGCAAAAGTTGACAGAAAATTATTTTCTTATTATTCGAAGGGTTAAGTAATCCTTAGGTATTTAAAAAAGTTAAACCATAAAATACAACAATTCTTGTCAATGCCTAGAATAAGACATCCTGACTGCAGGTATTCTCACCGGATAGGAAAATACAGCGAGCTGCGAACATTATATTATAATATGAAAATAAATTCCGAATGAAATGAAAACTGTGCTCTTGAGAAAACCTATATTATTTTTGGCGAAGAATATGATACCAGTAGCTCTTATTTCTAAAACATAGGGTATGAATAAACTGGGGAAGAAAAATATCGAAACAATATGCTGCATTGAAAATACAACGTAAAAATATTTTGTGTTATTTCTTTGTCATAAAATCGTTACATGGAACTTCTTCGGCATTTCTTCTATGGTTTCATATTAAAAAATAGGACAGATACCTTATATGTTTTACAGATTTTATACTTTGATCAACGTCAAGGAAAGTCTATTGGTGGGTATATATAGGCAGGAATAATCTAACGAAGTAACTTCATTTCCATGGAACAAAGAGCCATTTTTCCGTATCGTTGTTTAAATTATAAGACGAAATAGTTTTAATAAAATGAAAACTTTTTTCGTTCGAAAGAAATATATTTTTAAAGTTACCAAAGTAAAATAAATTATTTGTTTCACTGAAACCCGATAAAACTAAGTATTTTTAGGGTTCAGGAATCTTACATTTTTTTGCAAAAAAGGTGAATTTATGAAAGTGTGGATTCATAGTTCTTATTTAAAGATTATCTAAAAAATGACTATTGCGTTGTACGACGTTCTATCAACTATTAACCCTTTTCTAGCCTTCAAGGTTGGTGTCGCGAAACTGCGACTCCACTGTAAATTGTCGTTAAGTGTTGCAGAGCAAAGCCTATGCAACCCTCGAAGGACCAGTCCCGAAACTACGTGAGCGCTAAGTTATACGGGAAGATTAAATAGCATACACTCGCAAAACCTGATGGATAGTCAATCGATAGTTCAGATCTGTGCTTTTGGAAAATTAGATAAGCCCAGATTGGAAAAAGGAAAATAGGACTCACCGTCGTAGAAGGGGCCTCGCTGAACAGCAGTTTGTGGTGTACACTTCACAATGTTAAAATTTAAAAATGGTAATATTCTTATAGCAAGAGGTTATGATACATGCACCCAGTCTGAGATGTTATTTTGCACTGAACAGCAAAGCACACTGTCACCTCTCCAAAGATAAGTACTTTTTCTTGCAACAATTTTTCATGGTGACATTTAGGATGGAAAGATTAGTTAGGTGGGATAAATTCAGGATTTTGACATATGCTACCCATCAAGTCTGCAAATGCAATACCCAATCAATCCCATATAATAATGCACGAACAAAGGTTTTTTTTTTTGCTTTAAGAAGAGGAATATGGATGTTTTAATAAAAATAATAATATAATGCTCACGCAGACGCTATAAAAACTGCTAGAAAGTAAAGCGTTTAGCTACATTATTTTCCGCAAAAGCTTTCAAAAAAGGAAAACTAAGTCCTTTAACAAGAGGCTTAGCAAAGTTGGGGTTGTAGCGAAATTGTCATGTTGTTAAGTAAAGGCTTCCGAGTTGTTAAGTTAAGTAAAGGTAGAGAAAATGTTTTGTTAAGTTGCCGACAGAATGAACTCTGTCACAGCAGAACTCCGCAGTTGTTGCGGAATAAGCGAGCAGGATTCGAGACATGATATAGATTTAATTAGGCGAGCCCTCCGAAACTACCCAAAGGAAATTGGGCACCTTATTATTCGTAATTTTAATGTGGCAGGTAATTTCCGTCCGACGGAGATGAAGTAAAAAACTATTAACTCGTTTCTCGCAACTGCAAAACCAAATCGATTAATAGGAACGGAATGGATATCGGATGGGAGGGAATCTTTAAGCGGTTTTCAAAATTGAATTTACTGACGTGGGTACCGCAGGTCCATATTTTATCAACAGTTGCAGTTTCATTCACTTGCCGATACACTCTTCCACTGGGTATTTTGGCGGAACGTTAAAATAGGGAAGATTAACAAAATTGTATTAACCTTATTTTAAAATCTCTTTTAACTATTTGGACCCATAAGCTTGTTTTCAATTATTCTTTCCCATTATCTACAACACGGCCAGACATGTGTAATGACGTATGAGGCTTACCTGAGTTATTTTAAGAAAGGTATTAAAAACAATAGCACTAAGTTTATACATAGAATGCAGACCAATCTTGTGCATTTTATGTCCATAAATCGAACACTATAACTGTCAGAACGTGTGCCGTGGATGGACAGCTCAAGAATAAGGGATGAAAAAAAAGCAAGGAGATGTATATAAAATGTTTTTTCAAAAAAATAATCGTTATTATTTTTATGTAAAATGAAATATTTTAGGAAAACCTACCTGGAATTCACTCTGAACTTTATAAAGGTGGCATTGGCCGAATGAGGATATCTTAAACTTGTAGCTTGTGTACGTGTAGCTTCTGAGGTCGAAATACGATAGAGATTTTGTAATAATTAATGAGGTTTGATTTCTTATTCATGCTATCTTTGTTGTATTTTCTAGAGAAGTCGGAGACGGTCCAGGAAGACTCAAATATTTAAGCCATGTCATGTCAAGAATCTGTATTAGAGAGAGTATGTACGGGGTACAATAAATTGTTAATGAAGTTATTCCAGACGGAGTTGTGTGACGTTTCATCGTCCTCGCCTATTAATTCTGCGGGGTAATGATGTATTGGTTAGATATTTTAGATATCAGTTAGGAACCTACCTATATTATTTAGCTCTGAATTTCAATCAACAGATACATTTTTAGTACAATCAATTTTCTTTTACCTAATCGTACCTATGTATCTACATTCATTTCTCTGATATTTTAATACGACATATTCATTTTTCGTTTATGTGTTGTCAAAGCACGTTCATATTTCGTACAGTAGTAATGTTATACAATTTTGCATTAGTCAAAAGTACACTGGAATATGCTTCGCCAATTTGGAACCCGCAATACAAAGTATACATAGATAGCATAGACCATATTCAAAACAAATTTATAAAATATCTTATCTTCAAATTCAACAATAACTTTGAATGCACATTTCAAACTTTGCAACAAAGGCGAGCAATAGCTGATTTGACATTTATACACAAAATTTTAAATAATAACATTGACTATACCAAACTTCTTTCCCTAGTCAATTTTAACATACCATTAAGACGTACACGCCATACGGAACTATTCCACACGCTTAATTACAAGACAAATGCAGCATCGAATTCGCCAATCAATCGTGCTCTTCATATGTTCAATATTATTGGACTAAATTCTAACATCGACATTTTCTCCGATTCACTGCCCAAGTTTAAAAAGAGCCTCATGTCAATAATATAAATTCTTCAATGCGCATACGTACATACATACACACATACTCACACAAACACACCCTCACACACACACACACACACACGCACCTTCCCACTACATACATCACCCGGTAATTACTTAATATGCATACCATAAATAAGATACTACAATGAAACACATAATAGGTACCCACCATGAAATGTACTTATTAATTGTAATTTTTTTAACCAAAGTATCTACCGTACTGTTTGTTTGTTTCTGTTTATAAATAATATAAAATATTAATTTTGTATTTATAAAATAACTAATCCGAAACTACGACCCTGAACTCGAGAATGTAGGTACTCGTGCCATTTCTTTCACGTCGCCTTTGTAATGTAAATTTATTTGTTTCGAACAAATAAGTAAGTTGAAGGTTCTGATAAAACGCTCTCTCTTTAAGCCTACGTCCCATCAAGTGGAGACGACTGCTTCGGCTGGCTCTGAATCAACATATCCGGATCCTGAGAATCATGAATAATGGAACCTGGCGAAGGGAAGGGGAAGAGGATGGGTGATGGCATTCTAGAGACATCTGACGAATTCGGCTGTAAGTGCCGGCCCGAGGAAAAGGCGAACTGCTTTGATATTAATATTAAACGATTGAATTAATGCGAAAATCTGCAGGTAATGTAGGAGGGTACTTCGATTTTATTACTCAGTTCTCATGACGACTACCGTGAAGTAGTGATTCCGGAATCAATGTAAATATGCCCCCTCGGGGCAACTCGCGAGGTCCAATATAAATTAGCATTTTTTAAAACGAAATAATTAAACAATTTACGAACAATACGTGTCCCTTTATTTTTTCAGGAATGCTCTTTATATTAATTTTCTGTGTTTCAGGGACAGTTCGCGATAATCCCAATCGGGAGGTCTAGAGATGGATAATCGATAAAACCCTACATCAATACGGTATTGACTAATTCCATCATCTATGGTCAGTTATCAATATCTGCGAGCATAGACGATTGATAACAGATATTCCGACCACGATTGATCAATTTTAGCGCGGCCTCCATAGTACCCACGACAGGAGTTTCGGTTTACTGTCAATATACACATATTTTTTAATAATGTCATTTGTTATGCAAAATTACTGGATTATTTTTAATGAAGCTCTTAGAATTGAAAGAAGTCGTATACGCGATCCATAGCCTTAAATAAAGCACCTAAAACGCGATCAATTCATTCCGTTCGATCTTTGAGAAACGAAAGTTTTTGAAATACGATGAAAGATCTCATTTACTAATTACTCGTACTATTATTATTTTCTTTTACATTAACTCCGTACAGGAGGCCCCGAGGAAAATAATTTCCCTCAGGGCCTATATCATCTGAGATGCTGTGTGGAGGCTTTTTGAGGAGAGGAAGGAATGAACATTGGTCTTGAAGAGACCCATGTTATAGGAAGGACGAAATCGACGTTTCGGGAGGTGAATTCATAGAAAACACCTCAAGTGTTACCAGCGTGTATTGATTTCTTATTTTTTCCCTGCCAATATCGGCTCGGCTGTCAACGGTGAAAACGTGATCGGTATGGTAGAGTAAAATAAATTTCTGGATTATAAAGACCATTAAAAATACTAATATCGTTGTGATACCATATAACTGAATGTGACTCCGGTTTAATTAACTCTTCAATTTGCTTTGATTTAAGTGTCGCACCAATCTCAATATTGAAAGTGTTTGTTTTAAGTAACTACCTACAATATAATATTTTTACCGGAAAATTACTTTAATTCCCATTTTTAAAATCGGTTCCTACTGAAATGACGTGAATTCAGACTATACCATTGACGTGATATATTTAGATAAGACACGAGGCGTGTATTTTCCCGCCAATTAGTTCAATTTGACGTTGAACGCTCCAAAAAATTTAACGCCAAACGACCGGAAACTACCGAATCCGGCCCCCGCGCGTTTTGAACAAGTTGAAACAGATTGATTATATCTGTATCTTCCAACCCCGATATCGATAATAATATAATAGCGAAGGAGTGATAATACATCCCAGGCGAGATTGACTTGTGATTGCGGCCGGTCTGCACGAAACGCTAGTACATAGGAACCAGGGCCGAGAGAAGGAGGCTACTCACTTCTGTCAGGAATCAACACACCTTCGCAATTTTCCCAATTTTAATTACTAGATCATTCTACTTTGGTTTTATTCGGTTTAAAAACTCTGGCGCTCAACTAATTTCCTTTAACTCTCTCGCAGCCAACTGGAGTTAAATATTTTTAAGAGTCTTATCATTCAATACTGTTGTCTTGTTATTTATTTATTTATTTATTAACACTCCTTTTCGGGGCTTTTACATTACATATGAATAGAAAAAAATACACAGCATTCATTGTACATCACTGAATTGTCTCTGTAACAATATTTTACATTCGTTTAAACATAAATTGAAGATCTCCACTGACTTGGTATAATTGTTTCCCTCCATTAGTATTCTGGGCAAAGAGGAATACATGTGGTAGTTAGTCCCAGAATTTCTGCACTGAAATAAATCCTGCCTTTAACGTTGTGGAATCCGGAAGCTTATAAATTCAAGCAATACCGGACTATCAATTAAATCAGTTAGAATTTTATATAGAAATACCAAGTCAGTGAAAATTTTTCTGTCTGACAATATAATGAGCATATTCATATCATTTAAAAGAGCGTTGTAGTTCAACATAATTGCTGGAATACCCATTTTAAAATTTAGAAAACGTAATAATTTGTTTTGTATTCTTTCAACAGCTTGAACATGTGTACTTTAATGTGGATTCCAGACGGGAGAATTGTACTCAAGTTGACTTCTAACATGGGCAAAATATAACGGTTTAATACACTTTATATTGTTAAAATTTCTAATTAGCCTAGTTATAAATCCCAACATTTTTAAGCCCTGTTAGAGATTTCGGTTATATGGTTAACAAATGAACGATTTGATTGAAAAGTGTTGCCAAAGTCTTTAAATTATGTTAATATCTCAAAAGCATTGTTATCAATGTTGTAATTAAAGATCATTGTGTAACGTTTGCTGCTAGCGGCGTGTCTCTAGCCACAATTCGTATGGTGCTGTTGGCCGCCTTGACACGTTGCTTCGGGCGATTCTTCGAGAGTTTTCGGCCAGTCAGTTGACGGCAGGGGGGTATAACTCCGAACTTTTTCGTGTCGTGACCATGTCGTGACGTATGACTAATGACAATATCATTTTATTGGTCCAAATTTCCATAGAAAGACTGTTGAGAACTGCATAGTATATATAGTAGGATATCTATGGTATTATATGTCAAATAGAGATAGCACATTGTTCGAACTGGATATTCCTAACCTCCCAACACCGGCGTAAATATTTATGAAAATGATTCCTTGATATCATTGCGGTGTCGAAGGCTGTGAAGATATTGATTCAATTCGACATAAGTTACCGACCCACTTAAGGAGTGTCCCGAAGCCCAGCAGCAGCAATTCGATCCTCAAAAGCATCCCGGGTAAGCGTTCGCTTGGTAATCGGCGTCTGGTATCTTTTGTTTAGAATAATGTGATAATTGACCTGCAATATTGTGTTTTTCTAGATAAAATAATTGATAATCAATACCAGAATGTAATATCAGTGATACAAGGAGGACTTCCACAAGAGCTTTACCTTTGACGAGGACAAAATCAACGACTTCAAAGAAGAGGCAGATGATGAAATCAGAGATTGGGTACGTTTATAAGTACATTTTAATAATATTTGGATGATTTGTATAGCACCGTTTTTGTGAAAAATCACCTTGTCTGTAATGGACTGCTGGTATGGCAGTGAGGCATTGAACTGGCAGAGGAAGGAAAAAAGTAGATTGAATGTTGTAGAAATGAGATCCCTGAGGCATGTGTGTAGTAAAACCATCCATGATCGTGTGAGAAACGTGGAGATCCGCAAAGAATGCAAGGCTGATGTAAGCATACTGAGTAAGGTTAAGAAAGGGACGCTCAGATGGTTTGGCCATGTAGAGCGAATGAACGAGGAAAATAGTGTACACGTTCCAAATGTGAATGGTAAAAGAAGCCGAGGAAGACATGGCATGACCAAGTGAATCAGATACTTGAGTTGGGCCATGTCAAGAGTCAGAATAATAGAATAGCATGTAGGAGTGTGTGCTAGACTGAGTTGTTTGGTGGTCTGTCCTCTCTGCCTACCCCTGCGGAAACAGCATGATGGTAAAGTTGGTCATTTAACTGGACTACCTTTTTACACGGTGCAATTATAGGTTTTTGTTTTGAATAATGTGGTAATTTGTTTGAAATATTGTCTTTCTAGGTAAGAGGAAGTCTCAACTCTAACACCCAGAAAGAGGAGAATGCAGTTGCAAATGGCGGGGACCAGGCGTCAATTGAGATACGCCCAACAAAATAATGCAACGGAACGCATCGCTACGAGTATTGAAGATTTTCTTTCCGGCTCTCTGAGTGCATATATTTAAAGTATGCTCAAAATAGGATGAAATTGTTGTCCTCATTTATCTTACTTGTCTTGCTCTTTTTTTATTATTTACTAGACATCACAATGAACATATTTTTTTTGGAAATCGGCATTCCTAATAAAATTATCCTAAAAAGACTGCTTTGTAATGAATATCTTTCAATGCCTTAAAATATGTTTGTATATTATTTTGTGAATTTATTCATATGTGGATTAATAAATAAATACTTTTTAACATCTTGGATATTTTATTTTTAAAATAATTTTTAGGCTGATAAATTGGGTAGTGGGTAGGGATTTATATTGTTTATGGTAATATCCTTTTTTTTTTACTTTTTACTATCCTTGTCGATGGTATGTGACGTCAGAGATATGAAATTTTCATTTTGACAGTTAAAATAGTGTTGAAATGGTATATTTATGTGTTGAAACCAGTTGGGAACAAAAAGCCGGAAGATATCGATCTAGGTATTAGTTCATTTATGGTTGACGGAAAACCGCGGTTTGGGAGGTTGTGATTGTGGAACGGGCTGTCATTGGTGCTGGACTCAACGTACTTCAGAATGTGAGATTAAAATAAGTCATTTAAACAGATCGAGATATTTAGCTATTTTTTTTTAGAGATTACTGATGTAAAAATATGTATCGTTTATTCTATACAGGCGCCCTTCAGTATAATCTTTCAATTTTATCACATGTTATCTTCATTATTAACACGTGTAGAGAGTCTGCCATCATTAACAGCTGGAACGATTGTTCGTATCCAGCCACCCCCTGATCTTTTTAGAGTCTCATGTTTAATATAGAATGTTACCCAAAGACAGGGTTTTTTATATTAAAAAATAAATCATTCATTGTTTATCTAACATGAAATTTCCATTACATACCTACCCACATTGCCTTGCTTCTTTTATCTAAGATTAGCATACTAATCACATGGATGGAAATGTGTATTCTATGGGAGATTACTCATATTTAGGGTGGCCGATGTGGAGTAAGATGTTCAACCTTGGTGGGTATTAATTAAGGTTAATATATTATGTCACAACTGGATTTTTTATTCAATTATTTGACATTTTGAGAGATTTAAGTAAAGTCTATTTTCATAACACCAAATTAACAATTTGTTGATATTATTTGAAGAATAAACTATTTTATATGATTACAATATTCGTTTTTCATTGATTTCATGCTCTACCTTCTCAGATCAAACAAGCTACCCACTACTAAATTTAATGACTAACCACCACTCTTTTTAAGGTTACAAAGTTTCGATGAGATATTAGTATGCAGAAGTGCCTCTGTGACTCTCATATAATTTTTCACGGGACTACGCTAGTATAAATGATAAACACGAGGAAAATGCAGTAAAATTGTTTATATTGTAACTGCCATAACTAAATAGAAATATTATTATATTCTAGCCGAGAACCACTTAAAACGCTACCGTATCAATTAAATAAGCTTTTATTTGAAGAAAAAACTGCTTATTTTCTTTTATTATCTTTCCTGGAATGGTTTTTGGTGTTCGGAATAATTGGATTAATCCCAAATGACAGCCGCTGTGAGGTTAACTTCTACCAATTCCGCCAGTGGCGTAGGATGTATATTTTACCAGAGAGCCCTGCCCATAATTGGTTTGGTTTAAAATAAAACTTTTCAAACGCTCGAACAATTTGCCGTGCAAATTAAATGCTGTATGAAACTTTTAAAATAAGTACCATCTCAGTTATTATCCAATATAATGTACATAGATCTGGCAACGTTTCTTAGATCCTACCTACATAAGAACTAGGAACGCAAATTTAATTATTTTTTATGTAATTTAATTTTTGTAAACTTGTTAAATTGCTTAAAAAATGCGATAAAATTGTTCAATTTGTACTACTAAATAATATTCTCATTATATTATTGCCGATAACCACTTAAATAATTAAATACAAATATATACGCGTACCAATTAAGTAATCTTTTATTTGAAGAAAATATTATGTATTTAAAAATGTCGTCTTTACATATCGACCTTTATTTGTTCTAATAGAAGTGTATTCAAGATTTTTTATAGTGATTTATTTTTGGGATATTATGCCGTGTTGCGCTACCACATTTTTTACTAATATCATTATATATCTGCCGTACTGTAAAGCCGTCCAAAACCTTGGCTAAAGAAGGAGGTAGCAGAACACGGCATAATAACCCAAAAATAAATCTTGATAATACCTTTGGCCGTGAAAATCTAAAATCAATTGTAAGCAATTTTAATTATTTTACGTTTTATTTGTGACTATATAATTAAACGTGAGAATAAACAAAATTTTATGTTGCAGATAAGGATAAAAATGTTTTTTCTTTATCTTCACTAGGGGGTTCTTGAGGCGAACTTGAATTATTTTTTCATTTAATTTGGTGCGTCTCTTTGTCGTTTTAGTGCTATTTTTAAGGTTATTTCACTGACCACTTTCAGCCAGACTTTAATTCTTGACCCGAACTCATGAAAAGTTTCTATTCGCTTTTCATCTGGGTGATGATGTTCTCGAATTTTGTTGCAAAATAAATGTAGTTTCTTTGTCAGAATGTTGTTTTACAACCTGGAAAGGTTTTTTCGCTATTTTGATTCAATCTATCGTGATGAACACGCGATGAATACGGGGTCCAGTGGAGGCTTCCATTATTTTTTAAATAATTTCACTGGTATATTGTTGGCATGTATTTGTTGTATATTTGGTAGGCAGGTCAAAATTTTAAAAAATTTCAATCGAAGGCGTTTTTATGTTTTATGGGTACTTCAAAGGTCAGTTGTTTCACAGAATTTGAACAATTCTTTAAATTTAAAAGATAATTTTCAAGTTCTGTGAAGGTTCTCTTCAAGTTCTGCAGTTATTTCATTATTAGCCAGTTGTTTTACATAACTTGAACTTGAATAAAACTTTCACAGAACTTGAAAATTAGCTCCGATATTTAATGCATTGTTAAAATGCTGTGACCAACCTGTATTAAGGACGGTCTTTTTGAATACTTTTTGAATTGTATTCAAATTATGTATGTGATTCTCATCGAGTATGACTAACAGTAGGAGACTTTTTTCATATCCTTTTTATTTAAAGAAATATAAAAAAGGCTTGTGAGCTTTGATGTACAGGTCCTATCTAAGATTTTCAAGTAGTACTCCGATATATTTAATGCTTTGTGATTTTTCTGAAACGGAATAGTGACATTGAATATTATTTCCATGGCATCCATGTAATATTAGATCATGTGATTTTACTGATTGGCTCCTTAAGTCCATTTAAAATGTCAAATATTTATTTTGCCGACATTAAGGGTAAGTAATTTATTGGGTCAAACCCGGACACTATCAAACATACTAATTTTTAATGTCGGTATACGTTTGCGTGATTTGAAATTGTATTAAAATTACAAGTTAAACGAACAATTTATTTCCAATATTGGAACTGGTAAGCATAGATCATTCCAGATCAGCGGTAATGTAGATATCAAAATTATTTAATTTAATTAGTTTTGTGGACACATATTATAGCTATTTCATTCATACACTCATATTCTTTGAATGGCTATCCTTTTCATAAGCGGTGATACATTTAATGTTCGATTAGTATACCTTAACAGAGAGTCGTAACCTTAAAGTCAAAAACCTTTCACCTTCACCTTTACAGCCCGTGACTTTGTAAATAACTAATTGTGTAAAAATTTTACCGAATAAGAACTTGTAAGCTTTTTAAAGGTCGTTTCACAAAAAATCTCCAGTCCTAAGGATTTCTAAATTCTCCAGCAATTAAAACTAAATATCAAAACAATGCTTTCGGTATTAATCTTCTCATAAGTGTAACATCAACAGTAATGGGGGTAACAAATCATTACATAGTACAAAATGAAGTCGGTCAAAATGTATGTGCGCATAGATCTTTTAAACTACGTAACGGATTTTCATGCGGTTTTCACCAATAGATAGAGTGATTCAAGAGGAAGGTTTATATGTATAATAAATGCTTCTTATAGTAGAGAATAGCCGAGAAATTCAAATATTCAATTCAGACAGCGGGCAGCTGGTGGTGTAGATTTTATAAAGGTTGGGTAATGGCGTTGTGTTTCGTTTGCCACAGGAACGTGTGGTCCGCTAGTGTAAAATAATACTATGTCCAGTGATTTATATAGTGCCCTACGTGTTCAAAGTTGTATCTTCTCGAAGAATAAACTTTCTATTAAAACTTTGTTTATCAGAAGTGACCTGCCAGTAAGTATGTTTTCTGTATCCGTTCGTCTTCTTTATCTTTATCTTTAGTAAGCATAAAATGAAGTCGCTCATGCCGATCTTTTAAACTACGCAACGGATTTTCATGCGTTTTTCACCAATAAATAGAGTGATCCATGAAGAAGGTTTTTAGGTATATAATTTGTCAGGTTTTGTGTAAATTGGTTGAAGTATATATATGGCCAAGCGGGCAGCGGGCACCGGGGAGCTTGCACCGGCCAGCGGGCAGCGGGCAGCGGGCAGCGGGCAGCGGGCAACGGACGGACAAACGGGCGGTGTGGATTTGATTTAACAGATGGCGTTGGTTATAAAGGTTTAGTTAGTCACAGCAAAGTGTGTCCGGGTCTGCTAGTTTGCGCTAATATATTATTATTTATGTTTAGTTATATTGCGTTTTTACCAAATTTAAAATTACTGGTTGCCAAATGAAATCCAAATGTTTCTGAAATTAAGTTTCCATGAACAACATCAGAAAATTGGAAAGATGCTTTCTTCAATACTGTCCAAAAAAGGTTAAATATTTAAACGCACATGTAACATTAATTTAATAATTATTAATATGGAGTAAAAATATCAACGGCGCATGAAGTCTATGACAAAAAGACATTAAATTGTAAATTGCAATACTTTGAATGTAATAATTACCCTCCAAGAGCACAGCTGCGATAATATTTTCCAATGTAGACATTTTCTTAAAGTAGAAAAATATGTTATATATTTTACAAATTCCCATTCAGGACCTAACACGCAAATGACAACCTATCACGTATTTCTAGAGAAATGCGAACTCCATTTCACTTCACGTATCATATTCCTTTTAAATTTTCCTACAAAGAAAAAGTTTAGAATGACACACCATTTCGCATTTAAACTACTCGCATTTAAATAAATTATATCTTATTTACGTTTCTTTTTCCAAGAACTGAGATCTGTTTGAAAACCAGACTCTGCATGCAAAAGCACCAACTCGTGCAGGTTCACGTTCTCTAAATTGAATGTAATGTAGTTTTCTTCTAGGTACGCCCCTGGGTTTCAGGGCCCCCAACGGCACCTTCGGGTCTTTTAGTTTCCACGGACATAAACCCGGGACTATATCGCCCGGTCAAGTGCGGGGCATTCTGTACCAAGTGGGCGACTAGCTAGCCGAGCTAAAAACTTTATTTCATAGGAACTACTTACGTAGTACTATCCAACCCATAAGTTCACATTTATATTAAGTACAGACGTGATCTTTATAAGAACCGAACCTTTTATACCCACAATAATTAAAATAATGAATATTTTACGTGAAAATGTGAGTGACCTAAAAATATGTATTAAAAAAATACGTTTGAACCGAATATAAATGTTATGTTAAGGCTAAAACATACAATACAGTTTGTTTTGTTATATTAGGTCCTTACATATGAAATTGGTGTTTTGCCGTACTGGCAACTTTGATCTCAAATATTTTTTCTTTGGTTAGGAATTCCAAATTCAAATTTATACAGCTATTTACTCATGTATTTGTGTTTCGAAAATTAAAATTCATTTGTTTTTTCCTTAATTGTTTTTTTTCTTTGCGTCACTTAGTTTACAAGAGGCGGCGAGACTGGGAAGACTAAACCCCTAAAATCTGTGATTGTAAAATTAACCAGCCGAAGCTTAAAAAACCAGCTTCTGCAGGCGGTAAAAGACCGCAAAGGGATCACGTCAACGGAACTGGGATTTACGGGATCCCAGCAAAATGTCTACATAGGTGACCATCTCACGAGCATGAATAAACATCTATTCTACCGCGCAAGGCTTCTCGCCAAAGAAAAAGGTTATAGATTCGTCTGGACAAAAAACTGCCTAATTTACGCTCGACGAAATACGACGTCAGCACCCATCATTATCTCAAAGGAAGCAGATTTGAAGAAAATGGACCGCGAGCCTCCAGCCACAGGACCCAACAGAGTAGATGCAGAAAGTCCTCAGCTGAGCCAAGCCTCCAGATAAGGCCTTTTAAAATTACTGCATTTCTTTATACTAATTTCATTTTAATTATTCTTATATTTCCTTCTCACTTAGAATGTACCCTTCCCTCCCTTATCCCCCACGCCTACCCTATGGATCTAATCACTCTAATACATTTCTTAGTTCCATTCATTCTAACACACTTTTTAGCTTTTGTACAATTTTCTAGCATTTTTTGTAAAATTCTTTGGGAATTTCATAAAAATAAACATAAATCCGTCAATAACAAAATACGAACATCGACACAAATTCACTTCAATTCCGCACTTAATCATAGATTCGCACGGTTTAACCAATGTCTTTAAATATCTATTACCAAAATGTGAGAGGGTTACGCACTAAAACTGACAAGTTATTGGTGGCTGTTCGGTCCAACAAATATGATGTTATCGCTCTGTCTGAATTATGGCTCGTTGATGGCATCCGCAACGAAGAGCTATTTGATGATCGCTACGATGTACACCGCCGAGATCGGGACTACACTCGCACGGGCCAACGCTTGGGCGGGGGTGTCTTAGTCGCTGTTCGTCGTGAGCTGGTACCTCGCGAGCGCCCAGGGTGGCACTCACAAGCTGAGGACGTCTGGATAACATTAGAATACAGGGGATCCAAACACACAAATCTCCACATATGTTGTGTTTACCTCCCTAAAGGACCAACATATCGTGAAAATATGGAAAGCTTCCTCACACAAATTTCATCACTTACGTTGCAATTTCCCACAGATAAATTAATTATCCTAGGTGACTTTAACCTCACTGACATTTCATGGAATAATTCTCTCAATAATACGTCATTTATACCCAGTGATCGCTTATCGCCTGTTAGTACATCATTTATTGACTGCATGCATTTTTCGGGATTGTTTCAATGTAATGGAATTCCAAATACCAACGGTCACTTTCTTGACCTCGTTCTATGTAATGTCCTGGTACCGGTCTCTGCTTGTGATGAACCATTAATTTTAGAAGACCCTCATCACACCTCCTTAATAATGGAAGTTTTATTTTCTGAACCCGCTCCACTAGTGGAAGAGCCTAGAAGGGCTTACGTCTATAAGCGCGGTGATTACGACCAAATTAACACATCTCTCGACCAGGTAAACTGGCACGAGCTACTTTCGTTTGGTGACGTGAACACAGCATTAAATAAATTCTACTCACAATTAAATCATCTTATAGACGCCCATATTCCTATGAAATTATGTAGGAATTCGAAATACCCGCCATGGTATAACTCTGCCCTCATCAAATTAACAACAGAAAAATATAAATACTTCAAAAAGTTCAAGACATATAAAAAACCTTCTGACCATTGCTCTTCAACATATACATTAATGACATTGGAAAATGTTTTCTTTACTCCAGAACGTTATTATACGCAGACGGCATGAAAATATTCTCTCCTGATACAAGTATCACTGACTGTACTCGCGTACAAGAAGATTTAAATCGCCTAAATAGCTACTGTACACAACACAACCTTCAAATAAATGTTAAAAAATGCGGCGTCATCAGCTTTACCCGAAACAAAAATCCCATATCTTTTTCCCTTAACGGCACAATACTTAAAAAAATGATGAAGACCAAAGATCTGGGAGTAGTGCTAGACCCGAAATTACTTTTTGACCGACATATCGAATCCATAGTTGTAAAAGCTTCCAAGGTACTTGGCTTCATACTCAGAACCTGCAAACACTTTAAAAAGGTAAACACTATGAAAATGCTGTACTTTGCGTATGTACGCAGTTCTCTGGAGTACGCCTCTCAAGTCTGGAATCCCAGGTACACAACATACATAGAAAGGATTGAGAAAATACAAAATCGTTTTCTACGATACCTTGATTTTCGGGGATATCGTCCTCATCTAAGTAATGCGGAGTCAGCCACGTTTTTCAAAATCTCGTCACTAGAAAATCGTAGAAATTCTGCAGACGTAATATTCTTGCAAAAGATAGCCACCTCTGCGATAGATTGCCCGGAATTACTTGAAAGAATTCAATTAAGAGTGCCCACCAGACAAACTAGACTAAATCACACACTTAACACTCCTCGATGCAACACTAACTCTAAACAAAACACATTCATTAACCGCGCTTCACACTTTTTTAACAATTCATACAATGAATTCGACTTATTCAACACAGCACCCCAAATTCTAAAAAAAAAACAATAAATAACTTCTAAACATATACAAACTATTATACTTCTATACAAATAACTTATTCACTCCGAGAATAGATCCATCCCCTTCCCCTCCCGCCCACCATCCCATCCCAATAAGCTATTATAACTATTATAACTTTTATAACTTTTTAATCTCTCTAATTAATACACACCAGTGAAAACCTATTATTGGTTCAATAACATATACACATGTAAATACACCTAAGTAAATAATGTAACTGTTGGTTTTCCAAATAAAATAAAATAAAAATAAAATAAAATGGAAAACTTCAAATATCGCGTTATTTACGAGTACGAGTTCCACCGTGGCACCAGTGCTGCAGAAACGGCTCGAAGGATTAATGATGTATATGGCGACGGTGCCGCAAAAGAAAACACAGTGCGTTTTTAGTTCCAACGTTTTCGTTCTGGAAATTTCGACCTGCAGAACAAGCCCCGTGGACGGCCGGAGACCAAAGTTGATAATGAAGAATTGAAGGCTATCGTGGAAGCGGATCCATCGTAAACCACGTACGAGTTAGCTGCAGGCTGCGGTGTTAGTGATAAAACTGTTTTAAACACTTGAAGCAAATTGGGAAGGTGAAAAGCTTGAAAGGTGGGTACCTCACGAATTGAGTGAAGCAAATCAACAAACGCACGTTAGAACGCTAGACCACACACTGCACAACAGACGGCGACGAAATTAGAGGAGCTTCAATTGGAATGTCTAAGACATCCACTGTACTCTCCGGACCTTGCCCCAACAGATTACCATTTTTTTCGAAATTTGGATAACTTCTTGCAAGGGAAAAAATTCAACTCCGATAGGGCAGTCCAAGCCGCCTTCAAAGATTTTATTGATTCCGAATGTTTTTTTTAGTAAAGGGATCGATGAACACCGATGAGATGGCAAAAGTGCATAGATAGCAATGGTACATACTTTGATTAAATAAATATATTATATTTAAAAAATCGACTTTATGTTCCTTCCATACAAAGCGCCAATTTCATATGTAAGGACCTAATATGTCTTCGGTTTATTAATATTAAAAGAAAGACGATTTACTTATAAGACTTTATTGACATCATTAATTTACACGTTTAAGGTTATGCGTCAAGTAACGCGACAGGACTACCAACTGCCAGCATGTGACAGCTGGTGTTTTTACCAGTACCAACATAAGAGATACATTACCATTTGGGGATTTGATATTTTCTTGTCCTCTTAACTATCACTATTCAAACATTTCATGGAACGAACATTAAACATTTTCCTCTAAATTGGTTGCTTTTAGCTATTAGCATTGAACATAACTAGTGGTTCTGTAAGGGGGCATTCAAGTTTTACGTAACGCAATTTTTGAAGATTTTTGACCCCCCCCTCCCCCCTATGTAATGCGCCGTAACGTTTTTCCGTACCCCCCCCCCCCTAAACGTTACGTAACGCCCAAGTGACAATTTTTACCTGAAAGCCACAATTAAGTTGCGCAAAGTACTGGAAAGTCGCTTAAATACCCTTTTTTCTTGTTTTAATCACGTTTGCGGTAATAAATAAAATAAGAGACTTCGAGAACGAAAAGGATTGCCAAGTTGGAAGATTTTAATTCCCTAGTTTTTTTATCTAAATAAAGAAAAACGTTACGTAACGCGTTGTTCGAACCCCCCCCCCCCCCCCCCCCCCTCATAACGCACAGTAACGTTTCACAAGACTCTCCCCCCCAAGTGCGTTACGTAATACTTGAACGGCCCCTCATGTAGTTTTAAACCTCGCGTCAATAAAATTATGTTTCAAAATTTCTATTATTCAATAAATCAAAACCAAAATCATAAGATCAACAAGTATGTAGTAAAAAACTTAATAACTTATCCATAAACCATATATTTTACGCCACATTTAAACAAATAAAATACGTAATTATACAATTGGTCAAGCGTTACTTATGACTATAACAATTATATTATCTCTAACAATTCTTTTTACAAAACTTTCTGCAAGCAGGTGGGTTTTAATATTTACAATACATAATATTTACAAAAAGCGAAAAAAAGTACAAATGACCAATTAACATTTGCAAAAATAATCTTTACTAAACGGTTACCATCTTGAACTGAAAACGGAACGTACAAACAAATTTGCAGAGGTATGAAAAGCAAAACATTCAAAAACTGGTTAAGCCATTTGATTAGAGTACTAAATTGAGGGAGGAAGATCACTAAATTGAGCAACATAAATTGTATATCATCCAAATCTAAAAATTCTTCTCTAATTTTCACAACGCAATTTTAGCGAAATACGAATAGCCTACAGAATCCTTTTATAATTTTAGTTAAATTAAATAACTTTTACTTTACTTTTTTCGCAGTTTTTTTTAATGAAATCTCATAATCTCTCATGCTTTTTTGAACTGTTGCCGTTTAAACGTCTTTTAAATTCACATTTAAAAACTTTACGCCGTCTTTAATATTCATAAATAAATAGCAATCCAGTGAATTACCCAAATTCCGGAAAAAAACGCCTAAATATTCCCGCAACTCCCCGGCGTTCAGTAGACCCAAATTTGCGATAAATGAAAGTGGGCCACATCAAAAAGAAAAGGGAAAAGGCAAAGTCTCCCCGCGGAATGGCTTTATTTCTATTAATCATAATTTCAAAGGTCACGGGAAATGAAAGCAATTTGGATTCAGAGAAATAAAAAAGGCCGCTTAAAGTAATATTATTTTGAAGGGTGAGAAAATGATACCAAGTTGATATTATAAATTTACCAAAACTGGCTTTAAAGTTTTGAGTTGAGAGGCATACAATATTACAATGATGGGTATCGTTTGATCCGGCCATATTATGATAACAATACGATCTCTTGATACATTTGGCATCACTATAAATCGACGCGACGCGCGACGGTGGAAAACAAACAGTCGTTGATAAAAAGTACATATAAAAAAATATAAGAAAAAACATAAGAAAAAAAAAAATATTCTCTACCAAATTAAGTTCCACATATTGATAAACGCTGTTTAGTGCTTAATACAACTGGAAAAAAATAAACAATGTGTACCCATATCTCAATTATTTTCGATTTATTTAATATTATCAGTCAGTAAGCACGATTGATAGTAGTTTGCATTTAAGCAAACGGGTATATTGTACTATTTTAACATATATTCATTATAAATGAAACAACATATATTTTTTAAACACTGTATTTTTTTATAAGCCGACAGGTTTTGGAAAAACCCTTCCTTCCTGCAAGGTTCAAACCCGAACTAAATGGTATCTAGATAGTGTCTTGGGTAAAGTTTTATTTTTAATTTTTAATATGAGACATCTATTGACTTTTCTGCAAGTCTAGGATAAATATTTATTTATATATTTTTAACTCAATGAGGAAAATCTCAAATTGTAATATTTAATTAAATGAAGACAATATCAGCGAAACTCAATTGAAAATCTGAAAACAGAAAAATCTGAAAAATATACGGTCATATCTGGGACTTGAACCCAGGAATCTTGCAATCTTGCAATGATACATAAAGATAGCAGCCAATAAAAATATGCATTAAGAAAATGAAGATTATGTTAGTAGTTCTTAGTCGAAGTAAGACCGACTTGAATAGGGACACATTAGCTCAGTTGGTAGAGTTGCGCCCAGGCAAGGCGAGAGTTTTAAGTAGTGTCGACCGAACCAGGAATTTCTACCGAAACCGAATCTTCGGTATCTGTCTCAGTTTCGGCCGAAACCGAAACCGAACCTTCGGTCGGTCGCTAATTTTAAGTATGTTGTGTATCTTTCCGTGTGTTAATGTCCATCAGTATTGCCTGTGTTATATCTATCTGTCTATGTATTATATACCTGTATTGTAGTGTCTTGAAATGTTATTCTTCTAAATCAAATATCTATATTGTGATTTCTCGTTCTACGGGTACTTTAGTGTTATAATAATTAATATTGTGGAATTGACATGCTGACAAACTGCTTTGGCAGTTTATTGGATGCTTATCTTATAATTAATAACAATAATAAAATAAACACACATAAATATTTGCTTCGTTCTCCGTCATCGTAAATGTAAATCAATAATCATCGTAAATTTAAATAATAAGATTTCAATTTTTAAATAATATGATTTTTTTTTAAGAATATTTGTTTTTTGAATAATAACCTTTTTTTAAATAAATAGATTTTATTTGAGTTCCATTTGCCAAAATTGGAGTGTCACCCTAAATGTTTTGAACTAGCTTTGTTTCTTGGTGGGTATAGTAATTAAAGATTTATTTATTGTCTAAATTGTTACAATTCTTACTTAAATTACCCATCTGGTCACTAATATGATATTTTTATTTCTTACTTTATTATAATATTTTAGTGTTTTAAATGTAGTGTATTTTAGTATGTTGTGTGTGTGTAAAATCACTCAAATGTATAAAAGTTAACCTCAACACAGGCCTAGTCCTAGTGAGGTTAATTTTTTTTGTATGTAAAAAAAAAAAGAAGAATGTATGGTGAGAAGTTAAATAAATAAAATAAATAAATATCTCTTACTTTGCCATTCCTATTACGTAATATGTATTGGTACCGTTTGAAAATACATACTTAAATGTGTTAATTTATTTATTAATCATTAACACCCTTATGGGCTTTTACATATATTACATTTCTTATGATTTAGGGGGTTTCTCACCATCCTCCCAATAGTTTATCCATACATATAACGAATATTAATAAAAAAACAAATAAATACTAGCAACAGGTAAAACTTTCGGATAATTTATCCTATATGTAGCCATTGTTCATAGGTTCAAGTACCGAATAGTAAACTCAGACTTTTTAAATAAATAAATCCTGTAGAATTAATCCAAAATATTCATTATGTGTATGGATAAGCTATTGGGAGGATGGTGAAAAACCCCCTTATTAGTGTATACAGGTGTAAAACAGTGATAAAAGTTTAGATACAAAAATAACATAAATAGGTATTACTCATAGTACATAGGTGTAAATGTGGTAGGTAAAAAGTAGAATGTTATACAATAAGAGAGACAGAAAAAATCAGTTTTTTGACTGCATTAAAAACAAACAATAATAATGTGTGGGTTCTTAATACATAATTTGTATGTGCATACATAGCGAAGTAAATTTACAAAAATACACACTACCGATTAACATAGCACCATCATTAATAATCAAAATAATTGTACTTAAACCAATTACATTATCGTCAGAACTTCTGTTTAAAGATTTCAATTTCAGAAAACAAATTGCTATACATTGCTACCAAGGAACATTTCAGATATATAAAAATAATGCCAGCTAGTTACTCTATCACGGAAAGGACAATATGTTTTATTTCTTTTAACTCTAACTTTAATATTAATTTTAATCAAATTTCAACTCATTTCCACTTATTCTAACTTAAAAGTGCATGTCGTATAAAATAAAGTAGTTTAGTAATTAAGAAATGGAGAAACATTCCTGCTTAATTTAATTAATTAATTAACAGATAGATGACAAAAACTAATGGCAAAGCACACATAATTATACTTTTTTGTGTGTTTCAGACCCATAAAAAATTTCAAATTCGGACTCGGTTTGCTCGAAAACGAAGGCTAAAACCAAAAAAGTGATTCAACAAAATCGACACCAAATGTGAAGTAGATTCGTCAGTTTCCCACGTGTACTACGAGTTTCTGGACACTGGAGGAATATTTAAGGAAATATAAAAATTGATTGACACTTGGAAATAAAATTGAATCGGAAATTGTGAATACTTCAGCACGTCCATCGTTCTCTATAGAGGCCACCGCTCTCCTCCGTGACGTGGCCAATCGTCTATCCACTACAAATCTTATCCCGCTTCCAATATGTAACGTGGAAGGCATTAATCATACTCTCCGAGATATCTACCCCAGCGCCAGCGTCCTGCAGTCAATCCAATCACCCGTGGACAATCCATCCAGATGGATTCAATCCTCGCCCACCCTGAAATATCGAAACACGATAAAAGAAATACTACTTCCTTGGCAACAATAAACTCAAACGATTCTTCACAATTTAGCGGAACACAACAGCATTAGGGTGACCCGACACTCTTGACTTTTTTGAAAAATGTTAAAAATATTAAAAGAAATTTACTTTGCACTTGCGCACTCTATACTACAATATGGAATCATAGCTTGGGGGGGGGGGGGGGTGCATATAAATCATCCATTCTCCCACTGGAAACAATTAAAAAAATTCTTATAAAAATTATCCTAAAAAAACCGTATTACTACCCATCAATAAACGTATTCCAAGAATTCCCTGTTCCCCCACTTACAAAAATTTACGAAAAAATAGCACTACTTCAGCTACACAAAGATATTTTTAATAAAAATATTACCCCACTGCTAAGTATTAGCATAAGGAATAATTCTATTGGTGGACTAACTGTACCACACGTACGAACCACAACAGCACAGAATCACTATGTAAAATTATTTAATCAATTACCCGCTGATATGCGAACAGAAAAAAATTATAACAAATAAAAAAAAAAATTAAATCTTATTTTGGTAGTTTCACCACATAATTTTAACTTTCTCCTAGATAATGTTTTTGACTGTTTGTTATTCCTAATGTTTTATGTACATCCTATATACATTTCTTGTTTAAATACCCTTATAAACTTTAAAAATATGTTAAGTCTAAATCCCTTCATGAGTTAAATTCTTAAGTTTGTGATAAGGATTTAAAAAAAAAAAAAAGTTATTAACAAGTTGTCCTCTCCTAAACACAAGCATTTGCTTTATTAGGAGAGTGTATAAATATGTAAGCTATATTATGTAAATGTAAAAGAAATAAATATTAATAAAAAAAAAATAAAAAAGTGTAAATATATAATCATTAATTTCACCATTAACCCTTACGCAGTTAAGCTTAAACAACCAATCGTCGAAGTGATCTTATATCCCAATGTGGAAATGCCGGGCGGCATAGAAATGTATATATTATTGACGGTTCCACACCAACTCAACTCAACACCTCTTTAAAAAGTTGTTAAAAGCCATGAAAAAAATATTTTAAAATAGCCCTTAACCCTAATTTAACGTCACCTATTTAATCAATTCCTCGGCTGACTAAGTCTTCAATCAAGTCACAAGCAGCATTTTCCGCTTACAGTGGTGGTACTAAGAGGTTTTATAATTATTATTGTCCATTGGTCACATTGGTTTTTTTCTCTATTTTGTTGCGTCAATTTGTTTTTGATCGTTTTACCTGTCTCACTTGGTTTTATTATGTTACTAACATCTTGAATTGTGACTAGGTTGCTGTACTGAACTCCATTGTACTGTATTGTCCAACTCCTCACCATGGGGGCGGATAGACCCGGTCACTGCATCCAGTCAGGTGACAGAATTCTGGTAGGGCCGTCCCACTAACGCCCGTACCTCTCCCGGCGTCATGAGCGAGCTTGAGGAATGTTTGCGCGAGTCCGGTTCCCTTCCGTCCTGCCTCCGGTGATCCGAGGCTCACTTCATTCCCCAGGGTCTTTCGGAGTATCTCCCCCCCCTCCACAAACACTTCTTCAAGGGTTTTTTTGGGAAACCGGCTAAGGGACGCGGGCGTTTGGGCACGTTGCGGCCAGGCCGCTCGCCCGCTCATTCTCGCCGGGACTGCCCCGTGATAGTGGGACAAACTGCCCCCGATATTTTCTTTGGTTTTAATCATACTTACACCTGTAAATATTTTTCTTTTTATTTATTATTTCACTCAACTAGATGCTGAACCAACAGGCGAACACATCTATGATGTGTCATTTTTTGTTAATTACTGAAAATGTATGCATATATTTTTATTTTTTACTAACAATCATGCATGAAAGGACATTGGAGGGTCTAGATTCGTTTAAAAAATAAATGTAGCTTCCTTTTTACAAAAAAATTGAGTTCTGACGTGTGCGGCTAAGGAGGTTAAACAATCAGTCTCCTCACACAGCCGTGGGAAAGTCGTGGGTCTCCTCCAATGGTCACATTGGTCACCATGAAACAGGCAGCCGCCTAGTATGGGGATGTTTAACATATTAAAAACAATACTTTAATAATGTAGGTAGGTGCTCACCTACATTACTAAAGTATTTCACATCCCTCAACGTATGTAACTGAGGGTTCACTCAATGCCAACTGGCATCACACATTTTGTCAAGGTAAAACTTTGAAATGTTCAAATATTCATAAAAAATATTGTCTTCTTCGCACAACATTTTTAATATTTGCCTTCAGCGCAAAAACTAAATGTAAAATAGTCCCACAATGGCGTCCTAAGAATGGCCCCACGGGTATAAGCGCTTCACTGGATACTCTAACGTAGAGACCTACCCAAGAATAATAAAAACAATTTTTCATCAGATTGTGTAATGTGAGACGTCTATCATACGAAATGTTGCTGGAAATACGCGATGTGTTAAAGTGAGACGGAATTAAAAAGGGGCAAGAATGTAATGTAAACCTAATTGAGCTTATCTAGTTTCTTATATAGTGGTTGTATACAAAGTAATAAGTTATTCATTATATTATCTAGTTTTGTTTATTTATTTTCATATTTCTTTAATTTTGTTTAGGTTTTTGCAACTTAGCAATAAGAAAACTCGAGGTTCTTTTTAAATATCTAAGTATATTTTTTGTACGCAAAAATGGTAATCTGTAGAATTTTTAATATTTCTACAAAAATAAAAGACCGGTCAGTGGTTGAATGGGCAATGCGTTCGGGTCCCATCCGGGCGTCCCGTGTTCGATTCCTCGGCTGGCTAAGTCCTCCATCACAACACAAGCAACATTTTCAACAATTTGGGAGGCGGGAATGGGTACCGCCGCCCCGGGAACTTTTATTGGATAACCAACACCTCTGCCATAGGTCACCCCAAGTGGTTCGCTATGTTTGGTGATTTAGCAGGGGTGCCCGGGTTCATGGGGTGATGTTTGTCTAGGTCTTGGAGGCGGATGACTAAGACACACTGAACCCCAGATTCCTACCCACCCCTTAAACCCTTTTCCTTCCCAGAACTCTCCTCTCCTTCCTTTCCTTAAAAAAACCCTCCACACAGCATCCCCAAAGATGACATAGGCCCTGAGGGAAATTGTTCTCCTCAGGGCCTCCTGTGTGGAGCTCATGTAAAAAAAAAAAAAAGAAGAATACGAAATTATTTTTTTACTTTTTAGTGCATTTTTTGAAGTCGTTTTTTTGTTTTGTTAAAATTTTTGTTTATTTAATTTTTAGTTAAGGTCTAATAGAAGAGAGGATATATGTTTAGAGAGGAATAACTAAAAATTATGTGATCTAAAGTTACCACTTCTAGACCACAAAAAGTATAATCTGGTTAGCCAAACACGTGAATTTTTAAAATGTGTGAAGGAACGGAGTAACGTTTAATTCTTATTCGAATAAGTGAGGATTATTTTTTTTGGAAAATGAGAGATTTGTTGAAACTAAGGTTCTGATGAAATAATATTTTTGTTAAATATGCAAGAAAAAATAAATAAAAGTGCAAAAAAAAATCGCCCCCGGGTGGGCTCGAACCACCAACCTTTCGGTTAACAGCCGAACGCGCTGCCATTTGCGCCACGGAGGCAGATGACAGACCCGTCGAAATAACGCAATACTTCGATCGTCGCCGCAGGCACGGGCGGTGATTGATAAAAATTATTATATTCTTTTTATTATTTCATCTTGTAAGAAAAATTGTATTATATTAATATCATACAGATGAAACAGTGCTTAAATCGATCACGTTTCCGACGTTAGTCACGCTTTCGCCGTTATCAGCCGCACGTGAGATGTAATATAATATTATTTCCTTGGGCTTCCAGCATCTGATATCTCGTGTAAAGAAACTTTTCGGTAACATTAGAAATAATGAAAAAAAACCGAAATTAAAGAAAAAAATTAATTGCAAAGAGAAACAAAATTTAATACAGTGTGTTAAATTATTTGTAAATTTGAGAACAACAACGATATGTGCTTGCTTACGATTTAACCTTGTTAGGTACCTACTTATCTCTGTATGTGCCACTAATAATAATAGTGCTTGATTATCTACTACCAATGAAAGGATTATAAACGGAACACTATTTTCAACTTGACAAGATGCACGGAAAGGGGGCACACATTAATTACGTGCGATAAGTTTTTAAATTTTCATGGCCAAGTATTTTCGTTATTTGTTTTTGGGGTGTTATGCCGTGTTGCGCTACCTCCTTCTTTAGCCAACGTTTCAGATAGCGTTACAGTGTCCATCATCAGGGCAGATATGACAATGAATTACTTGAGCTGAGCTAATTATGTGGGCAATTAATTATTGAGCTGTTTTTTCTTCAATTTAGACTCCTCCCCCCCCCTTTGGTGACATTAAGTACGATTTGGTGGGATCCCCCCTCACATGACATTTACATTACAGTTGTTAAAGGACAGTTATTTTCATAAAGAACCAAAATTAGATTTTTTCAGCTGGCAAAATGGGACACTTCAAAAGAAGTTAAACAATTTTATATATTTTTTATTGTGTCTATAATAGTTGCCGTGATAATTTTATTGAGTTAAAGTTTAAATTTCCCCCTTTAGTTTAAGTGAGATTTTGCTGGACCCCCCCCCATTTTGAGCTCGCATAATTTATGTATGCCCCCAAAAGAGATTTAAGCGGTTTCCAACATGGAAAGATCACGAAACGAATTTACACCGAATGATGTTTCCGGTTCCATGACAGTTGGTCCGGCGACAGTTGGTCCGGCGACAGTTGGTCCGGCGACAGTTGGTCCGGCGACAGTTGGTAAGGCCGACAGTTCGTCAGGCCGACATTTGGTCCGGCGACAATTGGTCCGGCGGCAATTGGTCCGGCCGAAAGTTTAGAAGATGTTTTATTCAAGTAAGTATGCAAAGAGGGTATACGGCCGTACAACCAAAGTCGATATACTTATATCTGAAGGCATCTTGAGTGAAAATCCGTTGTAAAATTATTTTTACTAATAATTTCGACTCTCCGAAGTAGTACGCGGCAATCACAAAATACGACGTACTTATACGTGTAGTCGGCTTAGCAAAAAACGCTACAGATTCCTACTTGCATATAATATAACTTTTATATCTGAATATAACACAATACTCCCAACTGCTCCCAACCGTCTCGAGCCAGTGAGACTGTGGCATCCCCAATTTTGGTATGGTGTGATGCTGAAGGTAGTGTGGAGGGGAAGGAGATGTGGAAAATGTACCTGGCTATTCAGATATAGTCATCAAACACGGCTAAAGCCATTTCAAGTAACGTTACAATTCTGAATGAATACTGACAGAACAATGTAAGGAAAGGAATTTAAATGGAATGCTGTTTCCAACATGGAAAGATGCACGAAATCAAATTTACACGGAACGTTCAAAATATGTAAAAAATCAGAAATTTGTACGGAAAGAAATTTACACCGAACGCGGTTTTCTAAATAGAAAGATGCACGGATTTATTTATTTACATTTTTCCAGTTTGTACATATTTGTATAGAAAGAATAAAACCAATTAATGAAATGAATATACGGACTGCACGACGTACCTACCCTCCGGTATTGCGGTTCCAATTATCTCCTTGGAGATCTTTAAAATACCCTATTGGAAATTAATTAGTTAATTCACCAAGTCCACCTATCCATGATTACAACACAATATGGGGCTGTTTAATCAGTGTAATGGGTGCAATCTGTTTCAATTATTGTTAACCATCCATTATCTTATCGATTACTATAACATTTGGCACAGGGTGGTGAATGTTACTTACATAACTTGGGGGTGTTCCGATAAATGGTTCCCGGGGCGGCGGTACTCGTACCTTTCTCCCAAAATGTAGATTTTCCAACATAAGCCGCCGCTACCCGAATTTCTACTGATTTCTTTCTCCCTTAAACACGTTAAGTTTTAAAGCTCTTAAAAAAATGTATGATTTCTTGAAGATAATATCTAGACATTCCCCGCGCCGAAACGCAAATTATATAAAATTCCCTCGATAGAAAAAAAATTGGAAAGTATGTTCAACAAATTATTATAAACACGTTTGTTTCAGTTATTTTAAAAGTTATATGTATGAAAAAATCACAGCGTTTCTTTAAATGCAGTTTAAGACAACCCCGCAAGATTTTTGCTCTATTTTAAACGTTGTATTAAACATTTTCACAATTTTCGCATCGATTTTGTCGCTTTAAATACTGCGCGCTCCTCCAACATTCGTAATTTCGTATCTCTCCATCTTCTTCTTTTTGAGCCCGGTTGCGACGCCTTAACTCAACCCGACTTAGCCGACCTAACCGACCAGACCTAGTCAGTCAAATCGTTGTAAACACAATTATTATAATTAAAATATACTTATTGGAAAATCTACATTTTGGGAGAAAGGTACATGTACCGCCGCCCCGGGAACCATTTATCGGAACACCCCCAAGTTGGCTCGCTATATGTATGTAGTAGGATGACTTAGCAGGGGTGTCCGGGTTCATCGGGTGAGGTGTGGTTAGGACTTGGTAGCGGATGCGTCTGCCTACCAGTTGCGTGGCGGGCAGAATCAGGAAAAATCTTTATGGAGACCCTTATTTGACCTCTCCAGCTGGTTTCTCTCGTTCCATCGTCTTACACCGCAGTAAGGGGGATGGATTCATACGTCCGTCACTCCTGGATACACTAACACCCACCCCTATATTTCTACCCACCCCTCACAGCTTCCTTCTTCCCAGAACTTTCACTCATTCCTCCACACAGTCCGGCCCTGAGAAAAATTTATTTTTCTCAGTACTTGCTTTGTGGGTTAACGTAAAAAAATTATGCTTAAGTTGGGAAGAACTAGATTTGATAATAGCCAGAATCGTCGATAAGGGTAAAATTATTTTATTATGAAGCATGAAACTCAATATGACCCTCCGCACAGCATCCTCGAATAAATTGTCGTCTTAAATTATTACAACACTTCTTTAAAAATAATAGTGTATCCCGAGGCCATGGAGAAATTTTACTTTCATATACTTACTTGCGGAAGTCCTCATCGCGACCTGGGTTTAGCACAGAGCTTTTCGACATCTAATTCAAACGGTTCCATGCCAACTCAGAATCAAGTCAACTCCCCAACTCTTTGAAAAGTCATTAAGAGCGTTTAACCAGCCAGCGGCCGAAAATTCACATTTCTTCGAAAGTTGTTCTTACGATTGTACAGGGCGGTTCCAATGAGAAAGATTAATTATTCTCCGTACCAGCTTTTTAAAATTATAACACAATACCGATTTTATTTTAGTTCCAAATTTGCTTTAATTTACACCTACATCCAAAAATACTGAAAAGCGTGATGATAAAACTATTAAAATAATGTACTTTTTATAATTATTTTTTGATTATAAGTATTAACATTTTTCAATAATGTCTAAGTTAAGAGCGTTAAACCAGCTAGCGGCCGAAAATCCACATTTCGTCGAAATTTGTTCTTACGATCGTACATGGCGGTTCCAATGAGAAAGATTAATTATTCTCCGTACCAGATTTTTAAAATTATAACTCAATATCGATTTTATTTTAGTTCCAAATTTGTTTTAATTTATACCTACATCCAAAAATGCTGAAAGGCGTGATGATAAAACTATTAAAATAATGTACTTTTTGTAATTATTTTTTTATTACAATTATTCCCCATTTTTCAATAATATCTAAGTTAAATAAGAATTTTAAAAAAATCTGCAATATATTATTAGTTTGTAAGTGCGCAAATAAATAGACAAACGGACCAATTTTCGCCAAGAAACACATGTAAGTATATATTTTTTAATGATTTTATTTAAATTAAAATTAAAAATCTGAAACATACGTTTCCCAGATAAAGTATTGATTTATTTTACTGCATGTATGTATGATTTGAAATGGGTGTTGTATAATAAAAAATCTTTTTTGAAAATTTAACAAATCTGCCAACGACCTATGGTATAACCTATTATATAACAATTTTACTCAAAATTTAAAACATGCTTTTACTAGATAAAAAAATAATCTTGCGAAATCAATTTATAATTTTTTTTGTGGAAAAGTGTCAATACGTCTAAAATCTGATTTAAAAGTGGCATATTTCTGGTTTTCTCTGGTAAAAGCAATGAAAAAATAATTTAAAAATAGTCGTTAACCCTAATCTAACATAAGCTATTTAATCAATTTATTGTATTTTTTTATCATCATTCTTGACCTTTCTCAGCTGGTTCTGAGTTGGTTTCATTCTGAGTTGGCTGGTCACCAATTCAGACAGTGAACTTCTTCTTGTTTTGAAGGCCAATTGTGCAAAATTTTGTTGGCCTCGGAATAAAACTGTACATTTGTATATAAATTAAATTCACCCCGCCTGTCCACCACAGCACTCTTTTTTGTATAAATAGATTTACAACACATTTTTACTGGTGTTTATTTTATAGCTTTTATGGTTGGCACTCAAACACGCATTAAATTGAATCCCGTAGCACATTTTCAGCTGCATGCATCCGCCGACAATAATTATTCTTGAAATTCAAAACATTTCGCCGTAATAAAATTTTCATATTATATTTATACAAACGTAGAGGTGAAATTGGTAATAATTGCCCACGTAAGAGGGCATACATTAATTACGTGATCTCATAAGGGGGGGGGGGGGGGTCCAGCAAAATCTCACTTTACTTGAAAAGAATATACGAAAGGGCTCAAATTTATCTCTAAGTGGGAGGGGAGGTGGGGGGGAGGGTGGGGGGGGGGGAGGGGGGGGGGGGGGGGGGAGGGCGGTCATTTTAAGGTTAAACTACGTGTTTTTTTCATTAGAAATGTATGAACATAATTAAGAAAATACGTCTAAAAAATATAATTTTGTGGTTAAAATTATTTGTGACGGTCTCCATTGTTAACTTTTTTCTTTCATATAATATTATTAACAAAATAAATAAATTGCAAAGCGATTTTTATGCCTACTACCTATATTTGTGGCGATGAAAGTGTGGGATTGTAGGGTAAACTAAGAATACAAACATTTATGGCTTGCGGCTTCCTTGAAGAACGTTTGCGCGGCCCGTTTCATACAAACGTTAATTTTGGATTTGAGACCAACATACCCATCAAACTAAAAAAATATATTTGTAATCAAAAGGTAGGTATATCAAATATCTAGTAGATGTGAGCTATTTTTAGTTTTGCTTTAAATTATAAGATATAGGCCATAAAAGATTTTAATGATTCATGTTTTAACTTGGGCAATTATTTGTGAGTATCATTATCATTACATAGTATAAAATGAAGTCGCTCAAAATGTATGTGCGCGTTAATCTTTTAAACTACGCAACGGATTTTCATACGGTTTTCACCAATAGATAGAGTGATTAAAGAGGAATGTTTATATGTATAATACATGCAAATTATATTAGAGAAAAGCCGAGAAATTCAAAGAAAACATATTTTTGTGCGATTTACAATGGCTGGCGGGCCGTACTATAGTCACTTTTGAAATTCGTTCTACGGAAGAAATTGGAAAATAGATGTCCTAGAGTAAGTAGGTATTTGATTTTCCCTTTTCAAATATCCAGTGTTGCATTGCAAGCATTGTATAATTAGTGATGATCGCTAACTATATTATTATATAAATAAAAAATAATAATAATAATATTGTTGATTGAAGAGGAAGGTTTATATCTATAATACATGCTTATTATAGTAGGGAAAAGCCGAGAAATTCAAATATTCAATTCAGGCAGTGGGCAGCGGGCAGCTGGCAAGTGGGTGGTGTGGATTTTATAAAGGTTGGGTAATGGCTTTGTTTTTCGTTAGCCACAGCAACGTGTGGCCGGGTCTGCTAGTTTATTATAAAAATAGGTTGTAATATAAAATAAAAAAATAAAATAATGAAAGAAATCATTTTGAGGGGTGTACATTTAAATAATAAATTAGGTACCTTTTTACGTCAGAACAAAATTTGTCATTCACATATTAAAATTATTACTCGAAAAACGCATTTTTAACGAAGCTTTATTTTTTATTTTATTTTTTATCATAGTTTTTAATTTAATATAGTTTAATTAATTTTTTAAATGTTTTTCTTTTACTCACAAATAATTGCTCAAGTTGCCTTTGAATGGGTGAAGGTTTGGTCCTAATATATTATAAAACAATAAAAAGTTGCATAATATTTAATTGATTACCTATCAAATACTCCCATCGACAAAATTAAAGATAAGTTGTTTTAAATTAATAAAAAATAGCTAAAAGTACAGTGATTGCCCACGTTCCATGATATGCGCCAATATAATGCCCACGTTCCGTGGTACTTATGTTCGTAGTGGTAGTCTATATTTCGGTGAAATATTTACAAATGTTAGTGAGAAATATCAGAAAATGACATTCAAAGTGAGTGCGGGCGATCACTAGTTGTGGGCAATCATAGTCTGGTTTACCCTAGGTACTTGATAATATTATCTGAGTGCACATGTTATGGCCGCTTCCAAGTGGGTTCGACAGATGGTGCTAGTGGAGTATAAATTCTCGTTGCAAGCGAGCGTGGAAATGGATTCCCGTATAAATATTTTAAAAATATATCGCAGCAAATTTTCGATTACAGGAGATAGCGCCATCTTTGTGTGAAATATTTAAAATATTACGGCAATAAACCAAAGCAACACACGATCTTCCAATATCTTTTGAACGAGGTTAATTTATGGATCCCTGAGTTACATGAATTTGATCAGAATATGTAGAAGAATGAGGCACCACGGAAAAGCCAAGATTTTGAAGTAAAACTTTCTTAGCCCCGTTAGAGTGATTTGAAATTCGGATGAAAAGGAAATGACGCACTACAGCACCAGCGAAGCATCAAACTGCGCTCAAGGATATTGGTTGAGATATAAAACGGAAACATTGGCCGCTTTGTTTTTTTACGGATGGTCGGAATATGATGCGTAAATTCGTGCCTCGCGGAGTGCGTCCCATAGCGTAGCGGTATAGTGCCACGCAAATCTCAGTGGCCAGAGAAATCTAACGGACGGAGGTTCGAATTCCACAAAATAAAAAAAAGCATTTTTGTTTTTGTAAATCAATATCCAATCTTCAAACCACTTTAAAATAAACTACAAAAGAAAGCGACGACTTTCTGACGACTTTCTAGCAGCAAATCTAACGACTTTCTAGTTTCACTTCTATAGCGTGTGAATATTACACACTCTTTTTTTAATGTTTTGTGGAACTAATGATATAACGAAGGGTTATCATTATCATCATTATCATCATCATTACATAGTATAAAATGAAGTCGCTCAAAATGTATGTGCGCGTTAATCTTTTAAACTACGCAACGGGTTTTCATACGGTTTTCACCAATAGATAGAGTGATTGAAGAGGAATGTTTATATGTATAATACATGTAAATTATATTAGAGAAAAGCCGAGAAATTCAAAGAAAACATATTTTTGTGCGATTTAAAACGGCTGGCGGGCCGTACTATAGTCACTTTTGAAATTCGTTGCATTGTATAATTAGTGGCGAGTTAAATAGTTTATATGTATAATACATGCTTATAGTAGAGAAAAGCCGAGAAATTCAAATATTCAATTCAGGCAGCGGGCAGCTGGCAAGCGGGTGGTGTGGATTTTATAAAGGTTGGGTAATGGCGTTGTGTTTCGTTAGCCACAGCAACGTGTGGCCGGGTCTGCTAGTTGTCAAAAAATTGATAAAGATGGGACTGATTTCGCCAAATTTATTTATTTACTTATTTATGCTCAAATTGAGCTTCATACTTTAACATTTTTATCAGAATCGGTAGCATAATTTTAAGCAAATGAGAAGTATTTAATGGTAACATCAAACGTTCTGTTTGTCTGTGATAATGTGCGTGATGTGAAATATTCCTCACGATCAACTCAAATTTGATAGAATTTCAAAACTGGAACTGATATACATACATGTTATAATCAGAAAATTATTTAATTGTATTATTTTTTTATATGTGTAGTGTGTATTTCTGTTGTTTAAATTTTCGGCAGATGATTTTTCAAGTTTACTAATGGTGTTTATTAGAAAGATACATTTCTGTCGTCTCTCTAATCTGAAAATATATATTACTGGCTGGTACCCGGCGTGCGTTGCTATGTCATTTAATAAATAAATTGTTTCTTCCCGCGTGTCCTTTCCCATTATTCCCCTCCCTTCCTCTCCCGCGTCCCCTTCCCCTCTCGCGTTCCCACTCCGCCTCCTCCACCTTCCCTCTCCCACTCCACCCCTCCCTTCCCCCGTCCCGCGAACCGCCCACCCGAGTTCCCCTGCCCCCTCCCGCATTCCGTACATTCAGTCCCGATACATCCAGTTTTCAAACAGCTTGCGTGCCACCTATTGCAATTTTTTTATACAAATTTCGAAATGCTAGAGCTCACCAGTAGTTTTATACAAACCTTTTCCTGACAATAACGAACACTTTTTAATTCAATTTGATGCAGTCGTTCGGAAGTTATGCGCGTACATATATTTCAGCGATTAATTTTTATTTATTTGTTTTGTTGGTACCCGGAATACCCATTTGTTGACAACGATTTGTTTTGCATTTCGTCTGACGTTGGCAATAACTCGCTTTTGCCAGGAAATTTATTTGAAATATTAACAAATGTCATAACGCCAGAGCTTACCATTATATACAGCCTATGTCATTCGTTGATAACGTAGATTTCTATCGATGAAAGAATTTTTAAAATCGGTTCATTGGTTTAGGCGTGAAAGTGTAACAAACAAACTTAGGCACTTTCGCATTTATAATATTAGTACATATTGTATGTTTCTTTTGGAGCGGTGCAGACATACGTTCACCGTTTGTCTCATTTTCGACTGTTGACATTTAGTGTGTAAAAAAGAGAGGCAGCATTATATGTTTAAGAACAAAAGCAAAACTATCAGCGTATTCACACTTTTTTAACTTTTGGAATACACTCTCTACTCAATATTATACTTATCACAATATTCCTGCAGCTCTTTCAAAAAATGAGAATTCGTTCCATACAAAATGTATGAGGAAAAGAATTTTCTTTATAATTACGTTTTTCGTGATTTTTTCCGATATTTTATTAATTATTCTGCTATTCAGGCCGGAGATTAATCCAACAAACCAAATATGATAAAAATCGGTTCAGCCGTTCTCGAGTTATAAGTGGTGTAACTAACCCGACTTTGTTTTAAATATTTATTGTATTATAAGATAGGATAAGTTAAAAAATTAGCAATATTTGTTTTTGAATTTGTGCTATCATCCTAAGGCAAATATGTTATAAATACTTTCAGCTTTATGATTCGGCCATTTTTAACTGTATCTTCGACTAAGAACTACTACCATTTTCTTAACGCATATTTTATTGGCTGCTATTTTTATGTACTATTGCAAGATTCAAACCCGAACTAAATGCAATCTAGATAGTGTCTTGGATAAATTTTTATCTATATAATATGCGACATCTATTGACTTTTCTGCAAGTCTAGGATGAATATTTATTTTTATTTTTAACTTAATGCGTAAAAAAACATTCATGGGTTACGAATAACCCAACAATATTTGAAAATCTCCTACTACCACCACAGAAAGCCGGAAATGTTGCTTGTGTTGTGATGGAGGACTTAGCCAGTCGAGGAATCGAACACGCGACTCCCGGGTGGGACCCAAGCGCGATGCCCACTCAACCACTGACCGGTCAAATATTGACACACAATACTAGTATTGTTTTTAAAAGAATTATTTTGAAACTGACTGAGTTTAGAGATGAAATAAAGTCTAATTATATAATAGTACAATTATATTTGCCTCGAAATATTTTTACCACGCATCGATAATGTCGACATTCATAGGAAGAAGCAGATACAAGCTACCTTCCAGGAAACTTATAATCTTTGGGAAACTTGATTAGCTGCCATCTAACATTACCTTTGGTGGAAACCTTTCAATAAGGCAACAAACTTTACCCGTAGACTTAAGTGCGAATTAATTAAATATATTTTCCTCAAATATTTAAGCACTAATATTTTTATTTAACTATTTTTAGTCACTATTACGTCAGCAGTTAAACAACTAAAAAAATCGAGTGCAGTTCACACGCGGTAGAAGTGAAACGCACACAATCTCAACCGGTAGCAGCCTGAAAGTGAGCTCATTCTCTCGCAGGCTAAAGCCTATAGATGTGTTTCAGTAGCGCTCCGTGAGTTTTCAGTGAGCTAGAGCGCTAAGATTGAAAAATATGACGTTACTGATGTTGTTGTAGCTGAAAATGATTTTTTTTTTCAAAATTTTAACTTTTTGTATGAAGATCTCCAGGATTCTTTCAGTCAAGGGATGCGCCGCATCCACATACTGAAAGATCTTCATAAAAAAAGTTGAAATTTTGAAAAAAAAAAAAATTATTTTCAGCTACAACAACATCAGTAATGTCGGATTTTTCAATCTTAGCACTCTAGCCAATGACGTTACATACTATATTAGACGCGTGGTAGAAATCTCAAAGTGGGAAGCCAACAACAAGACAATTATTGTAGAGTACTCGATTTCTAGTACTCTAAACTGCCACGCGTCGAGTAAGGTCGTGTCCTACCAGTAAGTAAATTGCATTAAAAAGCGCCAAAATTCCCTCCTGGGTGATGAGAAAATGTTTCCATTACACGGTAAACAGTAGTAAAAGCGAAGGAATAACATTTCATTCGTAAATACATGCAAATTACTTATTATTATCGATTATATAAATAATACAATTGCTTTCCGCCCAAAGATTTTACGCGCCATTAGAGAACTCAAGGCCTACTAAAGTACAGGTCTGGGTGCGCAACAGCCAAATTACTAAGTCGATGCCGTCACTAAATAAAATTAACTTTTTATAATAATAATCTAATAATTCTTTAGTTACTTGTTTGCGGTAAAACAACATACAAATCAGTAGAAACAACAAATACAATAACAATCAACGCCATTTGCAAACCATCGTTGTTCATTATAGCTTGAAAATTTGACACCTCAAAATTCGACTGGTGCCCAGGCCTCCTACTTTAGTCGGCCTTGAGACAGTATTCGACGGAACTTTTGAATTTTGAATACGAAAATGCCGCCCGCGTTCTATCTTTTGTTTCGTCCATATGCACATATTCTTTTAAGCATCTATCTTTATCATACATGAATAACTTTTGAATTAAGAAATTATTGAAAATCGCTGAAAACAGAAGAGTGTTGATTAATTGCCACATTATATCTTGAGTTTGTGAGACTATGGCAAGTCTATTTATTTTATATAACGACATTGACTCTAGCTCCCTGAAAACTCATGGACCGCCACTGATGTGTTTGTCTCTTTTTAGTGTAGTTTCCGTTTTGTAATGTCTTCACTTGGTTAATTAATACACCATTGACTTACAAGCACTTATCTTTTATTAAGACTTAGAATCATGAAATTCACAATAGTTCACCTAGTCTCCATTTTTACAAACCCCCAAACAAAAGAGGCCGAGACAACTGCCGTTAATTCTCTAAACAATAATCACTCAAAGCTATGAAGCAGTTCTTACTGCCAACTATGCGGATTTAACCATAATTAATATATTACACGTTTCAATCGAGTTTCAAATCACAACGGTGCTAAAGAAGTTTCACTTCTAAAATTCAATTTTATTTTCACAATGCATTCGGTGAATAAAAGCGTTGCTTTAATTTTCATATTTTTCACTTGTAAACGCTGGATGCATGTTTGTAGCGTCTCATCCAAATCTCCACCCTTAAGCCTTGCATGCGCAGAAGTAATGCCTGTGTCAGACGCTGTATTCTCGTGGCTTGGCCTATTTAAACATATTGCTAGCCATACCTTCCCATTGGGAATGTATGGCGCGCGATGTGCTGAAATAGGCTACGCCGTGAGAGTATAGCCCCGTGGTCGTCAAAGTGCGGCCCGCACAACAATGTGCCGTTTTCTTTTTAACTATATGTATATTTTTTCACGTACAATTATATTAACCTGCTCTTTTCAAATGTTTTGGTTACAATTTTATCCTTGTGATTTTAAAACGTTGATTTTAATTGATTGACATTTGATTTTAAAACGCCCAGCTGCTTTTTTTAACAAATCCTAAGTTGATTTTGAACGCGCGCATAATGGAGGTCATAGGTTCTCAACGTGGGCGATAACGCCCCCTTATGGTCGTTTGACACTTTCAGGGGGGCAGTAGAAGAACCAGAAAAATCAGAGGGCGTTGAGATGGCACAACGAGTGCGTGGGCAGGTAAAAAAATGTGATAAAAGACAAAAAAATCACGTACTAACAAAGCAAAATAAACTTTAATTTTTGTTTTTGTATGTATTGTAATCATTAAAAAAAATAATTCAAATATCATTATCATCATCATTACATAGTATAAAATGAAGTCGCTCAAAATGTATGTGCGCGTTAATCTTTTAAACTACGCAACGGATTTTCATACGGTTTTCACCAATAGATAGAGTGATTGAAGAGGAATGTTTGTGTGTATAATACATGTAAATTATATTAGAGAAAAGCCGAGAAATTTAAAGAAAACACATTTTTGTGCGATTTAAAACGGCTGGCGGGCCGTACTATAGTCACTTTTGAAATTCGTTCTACGGAAGAAATTGGAAAATAGACGTCCTAGAGAAAGTAGGTATTTGATTTTCCCTTTTCAAATATCCAGTGTTGCATTGCAAGCATTGAATAATTAGTGGCGAGTTAATTAGTTTATATGTAGGTATAATGCATGCTTATTATAGTAGAGAAAAGCCGATAAATTCAAATATTTAATTCAGGCAGCGGGCAGCGGGCAGCTGGCAAGCGGGTGGTGTGGATTTTATAAAGATTGGGTAATGGCGTTGTGTTTCGTTAGCCACAGCAACGTGTGGCCGGGTCTGCTAGTATAGTATAAAATGAAGTCGCTCAAAATGCATGTGTGCGTTAATCTTTTAAACTATGCAACGGATTTTCATACGGTTTTCACCAATAGATAGAGTTATTGAAGAGGAATGTTTATGTGTATAATACATGTAAATTATATTAGAGAATTCCGAGAAATTTAAAGAAAACATATTTTTGTGTGATTTAAAACGGCTGGCGGGCCGTACTATAGTCACTTTTGAAAATCGTTCTACGGAAGAAATTGGAAAATAGATGTCCTAGAGTAAGTAGGTATTTGATTCGAATTATTTTATTTGATGAAGTCGCTCAAAATGTATGTGCGCATAGATCTTTTAAACTACGCAACGGATATTCATGCGGTTTTCACCAATAGATAGAGTGATTCAAGAGGAAGGTTTATATGTATTAAAACATGCTTATAGAAATTCAAATATTCAATTCAGGCAGCGGGCAGTGGGCAGCTGGCAAGCGGGTGGTGTGGATTTTATAAAGGTTGGGTAATGGCGTTGTGTTTCGTTAGCCACAGGAACGTGTGGCTGGGTCTGCTAGTTTAATATAAAATTCACATATTTCCTTAGTTCGGGAAGTGGATGAAAATTGAACTGAAAGATTCCATGACAGATATACATTATTTTTTTATTATGTAATATTATCATCTTGTGTGTATTATTATTATTAAGAATTGACAATTTGTATCATGAATACAAGAAGGAAAGAATTGCTTTTTTAACTTGCTAAACAAAAAGGTACAACATCACCCCCCCCCCCCCCTCTCCATTTCACAAGTTTGCGGCCCGCGGTGATACCTCACATTGTCCTGTGTGACCCTTGATCTAAAAAGTATGACGACCGCTGGCTATAGCCGGTATAGCGCAAGACTGTCGGCCCACAAGTGTTGTTCAACCTTGCTGAAATACGTCATCCGACATTTTTCAGCGCGTTGCGTTGCGGTGAATTGCTCAGAGGGGGTTTGCGAAATAAAGCGCATTCTTTTACCGACGTCTTTCGGGCGTTTCGGGGTCTCGAGGCACTCGCGCCTGCAACGTCGCCTGAAATATCCCCTCCTGTCTGGTTGTCTGGCGGGGCGGGAATTGCCTGAATTAGAAAGCAGGTGATAAGACATGGGAGCCGGGAAGATGGAGGGAACTAAACTGGATTTAATGTGGAACAATGCAGGTGGGAGTATGGCGCTAGTAAGATACGAGTTGCTTACAGGGAATTCAACTGAATTTCCCTTTTGCCGTATACGATTTTAATATTTTAAAAACAAAGTGTTATTTTGTTCATTGACAGGTTAGATATATAAAATAATTCACTCGGTCTTGGATACCCCTGATTTAATAGAACTAATACGATTTCATTGCCCTGGTCGCGCTAACAATAGACTGACTCTACCGTTATACTATAATAACACACATACATTATCACATTATTACTCACCAATCAGTCGATTACACATTGTGGGAAATGAATATGCTAACATCGGCGACATTTATTTCTTAAAATAAGCGCAATATAAACATGCACTCAAAAATTATTTTTCCATAATGTAACTTTATATACGCAATATGGACATGTTGAAATGAAATGATGATATTTCTCATTGTTCTTTTTTGTTATTTTTTGTTGTGATACATAAAATAATTGTATGTTATTTTTAAGTTTAAAACTACTATTATGTAATGATATTATTTTTCTTACTTTTGTACTGTATTATATGTTTATTTATAAAAGGCAGTATAGCCGTTTATGTATTTAAAATAAAAAGTAAAATAAAAATAGATTATTGGATTCCCATCGCAGCAGATACATATGAATTTTGTACATTGTCTTAATGTTTATCCACTTCCAGTTCAGGTGCTGTGATGTTTTACGGAACAGTAATAATTAATTACTTAGAGTTAAATGTTGTAACTACAGAATCACAATCAGCTGGGAAATTGCATAAACGAAGATAATTTATAGTTTAAGAAGTATTTATATTGCTGCAACAAAACTAGAGAAGGCACAGAGTATTGTATACTTGGGCTGCAATGTAAACGATAGATGGGATCCTTCAGTTGAAATCAAATGCCGCATTGAGCAAGCTCGTGCAACCTTTATCCGCATGAAAAAAATGTTCTGCAGTCATGATCTCAACCTTAGATTACGAATGCGAATGGTCAGATGCTACGTGTTTTCGATATTATTTTACGGAATGGAAGCATGGACGCTTATTGAAGAACTAATTAGGCGACTTGAGGCATTCGAGATGTGGATCTACAGAAGAATACTTAAAATAAGCTGGATGGACAGGGTTACAAACGAAGATGTTATGGTTCGGATGAATAAAGGAAAGGAAGTAATAAAAACTATAAAAATCCGAAAACTTCAATGTCTTGGACATGTGATGAGACATCCAGAGAAGTATGAGATCCTGCGTCTCATAATGCAGGGAAAGATTGCCGGAAGACGGGGCCCTGGAAGAAGGAGAACCTCATGGCTGAAAAACCCGAGACAGTGGTTTGGCCAGTCTACCGTGGAGCTGTTACGGGCCGCAGTAAACAAAGTCCGCATAGCCAACACGATAGCCAACGTCCGTTGAACGGACAGGGCACAAGAAGAAGAAGTATTGATACTTCTTAAACTATAAGTGAAAATACTTAACAAACGTAGGTAGGTACTTCTAAATTCACTCGAAAGCGATTACATTCGGAATTGTAATTCATCTGGTTCAAGGTTAAACAACAAACTCAGCTATTCCTAGAAAACACAAAGCTAAGATTAAAATAATCTAGCATACTCGACAAAATAAGGCAAATTATCTTTAGAATATATTCATTCATAACACAGAAAATAACACATTGCCAATGAACCCAAACAGTTATTCAAACGCTGAGCAGTAATAAAGTAACATTGTATTAAATTTGGGAGGCGGGAATGGGTACCGCCGCCCTGGAAACCTTTATTGGATGACCAACACCTCTGCCATAGGTCACCCCAAATGGTTCGCTACGTTTGGTGATTTAGTAGGGGTGCCCGGGTTCATGGGTGAGGTTTGTCTAGGTCTTGGAGGCGGATGACCAGGACTCACTGAACTCCAGATTCCTACCCACCCCTTAAACCCCTTTCATTTCCAGAACTCTCCTCTCTTTCCTTTCCTTAAAAAAACCCACCACACAGCATCCTCAAAGATGACATAGGCCATGAGGGAAATTATTTTTCTCAAGGCCTCCTCGGTGAAGCTCATGTAAAAAAAAAATCATACAGTCTCGAATAAAAACAAAAAAATCACTTTGGGGTAAGTGAAACAAATCAAAGTTTAAATAAATTAAGTTAATTATTTAAGATTTTGATAATTTACTGCCTTTTAAAGCATCGGTAATAAAGCAAAAGATAAATGGAGAGTATTCTTATTAATTATTAGTAATTAAAAAAGTGGAAAAGCCAAAATATTTGACAAGACTGTGAATAAACGAATTGTAGATTTTCTGGAGGGCAATGCAATCAATTCGGAAGCACAAAAACAAAAAGCACACAACACACAATATCAAATGTAACAGCATTTATATACTCGGCACTTGATGAAAGCAATAAATGCGCAGGAGTATTCATAGACCTAAGAAAAGCATTCGATATTATCTCACACGTAAAGCTTACTAAAAGACTGAAATCGAATATCAGCAATGATAAAGATATCCAATGGATGGAAACTGAACAGTCGTCTATAATTTTTTAATATAAATGGCAAAACTAGTGACCAAGAAACATAAAATTTTGGTATCCCACAGGGCACCGTGCTGGGACCGATATTGTTAATTTTGTATGTAAATGATATATTTCTTAAGCCGATGATATAATTCTTGTAATAAAAGAATAAAAATGGGGAAAAAAATTTAAAAGCCACAGTCATATAAATATCTAGAAAAATGTTTTGACGATAACATCCTGTCGTTAAACAGTGATAAAACATATGTCATCTCTTCGGCATTAACACTAACAATATACTTCCATATCTTCAAATAATATTACATAATCATTCGCTCACACGAACCTAATCAGTGTCGACCAAAATGTTCGACATCTAAAAGAAACGTATTTTATTTTTACGTTAACTCCACTGAGGAAAATAATTTCCCTCAGGGCCTACGTCATCTTAGGAGATGCCGTGTGGAGGGCTTTTTAAGGAAAGTAAGGAGAGGAAGTTCTGGGAAGGAAATAGGTATAAAGTAGGGTAGGAATATGGGGTCAGTGTGTCCAGGAGTGACGGACGTATGGATCCATCCCTGCAAGGCGATGGGTCGAGAGATTCCGGCAGGAGAGGATAAAAGACCTCCCTCAACCAGTCTATTTCGATCCTGCGCACTTTACGGCAGGTGGGCAGACGCATCGGCCGCCAAGACCCGGACAAACCTCACCTCATGAACCCGAGCACTACCCTGCTAAGTCGCCAAACTTAGCTAACCACTTGGGTGACCTATGCAAAAGTATTAGTTATCCCGGGGCAGCGATAAAATTACATATCTTGGAATAATCATAAATAAAATAAAAAACTTAAATGGAAGGATCACATCGGCCATAAAATAAAAGCAAATTATCATTGAAGAAGACGATAACAATAATAATCTAAACGAAAGTATGAAAAAGAACAAGACACAGAAAAAAAGAAAAAAGACAATGGTCGGAAATGGGACCAAATAATTAGTTGAAGATAATATTGTTAATTCTAAAATATGAAATTTGACTTTGACAAATATGACGGATTGACAGAAAGTGGCAAAAGCGAAATTGATTAACGCGCGCGTCCCGGTTAGACGAGAGGTCTGGGTTCGTGTCCCAGTTGCGACCATTGTCTTTTTTCTATTTTTCTGTGTCTTGTTCTCTTTCATATTTTCGTTCAGATTTTTTTTGTTATCTTCTTCTACAACGATATATTACATTGATGGGAATAACCTTCAAAACTTATAATAAGAGAGTTTTTCTTACAAAAAATTAAAAAGCAAATTAATTTATATATTTTTACGAATTAGAAGCTTCTTAACAACGAAAAGTCTATATTCAACATATTACGCATTAGTAAAGTGTTTTCTTCAATAAGCTATTATCAGTTGGGGAGCAGCTTATAAAACTTCTCTGACCCCCATAGAAATTGTTCAAAAACTCGTAATAAAATTTATACCAAATAATTGAAAATCTTCCACAAACAAAGACTTTTTGTGAAAAATTCAATTACACAAACAAAGGAAAATTTTTATTTAATAAATTATCAGGCGAAATCAAAAGCATTAATGATAAAATACAATTTTGAACAAAAAATATTTTAGAGAAAGCATTAACAAAAAAAACTTCCCTTGTTTCCACCTGAAAATCACGCTGCTATTCCTATAATAGTCTGCTTTTTTTCTCCGTAATATTTTTAGGCGAGAACTTCTTTAGCACCGTTGTGATTTTAAACTCGATGAAACGAAAAAGCGACACTAAAAAGAGACAAACACATACAGCTATAGGATTCAGCCTGCGAGAGAATGAGCTAGAATAATCGGTCTCCTTTTTGTACGGTGCTTCATAGCTTCCCCACTCATCTACTTTAGTTTTTTGAAGGTTTTACTTCTACGTATATGAACTGCACACTTGCTATTTTTTTAGTATCCTTAATTATATTAACAGAAATGTAAACTAAGTCAAAGAAATGCAAACTGTTTCATAAAATTGTCCGTATATAGTCAATCTCTCACCCCTTTCCAAATGTACTACTCTTCTCCCATCCACAAGTAAATGCTTCTAAAAGTAGATCAGTATAAATGACAGGATACGAAATTGTTAAAAAAAAAACAAAGAAAATAAGATGAGACATAACATAGCCATGAAACCTAATAGTAACACATAGTATACGTTAATTCTCTCCTTTAACTTTTAAAATAATTGATAAAATCCTTACCATTAATTCATATTTACGGGGCAATAAGTTATGCCGAAATCTTCCAAACACACCTCCCCCTAATTATGCCGTTCCCGCCCGGGGTTAATTAACGGAGCCTGCTCCAAATTAAATTTACTCAAAGGCAAACTACCAAAGTTCAAAGAAACATTTTACAACCCCTTGTAAGATTTTCCACCTCCCCTTTCTTAATGCCATCTATATTTCATTCTTAATTTTAATGCTTAAAAAATGTATTATTATATCTACGGTTTAACTTATTCGCCTAGAAAGTGGGTATTGTTCATTGCAGAATTGAACATTTATGACGACTATGCTCATATTTATGTGTAATGAGCTAGCGAGTTCCCGGCATACGTTGTTCTGCCACTTAATAAAGTTATTGTTTCTCCCTGCGTATCGCATCTCCCCATGTTTCACCCTTGAGGTTATTTTTCGCAAAAACGGCGCTATATAAATTAGCAAAATATTATGTTCATTATCCTTTCCCATTCGTCTCGTTCCCCTTCAGCCTCCCCTTCCTCTCCCGCGTCCCCTTCCCCTCACGCGTTCCCACTCCGCCTTCCCTCTCCCCACTCCCCTCTCCCGCTTCCCCCCGTCCCGCGAACCCCCCTCCCGAGTTCCCCTCCCCCCTCCCGCATTCCATACATTAATTTCCGGTACATTCAGTTTTCAAACAACTCGCGTGCCACCTATTGAAATTTTTTTATACAAATTTCACAATGCCAGAGCATACCAGTATATATAGAAAATTTCGCAGGCATGCTCACAACAACTCACCAAAGTTTCATCGCAATCGGATGAATGGTTTAGCAACGCACATTTTCATGACACCACAGTTCGCTGTTGTGTATAGAAACTATCGCGGACATGGGCACATCAAATCCCCAAAGTTTCATCGCAATCGGATGAATGGTTTAGCAACGCACATTTTCATGACACCACAGTTCACTGTTGTATATGGAAACTATCGCGGGCAGGGTCTAGGACGTTTCTACGCCGCCGGTTCTTCGCCGCCAGTTCATCGCCGCCGTTTCTACGCCGAGACGGTTCTACACCGGCCGTTTCTACACCGGCCGATTCTACGCCGCATTCAAATTAAATTAACAATTACAATTAAACTTTATTGTTTTAACACATACATACAGTCATAGAAAATAAAATAGAAAATACAAAAACTATCGAATCATTTAAAAAGTAGCATTAACATTTATTTTAAATTAAAAGAATAAATAGGAAAAATAAGATTATTGCGTCATTTGGTAATTGTGTGCTAGGCCACGTAAATAATCTAGAGGTTCCCTGTTTTCATAATCTAAGACAATTCTTCGAATACGTTCATCAGCGTCACGGTATTTTTTCAGCTTCATCGGTGGTAAATGTCCGGCGATAAGTTGCTCAAAATAAGCGTCTCGTCCTTTTTGTACTTTTCGCAATCCATCTATAAATTTCCAAATAGTTGGGTGATGCATACATAATTCAGAACGCAATCGACGATTGGCTGCCTCTGCATGATTATTGGTGCGATCTTCTCCATCGATTGTTCTCTGGTATAAATTCCACATTGTTGGATGAAACATAGGCGGGCGCCTACCATTCCCGCGTCGATTTAAACGGCCAACATAGCTGTCTTCAAACCAATTTAGAAGCGGCTGAAGTTCTACTGGCAAATCATTTGCTAAAGCATCAATGTATTCATCTAAATCAGCTATTGGCACAAATGCTAATGCAATGACCATTTTAGCTCTCAATGCAAATTCAGCATCATTGTTGTATTGACTAATAACACCAATCTGAGCTAAATGCTTCCTCATATTTTGTGCTAAATGGAAGAAGCAACCTTTTACATTTACTTCAGGAAAGCAATCTTTCATGGCACTAAAAGCTGCATATTCATAATCACAAATGATAGATCCTGGACTTAAATTTGGCACTAGTGTTTTAATTAGTTCGAACATACGTGTGTATGTAACACGCTGCTTGTTAGGTAACAGAGCATACACTATAGGATGCACTCCTCCGTGTTTTGTTGCCATAACAATATAAACTTGCGAAAATAGCCTCGGTGCTATTGCGAAGGTACCATCAGTGTACCATGTATTGGCATTATGCAAATGCTGCAACCAGCTCCCTCTTCCAAAAATTAAAATTCTGTTTGCTCCCTCTCCATCGTCGCTTAGCAAAAAAGTTTCTTCTGTTCCTGGTTGAGGCACATATAGCTTATATCGATTTGGCAACACCAAATCGTTTAGGTCTGCGGGATCAGCAGGTGCAGCATTAATTTGATTCCGTTTTCTTCTGATTATTTTTCTCAGGGCTGCATTATTTGGAATCGATGCTAAAACAGCTTCAGGCACGTCGACTATACACTGATTTATAACTACACTTGTGCCCTCCATAGTTTCTTCTGCACGACGTTTCATGTTAGTGCAAACAGTTGCTGATTGTATGGCTGCTGCCGAGGAAGGGTGAGAATGATTGTTGATTTCGTTGACCACTTCTCCAGCCCTCGTGTGAATTCTTCCTTTACAGCGACCCACTTCTTCGCACCGCCAAAATTTTAAACTAGCGTCCCTTTTACTAACTTTGTCGAAAACGTACAAATATCCGTTATATGAAAACTTCTCGTTTCCTTTCTTGCTGAGAACTGCTGGTTCCATTATTAAGATCACTGTTAACTAACGTAATGATTACTTTGTGACGAATACACTTAGAGTGATGTGTTAAGGGCTCCTGCCCCATATTTATACCAAATACTGTTAAACAGTTTTTAGAATTTTAAGCGGATTAAAACTTCTCATTACCTCCTTTGTGCTAATGGGCCTGTGTTGATAACCATAACACCATTAAGATAACCCGGATTAAAACTTCTGCTTACCTGCTTTGTCAATGGGTCCCAATCTGGTAATCCCGGCGCTCTGTGGCTGAAATTGGAACGCTGGCGCGTCACCGGCCCCTGATCAGCATGTTCCCAAAATGCATTTATAAGGAATGATTGTATTTTTTATCAATTTTTTTTTAGAATTCAATCTTTGATTCCTTTATGTCTAAGAAAGATTAACCTAATGTTACCATTGATACTATGACCAATAAAACGTCAAAATGAATTTATTCTCAGTTACTCACTTAAATTAAAAATTTCATTGAAAATTACATCTGAAACTTAATTATTCTGTAATTAGTCGCAGAACAGAGGATTATTGGGCGCACTTTTACGCTGCTGTATTTAGGTGAGTTTGAAGGTGTGCAGAATCTAGCTGTTTGTGTACTTATTATCGATTTTTTTTTTTATAAATTCATTTAAAATATTTTTAAAGGTATGAGCTTTAGTAAAGTAACAGTAAAAAGATATTTATGTCATAAATTATATCGGAAATCTTGATTTAAAGTTGACGTCTTTTTTCCAAATTTTTTTTTCAAATTTATTTTCTTTAATGGAGTAGGAAAAAAAACTCCACGATTCTCCACTCTAATTTTAAAAGAATATTATTGATGTATCTTTTTTGTACATGGAACAATAAAAATTATCACCAGCCGTCACCAGCCACTCCAGTAATTGCATTTTTAAGGAATGATTGTATTTTTCATCAATTATTTTTTTGAATTCAATCTTTGATTCCTTTATGTCTAAGAAAGATTAACATAATGTTACCTTTATTACTATAACTAATAAAACGTCAAAATGAATTTTATTTTCAATTAGTCACTAAAATTAAAAATTTCATTGAAAATAACATCAGAAAGTTAATTATTCTGTAATTTATGTAATAACATATTTTTTAATTTATGTTATTACATAAATATAAAATATCCTGTACTATCTTTTGGAGTCTTTTCCGTTTGGTTATTTTAATGCGCATGTCATTAAATGTATAATATATTTTTAAGTAGGTACCTGCCAACTATAAAATGTTTATAAATACATTCAATTTGCGTGTGAGCATTTTTAGCAGGAGTTAATATATAATTAGATTACCTATTGTGTGTAATTACACTAATTACCCCCATTAAACCATTCTACCCCCAATTATCATTATTTAACGTTATTCCCCACTGTCTGGAAAATCCTAAGTATTATTGCTATGTACATCGATTAACAATGTTATGTTTATTGTTTGGGATTCTCCTTCAATTTATGAAGTTATTATAGAGAATCTTTCAAAAATTTTGTAATATTTCATATAAACACTTAAAAACAACAATAAACAACCAAATGGTCGAACGCCGAGAGGGATGTCGCGCCAGCCAGCGCTCCAATTTCAGCCACTGTGCGGCGATTGTAACTTGCATGTACAAAATATCTTTTAAATTAAAATAAATGTTAATGCTACTTTTTAAATGATTCGATAATTTTTGTATTTTCTATTTTATTTTCTATGACTGTATGTATGTGTTTAAACAATAAAGTTTAATTGTAATTGTTAATTTAATTTGAATGCGGCGTAGAATCGGCTGGCGTAGAAACGGCCGGTGTAGAAACGGCCGGTGTAGAACCGTCCCGGCGTAGAAACGGCGGCGATGAACTGGCGGCGAAGAACCGGCGGCGTAGAAACGTCCCATTCCCTCGCGGGCATGGGCACATCAAATCCCCAAAGTTTCATTGCAATCGGATGAATGGTTTAGCAAGGCATAGACATGTCACATTCTCATTATACACCCAAGCAAACATTTTTTGATTTTTATATATATAGATTTTAATCTTGGCATCAAACAACGCATTATGGAATACATTGTTACAGTTTATTGCTGAAAGAATTCAGGAAGAAAGAGATATTAAATTTTTTTTAAGTCTTGGTATTCCGAAAAGGTAACCTTGATTATAAAAATAATACGAAAATGATAGTGTGATCATCTCTACACATAAACACGCTACAAGGTTTACAGAAAATTTATTAATACCAAAAGCAAACAAAACATTTTTCCAAAAAGGGCCCTTTTACATGGCCATTAAAGTATACAACAACCTTCCACATGATATTAAACAAATACAAGATACACTCAGATTTAAGTCATCACTAAAAACATTCCTTCTGAACAGGTCTCATTACACATTAAGTGAATATCTCACATAAGTACAACTGTTTTTATATTTATGTTTATATAATAAATTAAAACAAATTCACTTTGTATTACACCACTTTTATATTTATATTTCATTTGTGTTCAAATCTGTACAACATGTTAGGTTAACTGGAAGAAATAGGATATAGGTACCTATAAGTTATACCTTTTGTACTAAATGTAAATTTTGTACAATAAATGATTTTGATTTTGATTTTGATGATCTTGCACTGTTCCATACTGAAAGAACTTTGTGAATTATGATTCAGATTGTCTACATTAATTTTATGTTGTTAGAACATATCTTCTGTTGAAAATGCTTAAAGCATAAAAGCAGGAAAATAATTGGACTTACCGTTGTCTAACATGTAATATTTGTCTGTTATCGTCAGTTGTCGCAGTGAATATATTTGTTTTGGTAGTTTATAAACAGTTAGGTAGGGTTATTTATAAATGAAAACTAATGTAAACATTAACACATACTTAAGCACTAGACCCACTCTAGGCCAATAAAATGCGTGTATTTTGAATTTTGTAATTTTAAAGGAGGTCCATTTACCTAAGAGAAAATTTGTTCTTCAATATTCAAATAATGGGTTGTAAATCATACCATATGTCAGATCGCTCCGTCGTAAACAAGAAAGCATTAGTTCGAATATCGCTAACTTTAACTTTTTTCCAGCGTCGGAGCAACTTAGGAATGCATTTGTCGGAGAAACATTCGAGCGTGCTTTGCAGATTGCACATAAGATTGATCGCGTTGTTTTCAAAAAGCTGCAAATTCTAGTTTAATAATTTATATAATATTGTACTAATTAGACATATTTTATAAAAGAAATCGATGAGTACATGTTATATTAATTTTGTAGTTTTTTTTAAATTAATTTAGTTATTAGTGCATTTGACATGCCGACCGTTCATAAAAGTTTCAAATTTTGTTAAGATGATCCATAATGCAAAGTAATACAAAATCATGCAAAATCACTTGTTTTGGGTTTGAAAATCTTATCACTTAGAAATATTTAAGACGCTTAAATTAAATACAATTAAAAATATCGAGTAATTCTTCTAGTCTTTTAGTAAGGCTAGAAAAAAATAAAATGTCCGGCCGGCCTATAAAAAATGCTTTGAAGTGCGAAATCTCCTATTTAAAAATCCTTCTCGGATGGTTTTATTGTATAATTTAGCAAATCAACTTTCTTACAAAATAACCGGGAAACATTTTAATGTTTGTTTCTGAACTTCACAAAAAAAAAATAAAGCATGAACTTTTTCAGGAAATTGAGGCTTTACTGCGAATTTCACCCTTCTGCGATCCGCAAAAGGAACGAAAGCATAATTGTCGCATTCAGTAGCTACCCAGATTTCGGACTGAATAGACGTGATTTGCTCTTCCCGTCGCTTCGTCCTGTAAAAATGTGCTTGCGAAATAACAATACACCGTTGTTGGCTATTGATTATGGTTTTTATTGGTCAACGCTAAAGTCGCTTACTCCGCCCAATTCCGAATGGGTCCAGGCCAGGAGATCGAAAGATGAAACACAATTAAAATGTGCCTGCATTTTAAATACATAAAAGTCTTTAATTTTGATTCAACTTTAATTTTGGAAACTTTACAGAAGAAACCAAAAATTGACAATTTTGTAAATTTTAACGAAATTTTATTTGATTGATTTAAAATAATGATCATAAAATAATATTTTAAAATAAAGTAAGTTACATTTGCGGCACGTTCCAGATACTCTTCGTATCGCCCTTGTGTAAGATCACCATTCAGAATTGAAACATTGCTTGAAATGACATTTGCCGTAGGTGACTAGATCTGAATAGCTTGTAGTCCAACACTAATAGCCCATCTTCCTCTTTCCCATCTCATTTCCCTCCCCACTACTTTCAGCGTCATAACGTGCTCCAATTGGGGATGCCATAGCCTCCACTGCGAACAGTTGGGACTCTTGTGAGGTATTAATATTTAAAAATGTAAGGCATTTTTGGTGTGTATTATCTATTAAATCATAGAAAAGCGTATTGAGTTTTTAATGAGAAGCTGAGCCGTGGCGTCAGAATAAACCTGCGACGTTGCGGCGTACGTAAAAACATTTTTTTTTAATCAACCGTGATGAGGTGCTAGGGGAGCGTAAATAGCGTCCATTAGGAAAACTCAAAGACCGTTTTCAATTGAAAGCTACCATGAATGTTAAAGGCAAATCCTTTAAATGGGAAACTATGGTTATCGTTGAATTTTTTGGTTGTGGAATAAAATGGAACAACGTAGTCAACCATACCTTAATATCACGAAATGAAATGCTTAAAAAATCATCCAAAGGCCAATATGTTTTTTATGGGAGTTATTTTTTTTTAATGGTAGATGTTAGATAATCGTATTCAAATATTATCTTCCCGTTATATGAAAGTCTGCTTCTTATACCCTTTGTACTTATACACTCGTTATAATTCGCCTTCAATAGAAGGTGGAACTTGTTTCTTTCAATTTATGATAATGGAACACATACCATTTACTAGTAAAAAAAAAAACACTTGAAAAATGACCGTTAAACGGTGTTTTTGTTTCACACCGTGTAAAGATTGTACATTTTATTTTTTTGAAGGTTATTAATAACAAAATAGAATTTTTCTGTTGGTCACACTGGACTTCGGTAGATCTGCACATGTGCACTGTGCAGTCCGCCATGTTTAAATTTTTTATTTTTTATTTATTTTTTATTTTAATGACAATATAAGGATAACGTAAAATTACAAAATAAGTAAAAATACCAAATAAAGTGCTTTGTTTACAGTCCTCCTCACTAGGTATTCCTGTTCCGAGGCGGACTGTATGTTGCTGAATGGGTGTAGATTTTTATTTCCTCGTCTTCTAGTTTCTTGATTTTCATAAAATAACAATAAATAAAATAAAAGTATTTATGTTTGTTGTCTGCAGGTTATATTGGGGTTACTTCATAATTTTAATGATTTCCTCATCTTCCTGTTTACTTAACCATAATTTTATGTTTTTTTAAAACATTTGTATCTCCATGGTGTTCTTAATTTCAATTGGAAGGGCATTATATAATTTTGTAGCATGGAAATTATGGTTTTTCTGGCCAAAAGATGTGTTTAATTGTGGGATGTTCAGTAGTTTTGAGGATTTTGACCTTGTAGTGTAGGTCTGTTGGTCAGCAAGGTATTCATATTTTTCTTTAAATTTGAGTAGTGCATTTTTTGAGTATAATATAATAATGCTGAACATTAAAGTTTTTAAAAATTTCTTTTGATGGAGTTTTTATGGGTACTTTTAGGATTGTTTTTATTATTGCCTTTTGCGTTTTAGCTAGCTGCTTGATGTGAATGTTTGAGGCAGTTCCCCATCCTATAATCCCATATTCTATGCGTGATTGACAAAGAGCATAGTAGACTTTATACAGATCATTTTTATTAAGTATATTGCGTATGTTTCTAAAGTAGTACATGAGCTTTGTAAGTTTCTTTGTGATGCTATTATGTTAAATTAAATAACAGTATTGACTTAAGATATTGTACGCGCCATTCATATAATGTTTTCGCTACATATTTTGCATTATAATGACCAATTCACTATAATATTGGTACAACATAATTACTATTATATGTGTTATTTTTTTTCAGTTTTAATCCTTCAAATAATGTATTATTATTAATATAGTTTTGCTAACGGTAAAGATAGGTTATTTCTGATTTTTTAAATGACCATTCCTAAAAACTTCATTGAAAATAATGATATTAAGGAATATAAATGCCTAACGCGTGTATACATAAATACAAATTCAAAAAATCCAAAAATGCATCCAAAATGTCAGATTTTTTCAGTGATTCTTGGGGAATTATTATAATATATTTTTTTATAATTTAAAATTTTATGAACGAGATAAAAAGTGAAGTGATAGTTTTAAAATAAAAGGACTATGTTTTTAAATTTTGAATTATCCGAAATTTTTCGACGTTGTAATAGAATATGTTTAGGGTAAGCTTTTTTTCAACTTTTTTAATGTTTGAAGCTTAAAATACTGCAATATTTAAAAACGAGAATAAAATATTTAAAAAAATTCAGATACTAAAATCTGAAATGTAATTTTATCTCGTTTTTAAAATGGTGTTTGTTTTTACGACATTTTCAAACATAAGAACATATGGGAAACTTAAAATATCTTGGAAAAATTCCCAAACTCTTTGAGACATTATTTATAAAACAAGTATATACAATACATACACAACCCTATTTGACTGTATATGCAATGAAAATATCTTTCCCTGAACTATTTTTTGTCAGTTTTTTATTAGTAATGTTTTCACATCTACGGTCGTTTATCAATTAAATAAAATTTTCACGACGTTTTTTAGTAAGACTAATAATATATTACGTAGTTTTTAAACAGGCGCAAATTTATTTATACATTAAATTTAGAAAAAAATGTCTTCACAAAAGCAGTCTGATAAAAAAATATTCTATTGGGGATTAAGAAACTTGCTAATCCAGGGTTCGTGTAAACATGTTATCGAATTTCACGCTCTGCAAAGCGAGTGCCTCTAATGTGCGGCAATATTATTATGATTCTACGCGTATAGATGGTGTGAAGTAATGAAGAAAATTAATACGAAGATCGCAACGATTTAAAAAAGTACAGTTATTTTTTTAAATTACGTTGGGTTTTTTATGACTGTCTCACTAGGATATACCTGTGTCAAGACAGGCATCACATATTTAACATCAAGGTTTTTTAAAAACTTTAAACTTTTAACACGGTGACTACAAACCTGGTTAATTCACTACTCATTACACGTTTTAGAAAAAGAAATATAAACTATTATAGTTTAAATGAAAAATTACTTAATTACAATCCACTTTATTCATAACATACAATGTAATACAATAATTGTAATAGTGTGAAGTAGTGGCGTAACTAGCATGGGTGGCACCCGGGGCGGATAACGTGGTGTCACCCCCCCCACAATTTCGACTTCATAAAAAATATAAACATTACTAACAAGTCAAATGTGTAGAAAATTGGTCCGTCCTGGGGGAGGGGGTGGCTAGAGAATTTCAGGGATAAAAATAATTTAAATATAAGGTAAACACAAAATTCTCCCGTTTCGGGGCACTCCACAGGGAGCCATAGAGCCACGAAAATATAAATAACAGAACTTGTTCAATATTTTTGTGACAATATCCTTTGTAATTTTTTTTTCACGGTCGGATGTCACTGCCCCATCGGATGGCACCCGGGGCGGACCGCCCCCCACTAGCTACGCCACTGGTGTGAAGTACTAACACGCTGATAAAAATAACAATTTAATTGATTCATTTGTTTGGTTGCACATGTATGGATTTTATTTGCTTCATTTCGACACCGAGGATGTGGCTATTATTAAATTTTTTGTCTGAAAAGCAGTGTCCACAAAATTTTGAAGTACTTTTGTCGTATTATTAAATCCTGTCTGTTTATTAAAATTGATTGGCTAATCAGTGAAGCTGATAGAATTATAGCCGATCGACAAACCAATGAGTACAAGAGATAAAAAAATTTAAAAAGATTTTATCGAAATTGAGTTTTTTACAAATATGTTTTATTAACCACTGATAGTACAGGTGCGACTCCATAAGCGCACGTGTGAATTATTGTGTACATTAATACAAATTGCGGTGTATCGAAGGTTTGATGTGGTAAATTCAACCGCCGAGCGCCGCACCAGGGCCACCGCAATTAGCCGAATATCCAAATGGAGCGGCATTGTAAATCAAACAAAATAATTTGTTACCGAATCAGATCATAATATGGTGGAATTAGTTTAAATAATTCCCAGCGATATTCTGGTATGTTCCTCATTATCCAGAGTGACATAGTTTTACGTGAGCACCGCCCAATGCGTCATTCCACCACCCGCACCCCCCCGCGGTGATGACTGTTGTTTTAGGAATTTATAAACTATAATTCGTTGATCTGGAAAGCTTACCCACATATCTGAATTTACCTCTTCATCTTTGGTTCATCGTTTGGTTCCTTATGGTCGTTATACACTAGATCTTTTTTCAGCCCGATTCCAATTAGACACAAAAGTCAACATTTTTCGCTCTACGCGATCGCTATTTTCATCTCTATTTTCATATCTACGATTTCAGTTGGCATCACAGCAAACAGCATGGTTCATGTGTTGTTTGCAGTGATTACAACTGAAATCTTAGATATGAAAATAGAGATGAAAATAGCGATCGCGTAGAGTGAAAAATGTTGACTTTTGTGTCTAATCAGAATCGGGCTGAAAAAAGATGTCGTGTACAACAGCCATTAGCAAGGAAAATCTGGCAATAATAACACTTGTACACATTTTTAAATATTTTCAGTTATTATGCCATATTATTACTACGTTATTTTTGCTACATAAGTTATCTATTCTTTAGCTCCATCTATATGACGGGAAGAGTGAAAGAAAATGTGCGCGCGTACTGCTCTCTCTTACTCCTACAATATGATACAGACAATAGATCTACACTGTGTCTTAGATATACGAAACTTAACTGGATGTGAGAGAAAGGAAATGTGTGCTCGCACCTCTCTCTCTTGCCCCTACAGTAATATACGAAACGTAACTCTCTCTCTTTTTATCTTTACTAAGATCCTCTCTCTACCTCTCAACTACCGTTCTCTTCGCTTTTCGTAACGCTCTCGTCACGCATTCACCAGCTTCTTAAGCGTGGGTAAAGAAGTTTTACTTTAAAAAAAATGTAATATTGCGCTAGGATAGTGTTTATTATTTCACTTATAATAAATTTGATTTTGTTACACCTGCACGACGCGCTCGGTGAAACCTATTGAAAAAAATATTACTCGCGTTTGTTCAGAAAACGGTACCTAATAATAAGTAAGTAAATCAAATCTTCACCTAAAGATACCTAAAGAGGTGCTGAGGAAATATCTAGATCATGTTGAATTAACTTACCTGCTTTAATTATCATCGCAGATAATATTTATTGTTACCCACCATGAGTTCTACCTGCAACCAATGTAGCAAGTCAGTACAAACGGCTGACTGTATGAAGTGTATAAGTTGCAAAAACCTAATGCATCTCAGTTGTGCCAAAATTACCTCTGCAGTTTTTAAGAAGATGTCTGAGGAGACCAAAGAGTCATGGATATGCGCTAAATGTAAAACAGGACAATCACCGCTCTCCAGCAATCTCAACTCTAACGACTCGACAATTTTTCTCAGCGAAATAAAGAAACTCTCCTCACAACTGCACTCGATGAATTCAAAACTGGTTTCTTTTGAACAAACAATCGTCTATAATAACAGCACAATTGAAGACTACACCAATAAAATTCTGGTACTGGAAGAAAAACTAAAAAAAATGGACAAACTTGAAGCCGAAGTAATTGAATTAAAAAAGATCGTTACATATCTGGACAAAACAAACAACGATAGAGAACAACAGTCGCTCATCAATAACATTGAAATCTTCGGTCTGACCGAAAAGCAAGATGAAAACCTATTTTCCACTCTAACTAAAATTGCGTCAAATGTCGGCCTAATTATTAAGGAAGAGGACATTGAATTTATCACCAGAGTCAAACCACGCCAACATCCTGAAGAGCGAATAGCAGCGGCTCCCCGTGACGCCCGCCCTCGGAATGTGGTGGCTAAATTTGTCAACAAAAGGAAGAAGGATGAGCTGCTGGCGGCCATTAAGAAGAAAAAAGGAATCACTACCAAGGGCGTCGGAATGGCTGGAAAAATCTACCTACGGAAGAACGTCACTTCACCTCCCATACATGTCTCATGCGAATCGCAGCTAAAAATCCTTATATAATCACCATTACCATGTTAAATCATCTATCCTGTAACCACTGTTTTTCTCCTGATTTTTTTCTTAATTTTATAAATATCTCCCTTTTTATATTAACCCAACCTGCTCATTGCTCACAAATACAAAATCACTTAATTAATTTTATAAATTTCACCCTTTTTACATTAACCCAACCTGTTCATTGCTCACTAATGCATTCTATAATGTACTCACGCACTTTAATTGATAGTTGTATGTTTTGCTTTGCCCAGTGGACCTATGACTATGAACATAATTCATGAATATGATGTTCTTCAAAAATATTTTATAGAAAACAAGGTTAAATAATTAATTAACAATACTTCTCAATGCTTGATTCTTTAATAATTTTTTATCAAAATGCAAGAGGTTTGCGCTCAAAAACGTTGTAATTTCATCAGAATGTGCTGCTCAATAATTATGACTTGATTTTCATTACCGAGAGTTGGTTGGTTGATAGCATCCTAGATGAGGAATTATTTGATAACCGCTATTCTGTTTACAGAAATGATAGGGATATCCATCGAACTGGTAAATCAACTGGTGGAGGCGTAATCATAGGTATTAAAAAAGATTTTTTTGTTACCCCCCGCTCTTGGAATTCAGACGCTGAAGATATTTGGATAACTGTCAATACATCAAAATCAAATCATCATTGTTATAACATCCATATGTGCTACGTGTACTTACCTAGTGTCGGTCCAAAATTAACGTCTTTAGAAAGATTAGCATTATTTACCAGTCATACAAATACTATTTCTGACTTAACAATCCGTTTTCCCAATGACCAGTTTCTAATCATAGGCGACTATAACATGCCAAATTTTAAATGGAATAATCAACAAATGTCAACTAACAGAGACCAATGTTCACTCACGTTACTTAACTGCTTATCTTTTGCAAATTTAACCCAATTTAACAATTTACCTAATAACTATGGACGAATTTTGGACCTCGTTTTCTGTAACACTCCAGCTAAGGTGTCGCTTGCCGATCACCCTTTAGTTTAAGAGGATGCTCATCATAAATCATTGGTTATAGAGCTAGAATTTCCATCCACTAATGCAACCCTCTCAACTCCTCGAACAATAAAATTATTCCATAAAGCAGATTACACCAAGATTAATGAGAAACTGAATGAGACCGACTGGTCTACCGTTATAAATGCACCGGATGTAAACACAGCGTTACATTCATTTTATGTTATAATTGAACAAATTGTCGATGCATTTATTCCCAAGAAAGTTGTGAAATCTGGAAAATATCCACTATGGTACACGGCAGCCTTAATAAAAATAACCAATGAAAAATTAAAATTCTTTAGAGCATGGAAGTGTCACAGGAACCCTCTTGATTATCTGTCATTTTCTTTGCTTCGCAAAAGACAAAAAACGGTCGCTTCAGCGGCTTACAAAACCTACATTTCTACGATAGAATCCGGCATACAGCATAATGTTAGAAAAATATGGTCCTATGTCAATTCTCAAAGAAAATCTCCTACCATCCCCGATCATATGATTTATGGTGAAAAAACTGCTAATGACAGTAAAGGAGTAGCCAATTTATTTTCCGAGTATGTTGGTTCTGTATTTTTGAATGTTCAACCTGCTCATACAAGCAATGCCAGTGACTGTTTTAATTCAAATAGCGTTATTAGCTCAATCGAGATCAATGAAGACATAACTTTCAAATACATTAAGTCCATCGATATCAAAAAGGGACCGGGGAACGACAAACTTCCAGGAATCTTTATAAATTATTGTAGTAAACAACTGACACCCCCCATTTTTGCCATTTTCAAACTATCGCTATCTGAAGGAACATTTCCTGACAAGTAGAAAACAGCCTTCATTACCCCAATCTTTAAAAATGGTAGTAAAAATAATGTCTCCAACTATCGACCTATATCCAAATTACCCATTCTAAGTAAAGTTTTGGAAAAAATTCTTTACGATCAATTATATTCTACCATCTCACCTTCACTCTTAACTAATCAACATGGCTTTATGAGAAATCGCTCCACAACCTCAAATCTTGTGTCTTTTATAAATTTTCTTCATGCTCAAATGGATATGCGATGCCAGGTAGATGCCAACTATACTGATTATTCCAAAGCATTTGACCGTGTTAATCACTATATTCTTTTACAGAAGTTATTTAGTCTAGGAATTCACGGTGATCTCTATAGATGGATCGCATCATATGTCAGTAATCGGCACCAAATCACGGTTGTCAACGGTTTCGCATCCTGTTTAACGGAAATCGTCTCGGGTGTGCCCCAAGGGTCGCATCTCGGACCACTCTTATTTAATATTTACATAAATGACATCTATGTATGCTTTCAAAATAGTTACTTTGTATTATATGCGGATGATATGAAAATTTTTAAACCTGTACAGTCTTTATCTGATTGTATAAAATTACAAAGCGATCTTGATCATTTGTGCGCGTATTGTGAATCAAATTTACTGTCCTTAAACATTTCTAAGTGTCACTCAATTACATTTACTAGAAATAAAAATAAAATCATCTATTCTTACAACTTGAATAATAAACCTTTACAATCTACGTCTACATGTAAAGATCTAGGTGTTTATTTAGACAACAAATTAATTTTTGATAAGCATATCGAACACATAATATCAAAATCCTTCAAGATGCTAGGTTTCCTATTAAGAATATGTAAAGTTTTCAAAAGTGCTAAGACTCTTGAAATGTTGTTTTGTTCATTGGTCAGAAGTCCACTGGAGTATGCGTCCCCGGTATGGAATCCTCAATATAAGGTGTACATAGATATAGTAGAAAGTATACAGAATAAATTCTCTAAATATTTATTCAAGAAATACAACAAAACTACAAATAACATGTTAAGTTTACAAAAAAGACGCACATTATCAGATCTGCTGTTTCTGTATAACCTGCTAAATAATAAAATAGATAGTCCTGAATTGCTATCCACTATTGGTTTAAATGTCCCAATGAGGCGTACCAGGCACACTTCTCTTTTTCATATAGAATCCAATAACACTAATGCAGCGAGTAACTCACCAATTACTCGCGCAATCATAACTTATACCCACTATGAAAAATTACTACACTTAGACATTTTTCATGATTCCTTGCAAACATACAAAACTAATTTATTAAATTTCTTGGCGTGATATAATTGTTTTAAAATTATTTACACTTAACTTTTCATTAACCTTTAATCAGTCAATTACAATTTAGTGAGCACATAATTCTTGATTTTAAAATGTCTCCTTATCCCCCCCCCCCTTTTTTTCTTACTTTTTATTATTATTACTCATTCATTCAATAATTAAGTTACTAGACCGGTTCATATCTCAGGCATAATTACCAAATGACATTCTATGGACTTACGTAATAGGTACATAACCATGTAATAATTTAATTTAACATACTTCTAATCTGTATTATAATGTACTGTGTATGTCTTAATAAACAAACAAATAAATAAAAAAACAAAAATTTAATTGTATATTCCGACCATAGTAGTGTTTAGAAAGAAAAAGAGCAAAAAATTATTTTATTTTATTAGGCCCAGCCACTGAATATGCAAAATAATAATCAACTTTTGCTGGTTTTTGCACTAGAGGTGAAATAACGGAAGATTTTTTTTTAAATTCCTGTATAGCGAAGTGTTGCTTTTTGTATCTATTCAACGTTTATCAACGCCATGAACTTGAAGAACCTCAATAATAAGGAACTCCAGTGAAAAATATTCTGGCTTTAAAAAAATATGTTTATATAGACCAATAAACGCTGATTCTGAATATAGTATAAGTTATATTTAATAATATTAAACGCCGAGTTTTTAAAAAAAATATTAAAAAGTCCATTTAAAGGTGACGTCATTGTTAGACGTGTCGTGACGTCACTGTAAAGTCATTTGTATGGGAATGTATGATATGACACAAGCCATCGTATTAATTTATTCGTTTATTTACGTACTGTTTATAGAGATTTAGTTGTTGTGTTTGTTGAAACATTAATTAGGCCTAAATAATGTTTAAAAAATAAAGGTATATCTTATTAGTTTATCTCTAGATATTATTGAAAATATTCAAAAACCACTGCACAAAAAAATAGTTATGCTATTTCTAGGGAGAATACTTCGAACAACGGGATTCAAAATTGCGGCAGTAGATCAGCTGATTGCCCGATCCTATAATACTAATTTTTCAGGAGTGATGACGTCACACGATTCACCATACATACGGTGGTTTTCGGGGGGTCTTGAAAAATTAAAACTTTGACAATTATTTTAACTATTAAAACTAACTCTAAAAATAAAAATAAAAATGCAGTTGTTTAAGTTAGAAGGTCATTATTCATAAAAAAAAAAATTGGACTGGAGTTCTCTTTTGTATCCATACTTTTTTTCGCGATTCTTACTCCTCTTCTCCGATTTCTGTGTGGACTTTAAGATACAGACCACGAGAGAGGAAATTGAATGAGGAAGTTAAAAGTTGAAAGGGCAAACATGAAACAATAAATTATTGCCCCAATTAAACGTACAATTCGTTTTTGCCGAAATAAAAATGTTTGTATCTACCCTGGCCAATACGATTTGCATTTCGCGAAGGGCTGGCGTTTAAAGTAAAAATTATATTTTTTCGCAACGGAATATTAATTTTGATTTGCTAAATCAGAGGCGAAAAAATGTAAGGACCATCGTTACTGAAAATACTATGCCTTAAATTTGCGATCTTGCTAATCGATAAAATACTGATGCCTTTTCAGATAGTCCACAAATAGACTGGTATTGCAGAGCCTGCAGCTGCTAAAATCAAAAACATTGACTGCGCTGAAACGCCCGACAGATTCTCCTATCTTGCTGGACGGATTGCAATATTTATAACACAGACGGAAGTTGGGATTGCTATATTATTTGTACCGTAAATTCTCCACACGGGAAGCATATATACAACTCACGCTCAATCAGGATAATGGATAAACTCTCTTATTGTTGAATGGCACATCGATTAGGTAACTAGGAAAAACTTCGTTAGTCTTACATTTACGATAAAAAATATCAATTTGTTAGTATTGGGTTATTATGGTAAAGAATTGGACATACTTTGTGATTACTAAACTGACAAAAGTGGTTTACTTCCAGCGCTACCCAAGTGTACTTACATGTTCTATTACAATGGTAGGGAAGAAAAATATAGGCGGTGTTTTATTTTCCACTTTGTTTAGATTCTAATTAAGTAGGTGAGCGCCAGCGGAGCCTTAAAATACTGCCTTAAGCTTTATCCTCCGCAGCTTTGAATAAAGCCTGCCTTGGACTTCTAACGGCGGAAAAATGCACGGGAAAAATAAGCTAACAGGATGGGTAACTCGAGAGTTTACTTCTTTCTGGGCCTCAGAAGAATTAGGAACATTTTTGCAACTTGTGGACTTCTTTATTAATTGCTTTAATTTACCTTTAAATTCATTGAAAGATAAAATATAAAATAAAACTGCTTAAATTTTAATTAAATAATAGTATGGTGCCCACCCAAGACTCTAATGACGGGAGTTTGGATAAGAACAAGCATATATTTTTCTAGACGATGAATTAGAAACTTTCTGAGGAATTTCCGTTAGTAATATTTGGGAATGAATTATAATATATACCCCGCGGAAACATACAATTTCTAGGCCTGCTGGGGCAAATTCGAACATAGTTCCGTCCAATCTGCCGGATCGCGCGCGGAATATTTTTTCTTTCGCCTTCATCACTTATGCGTTTAAAATTCCGACTTCATTTGAGTACTTGCTAGGGAAAATTCGGTAGATCTGTATCTATATCTATACCAATACGATGGGGCCAGGGATCGCATATTGTTATAAACGTATGTTATGATTTCGACTTTGTTTTAGAGTGTTGTGTTCTCGAAACGAAAAATTCGAACGTGTGATCTTCGCTATAAAACTTTGGAAGACATTTTCAATCCAACAGAGATGTCCACAAATAAGTAAAAATTCTGTTTAATTTAAATAAAACAACAGCTTTGTAAACACCACTTTTATTGTTCATACTTTATGCGGACCTGGTGTCGCTACAACCGTAGCTTCATCAGGGCAGTATAGTACTGTATTAGAGTATTATACTGTCCTGATGAAGCTACGGTTGTAGCGAAACCCGGTCCGCATAAAGTATAAAAAATAAAAGTGGTGTTTACAAAGTTATTGTTTTATTTTAAATAAATAATGTCACATCACAAAGTATCCGCTTCATATGATCAAATAAAAATTATGTTTATTTATTTATTTTTATTCCTTCGCTGTTTTGTAAAGTACATCAAAGTCAGCAATGCGCACCACACAGCAAAGAATGTCTGCTATTACGTATATTTGCAATGCAAAAGAAATCGAACCCGCAATCAAATGCGTAGATCACAAAGATATTCAAATACAGAAGAGATATGCTATGGTGTCCGCGAAACTGTCGCCGGACTACGTGCTAATTAGCGTAGTTTTCATACAAAAAGAATTTGTTCATTTCGTCGATTTTTTGAAAATGTGCATTAATATTGGTTAACAATATATTTTGAATAAGGAAAGAATTCGTTCATTTAGTTTAACGTTCGTTTGGTTTATTCGTTAATTATTTGTTCTTTTAGTTTATTTGTTAATTGGTAAACAATATCGGCGACACCCGGAAGCGCAGACCCACATAGTAAAAACAGCAGATAGCACATCTATTGGTAGACCATTAGGTACGGAGACCGTAAAATTTATCACCGTGCACACCATTTGATATTAACCATATCTTAGTACCTACCTACATATTTTTTTTATTTTGCCCTTTTAACCATACAGTCTATTTTATTTGGACTCTTTTCTAAAAAATGTATTTCTTACTGTCTGAAAATATTTTAAACCATCGCAACATTTCCGGACATACTATCTTTATGACCAAGCGCCGTCAGAGTTTTCAGAACTTTTTTGATCTAAAACAAAATATTACGTGAAATTTTAAGCACTTTGTGAAAAAAACGATATGGCGTCCTGGTGACCTAGAATATCGAACATCAAAAGCAGTGCGAGTTTTATAAAAGCACGCCGTTGGACAGATTTTGCTACTTCAGAACATATAACTACAAAAATCAAATGCTTGGAAATTATTTTTGACAGTTATTTAAAGTGGACAGAACATATAACTACAACAAATAAACGAAGAAAATCAATCAAAACAATTTAATACGCACTATGTTAATCTTTAATCGAGTACGGTATTAAAGCCTGGGGAGGAGCAAACGCTGCCGTCTTTGATTAGATTTTTAAAACTCTGAAACTAATTATATTCTAAAACTACCGATCACAAGCAGTTCGGATGAAATCTTTAGAAGAATCTGTATTTGGGACATTAAGGCAACTTTACCTATGCCAAAATATACTGGCATTCCTCTTCAAACACATAACTGCTTTTGACACTGTCCAAACTGCCAGAGATACTAGAACCAAAGGGCACAATCTCTTACTTATCCCTTTTTCTAAAACAACTTGAGGCCATAGAAATTTTAGTTTGCAACAAACATGTACAATGCCCTTCCACTTGCATTACAGAAAACAACTTATAAATGAATATAAATGAGAAGCCAAGTCATTTATTTAGATGTTCTTGTTTTTGCCACTATTTGCTGACGGTTTGTTTCTGCTATCAAACTTAAGTGTGTGTGTGTATGTAGGTATATGTATGTATATGTGTATATATATGAATATACATGTATGTGTGGGTATCCATAAATACATGTTTATGTAAGTATATATATGTATGTATGTGTGCATGTGTGTATGTTTGTGTATTTATGTACATACATATCAGCTACCTTACTTATTTGTGTTTATTTTCCAGGCAACTTTGGCAATTTGTGAGTTATTGGAAACATTTCTACCAATTTTCTAATTTTTTCTTATATAATTTTACTTAAATATGTTTACCTACACTTACTAGACTTCATATCAATATAACTATCTTAGTATGGTGACCTAATGTATCTTCTCAAGTAAATGTATTAATCATGTAACATGTACTTATAAATAAATAAATAAATAAAATCTAACAAGAAATCAAAGATTTTATCAAAACCAATTTATAAGTACGCATTTCTAATGATACGATGCTGATTGTCTTTATTTTAAACGTAACATTGTGTTATAAATTGTTTTTGTTTATAAACTGCGCCTCCACTTATGTATAAGTATTCGTTCCAATGGTACGATGATGATTATCTTTTATTTTAAAAGTAGTATTGAGTTTTTATTTGTATTTTTGTTATAAACTGCGCCTGCTCTCAACACATAAATTCCGAGTGAGACAGACATAGCACACCAAATGTAATGGATTTAATGAGATTCTTTTCTTCTTCAAAATAATATGCTATTAGATAATTATGGATTATTTACGTATGTAATTAATATGTCTATCAGTGAATAATTACAAAATGTTAACACAAAAAAATACCAGTTTATGGACGTGGTTCAAGAATTGAAAGCATTTGATTCAGTTGACAAATGTAGAAGAATTTCGCTGAAAGCATGCCAAAATAAAGCGACTGTTTCCCATCTCTTTCCTTTTCGTGTTATGCTTGGAGTTATTTATACAGAGGAAGCCTCAAAAGGATTCATTTGAAATATTTCCTCTCAATCAATCAAGATTTCCACTATGAATCTGTAAAGGGGATTTCTTCCTGCGACGGAAATTGCGCCCCGGATGCCGGAGGACAGTCGCGTATTGAGACAAACCTCGATACTATGTCGTTTGGCAAGGCAAGATACAAACCTCGATTCAGCGTGCTTTGCAAAGAAAGAGAAAAACTGTCAGGATTTGTAAACTTACTGGAAATTTTGTTCGTGCTAGACTGACATGTTATTATCGGTCAACACAGACTGAACTCAACACCTCATTTGAAAATTCATTAAAAGATGACAAAATATATATTTAAAAAATTGTTAAATAGGTTACGCCAGGTTAAGTTATGGGCCATTTTTCAATCTTTTTTCGTAGCCGTTAACGATTTTTCAAAGAGGTTGTTTCTGAGTTGACACTGGACCGTTATTGTAATTGCCCTGAATTGAAACAGCGTATTATAAAATATATCCGCATATCATTAAGATTTTTTAAAATTATTTTTATTACTACTTTGGTATTAATTTTTGAGTTAGTCCGAAAAGTCGGGTAAAGAAGAAGGAAGCGTTACATGGCATAATAACCAAAACCTTTCTAAATGATGCTTTAATTAATATTTTTATTTTTCATTTAATTCACCATTTTACGACAAGTATTTTTTTATTTTTTAATTTTTTTATTTATTTATTGTAATATAAAAAATATGAGTTACATAATATACACATATATTTTACAAAATATTAAATTAGAGGTCGTTTCTGGTCATGTATACCTTATCAGAAAAGAGGGGCTCTTGTGCCTGATAAGGGAGCCACGATTCTTATTTGAGTTGTAAGTTATAATCTGTTTTGTATAAAATATTTACTTTTTATTGTAAGTTTTTTTTGAAAAATTATTTTATTTTATTTATTTGTTCTGATTTTATTTGATTATTGTATCACACAACTTCTGTACACCTTCTGGAGGAATATATTGTAATATTTATTAATTATTTATAATATTAACGCCTTTCGGCTTTTACATAATATAACATACTATCGGCTGTAACTACAAAATCAAAATACAGGTATATTGAGCTCATAAAACAGCAAGAAACAGAAGTTGAGAAAGTCATGAGTAGATTTCAAATCAAACAATAAATACTACAATATAGCAACAATGTAAATATATATATACATATATTTTTAAAATTTTTATTATTAAGTTAAAAGAAATATAATATTTCGCTTTCTTAACTTGCATAATATTTCACTTTCTTAACTTACTAATATTTCGCTTTCTTAACTTAAATAATATATGTAAATAACCTAACATAAAGATGAGGCACGTTGAAAATGTTAAATGGTAGGTAAATAATAAGTTAAATATGTTTCAAGTTGAGAATATGTCTACATATTATAGAAAAAAACCTCATTTCCAGTGAAACCGTATTAAAAAATTTGCGAGTTTTTAAAAGAAAATTTTAATTATTTTATTGGTTTTCCTTCCCTTAATTAATAATTCAATGTTTTCGTTTTGCATGAAACAAAGTTATGTTTATATTAACAAGCATAATCGTATAATATTACACAAATAATTTTTTTAACATGTTTGTTTGTCTTGTTATTAACGATGTTTTTCAATAAAAAAATAAAAAATATTATTGGAACTCTATTTATTCTTTTTATTATTCTTTTGAATGATAAACACACGTTTTTGAGCAACTTCAAAAGTACCTAAAGCGTAACAAATACATATTTATTCCCCTTGAATTATACAATTCCACATAAACATATTACAATTCAGAATAAGCAATCAAAACATTTTACTTGAATTTTTTTGGTTAGTGTGCTAAAAATATTATGTGATTCTTTTAGTTTTTCAGTTTACCTACAGATATTATAATTTATTCGACAACCTTGAAGTGAACCTTATTGATTCTGGAAAAGGTAGTGTGTTTTTTGGATAGTTTTTACAAAAACTATCCGACAAAGTATTGATTCCATTTTCAATTTTTTCACCAAAACCAATTTACAAGCTTCATGTACGTCACATGGAGCAGGCAAGCTCCTTGTAACAATGTGGTCGTTTCATGAGATATTCTTGTTTCGCAGTGAGGAAGAATACATTTCTCTGTTTCGTCTTATTTTTACTTGTGTTATCGCAGCAATAAATCGGCAGATTACAAATATTCTTCGTAGTATTCTTTTCTTGCAGAAGATGCAAGATTAACGAGAGAACATGTTATCACACATTTGCCTTCCAGGCACTTCCTTAATAATAATAATAAAACATTTTGCTTTAACCAATGTTTATTTTACGGACCGATGGACAAGGGTCCATCAAGTAAAGTACTCAGTGTTCACCGAATAAGGTACTCGGATACAATATAAATATTCTACATCCTGAGTAATAACTATATCCTGAGTAATGATTAGGTACATGTCTACCGGTTCTATGATAACTCAACAAAGTGGCATTTTAAACGTTTTTATTTATTTTTAAACAGAAATAAACAGTACATTATTTACAGTGGTGAAAACAATTTACAATTATTAAGTACTTATATTTCATGGTGGGTACCTATGATATGTTTCTTTGTTACTACTATTTATGGTATGTATATTAAATTACCGGGTGATGTGCGTAGTGGGTAGGTGTATGTGTGTGTGTGAGTATGTATGTATGTATGTGTGTATGCGCTTTGAACAAATTGTATTATTGATATGATGCTCTTTTTAAATTTGGGCAGTGAACCGGAGAAAATGTCAATGCTAGAATTTAGACAAATATTATTGAACATATGAAGAGCACGATTGATTGGCGAATTGGTTGCAGCATTTGTCTTGTAATTAAGCGTGTGAATAGTTCTGTATGGCGTGTACGTCTTAAGGGAATGTTAAAATTAACTTTCATTACTTGATTAATTTCTACATCCTTTTGAAGTCATTAAAAGTGATGATTTTTTTTAAATAGCCAATGACTATTTAACCAAGTTTTTTTCATCACTTTTAATGACTTTTTAAAGATGTGATGAAGCTGAGTTCTCCGGTCACTGTATTTTTTTAACATTGTTTTTTTATTAACGGAGTAAACCGATTAGTAACAACTAAGTAATGTCCCCTTTGATAGCTGTGAAGCCATTCAGCTGTACTAGGGAAATAATTTTTTTCCTACTAGTATGAGTAATCTGTACCTTGATAAAATCTTTTAGTTCAACAGATAAATTATTGTGTCTTTTGCCTCCACTCTCCGCTTTTGCGACGCAATCTTCTGAAATTTAGAAGCTATTGAGGCCTCCAAAGGATTTCTATGATTGGATAGGATTTAACGAGACACCGTCGCTCCTCCAATCACGGTCAAGAAAATTAGTTGTGTGACACGGAACGGCAAGGGCGGCTCGTGGAAATATAGGTTCAGTCTAAAGCAGTGGTTCTTAACCTTAATGGAGGTACTGACCCTCACCAGTTGCACATGCGCATTTATCGAACCCTTCTTAATTGGAAAAATAAAATATGATTTCTTCAAATTCAAAATTTAGGTATATATTTATACGTAGGTGCACAAAATAAACAAAACCATTAAGAACAAAGAACAAAACCATTAAACATGATTTTCCTACAAAAACAAAAACATAATAATGAATATTTGCTGCAAATCAGCGTGAATTTTGCTGTTGCTCTTGACCTTCGCTGAACCCGCGAGACTGACTCACCGAACCCCTAGGGTTCGATCAAACCCTGGTTTAGAACCACTGGTTTAAAGAATTACAGAAAATGTTGCTTACTTGATTATAGCTTTCGTGGATTCGCTTTTATAACTTTTGATTTTATCTTATATTCGTGGGCCTCCGTGGTCGAGGGGTAAGGCTTAAATCACGGGTTCAAGTCGTGGCGTGTGCATGAAATTTTCATTTTATTACTTTGCGTTATTTCACAATTTATTCATTAAAATGAATTGTAGTATATTTGCGGAAGGTTCCAGAGTGAAATATATTCTCAGCATCGCCCTGGTATAAGACTACTATTCAGAATTGAAACGTTGCTTGAAATAGCTTTAACTATGTTTGGTGACCAGATCTGAATAGCCAAGTACCCCCTACCTTCCTCTACTCCATTTCCTTCCCCTTCCAACTACCTTCAGCCCCACAACATACCCAATCAGGGATGCCGTAGTCTCACTGTCTCCAGACGGTTGGGAGCAGTTGAGACCCAAATGCAGTATTCACGTATGAAAAATTCAAAACCTAATATTCTGCTGCAGTACGTTACGCGTGTGAAATCCCTAACCTAACCTTACCCATTCACAGCATGTTTGGATTGGTGAAGTTTTCCCATTTTTCTCACACACCAAGACAAGGAGATTTTGCTCAAATAAAATTGGTTACTAAACTAGCATGAATTTTCATTTGCATTTTGCACCTTCTTCCAAAGTAAAGATACTATCAGTACCCACTGCCCTGATAAACACCACCACAATAATACTACAATAATAAGTAACTCCAGTGAAAAATATAATGGCCTTAAAAAAATATGTTCATATAGACCAATAAACGCTGATTCTGAATATATAAGTTTTATTTAATAATATTAAACGCAGAAATTTATTTAAAAATATTAAAAAATTATTAAAAAGTCCATTTTTAATCGGATCCTAAAAACACGCCGTCAAGTTGGCATTATTGAAATTTTAGTGGTGACGTCACTGTTCTACGTGTCGTGACGTCACCGTAAAGTCATTGTATGGGAATGCATGATATGACACAAGCCATCGTATTAATTTATTCGTTTATTTACATACTGTTTATAGAGATTTAGTTGTTGTGTTTATTGAAACATTATTTAGGCCTAAATAGTGCTTTAAAAATAAAGATATCTCTTATTATATCTATTATTGAATTAGTTAAAAAACTACTGCACAAAAAAAATAGTAATGCTACTTCTAGGGAGAATACTTCGAACAACGGAATTCAAAATGGCCGCATTTGATGAGCTGATCGCCCGATCCTATAGTAATTTTTCAAGAGTGATGACGTGACACGATTCACCATGCATACGGTGGTTTTCGGGCGATCTTGAAAAATTAAAACTTTCACAATTATTTTAACTATTAAAACTAACTCTAAAAATAAAAATAAAAATGCTGTTATTTAAGTTAGAAGGTCATTATTCAAAAAATAATTGGACTGGAGTTTTCTATTCAGAATAAAAATATTGTATCTATTGATTTAAACATGGTTTTAGTGACCAGATTAAGTAATTAGGTATTATTGAATTTATTTTTTTTATCTCAAAAGTAAATCCAACAAAAATAAAACTATCCACTTTCTATTTTCCCTACCTTCAGCCTCACAACGTTCCCCAAATGGGAACACCTTAGTTCAACTGACTTCAGAAGTTTGGAACTCATACGCGGTATCACTTGAGCAAGTAATCAGAAAATATGTTAATATAAAATATGTTACATATCAGGCGGAAAATTTTTTTACTTCGCTATTCATTTTTCGCCCAGTTAAATACAGTCCAGATAAAAATCAGCCGAACCACGAGCCGGCCTCCTCCGGTCGTCCAATTCCCATATAAATTCCCCCATTCGTCTTACTTATAATTTATCTACGTTGCAAAACGTGACCTATTAACGCTCGAGACGTCCTGCAGTGGCTCCCGTGGAGGAATTCACCGCCGAATTGGACTGAAAAATGCTGATAAAATGAACTACTCGAACTGGGGATAGCCGCTTCATAACGAACCAACATATACGATAGATTCAGCTTTGAATCAAGTCAGCTTTCGATAATATATATTATATAATCCACTTACCTTGAATGAAATCGGCTTAGTACAGATTTACTAAATAAAAAAGTTTCACCGTGGAGTAGATATTTACTAAAAGTGATTTATTAATTGTTTTAAGTAAGATATATTATCTTACTACTTCACTTTTATTGATTTATTATTATTTATTTCTCTAATCTCATAATATCGCTTTTTTATTTCAGTAAAGTAGGCTTCTTTTACCAATAAGCGTAGGTACTGATGTAACAATATTATATGGTGAACCGGCAGCGTATTTCCAAAACCTACCTCGGTTCAGTCGCTTTACATTTTCAATATCAAAATTTGAATATTTATAAATAAAATTATTAATTTCTAATATACACATCAGAAAGATTATTTTATCTAGATTTTAGAACAATTTTTGTTTTTGCAATGTGAATTGTAAATTGTCGGTATAGGTTTTGTAAATACGCGAACGGGCAACTCAACAATGTACAACTTCATCACTCCTTTGAAAAGTCATTGAAAAATTGTAAAAAAATTAAACTTTGTTCAATTTGTTCAGCTATTAAAAAAAAATCATCACTTTAAAAGACATTAAAGGGCTGATGAAATGCCACTTTGTTGCGTTGTTATGGAACCGTATTATATATTACGCACAAGAGCAATAACTTAAGGGCCATTAACCAGCCAGCGCTCGAGAATTTATATTTCGTCAAAAGAGGTTCTTACGATCGTACAGAGCGGTTCCAATGAGAAAGATTAATTATTCTCCGTACCAGCTTTTTAAAATAATAACTCATTATCGATTTCATTTCATTCAAATTTTGCATTAATTTATAACTACATTCAAAAATGCTGAAAGGCATGAAGATAAAACTATGAAATTCATGTAATTATTTTTCATCATAAGTATTTATAATTTTTCAAAAATGTCTAAGCAAAATTAGAATTTAAAAAAATCTTAAATACATTAGTTTGTAAGACCGTAAATAAATAGACAAACTGAAGTATTTTTGTCACAAAACACGTGTGCGGACCTTTTTTTAATGATTTTATTGAAACTAAAATTAAAATTCTGAAACATAGCTTTCCTAGATAATTTATTGATTTATTTTACTGCACGATTATATGATTTGAAATGTGTGTTGTATAATACAAAATTTTGTTTGTAAATTTAACAAATCTGCCAACGACCTACGGTAAAACCTTTTTGTACAAAAAATAAACACATACAAAGCTTTACTAGATAAAATAACAGTCGTTCGAAACCAATTTATTACAATTTTTTGTGGAAAAGAGTCAATACGTCTATTATTTGATTTTAAAATGAGATATTTCCTGTTTAGTCTGGTTATTCTCTCTTGAAGAAACCACGATCAACTTATTTTACTTAATAATGGTAAAACACGTGGAGGAGTGGTAAATGCTCTCAGTATCGCTCAGTGAAAGACCACCATACAAAATCGAAACGTTGCTAGTAATGGTATAAGCCAAAGATATTGAAATATAAGTAGATGTGCTATCTGCTGTTTTTACTATGTGGGTCTGCGCTTCCGGGTGTCGCCGATATTGTTTACCAATTAACCAATAAACTAAAAGAACAAATAATTAACGAATAAACCAAACGAACGTTAAACTAAATGAACGAATTCTTTCCTTATTCAAAATATATTGTTAACCAATATTAATGCACATTTTCAAAAAATCAACGAAATGAACAAATTCTTTTTGTATGAAAACTACGCTAATTAGCGCGTAGTCCGGCGACAGTTGCGCGGACACCATAGCATATCTCTTCTGTATTTGAATATCTTTGGTATAAGCCATTCACGGTGAACTGAATAGCTAGGTACTTGGTAAGTTTTCTCTTTCAAATTGTTTCAGTGTTAAAATAACTACGGTATTTAACACTGTGTAACTACGTTATTTTAATTATAAGTGGTCTATGTCTCGGCGAATGGTCGATGTCATTACAATAGCACTGCGTTGGCGAAGCATCGTTAATGGTAATCTTCAATACAATTTTTCCAAATCTCGAATGATCTCTTGTCAACATTATGAACTGCCAAAATCAAGCAATTCCAGAATGACAGCCATCATAAACAAAGTTAATTTTCGGCCAACCGTTATTTATGACCATTCTTCAGAACATGAAATGTTAGTACGAAAAAATAACACCACATTAATTCAGCGATGAATAGCGAGGGTGAATTGGGACACAAAATGGAATTGCGGGGGGAGAATTGGAGGGGGGAGGAGGGGGAGAAAACAGAAGAGGAAAACACTCAATTTCTTTCCTGTCACCGATCTTATTGTTTTCATCATCTTTATTACTCCACTTTCCCCTACTTTGTCGCCTTTCTTCTCTAGCTGATTTAAGTATCTACCTATAAAAATACACATTGGGAACTCGCAGGCCATCGAAGAAATATTACTTTTCATTATTGGAATAGGTATCGATATTAACTAAAGATCAATACAATGTATTTGAGAAAAGTGTCCAGAAGTAGTCTATACAGTTTGGAACGTTGAAATAAATTCACTGCGATGTAAATGGGTTTTCCATTTGAAATAATGATAATTTCCATGACGTTTAATGTTAGCCTGCGTATTGATACTAGTATTAGCCAAATAAATGTTATCGTCGTAACTCTACTGCATAGGTATTTAATTATAATAAATAATTATTCGTGATGTACAAACAATTTTCATGGGTGGTATTTTATGTATTGATCCGACGTAGAGGAATAGAATATAATATGATATAAAGGAGTAGATTTATGAATATATTGCTTCTATCTTTAGATTTTACTATATATCCAAAAATTTTTACTATATTAAAATTATTATTATTTTACAAAAAAATGTTGTAAATATCGTTACAATAATAAATAGAGGATTACTTTCTTCCACCGCTAGTCGTTATATTTTTATTAATGCTTCTTTATCTATTCTACGTCTTAATTTCAAAATATTTTATATCTTGATGAAGGAAAAGGAAGGTTTTGAAACGTGTTAATAATTTTTTAAATGTAAAAAAAATATATTAACCATTTTTTATATGTTTAACAAAAACAACCTGCAGTCTGAAGATAATACATTGAAACAATTAAAACTTGATTCACCGCTATGACTTTTATTTTTTTACATTAACTCCACACAGGAGGCCCTGAGGAAAATAACTTCCCTCAGGGCTTATGTCATCTTTGAAGATGCTTTGTGGAGGGTCTTTTTGAGGAAATGAAGGAGTGAACACGGGTCTTGAAGAGACATGTTGTAGGAGGGAGGAAACACAGAGGCCGGCAAATCGTTCCACAGACGAGCCGTTAAACCCAAGAACGAGTCATAGAAACGACCCGTTCTCATGTGACTAATGTCAACCGTGTACAAATGTTGGGCGCGTGCCTGGCATCTTCCATTGTAATACCGGCAGAACAAGGATAGGATTCCCACCTGACGCATGTGCTCTAAAAATTGCAGTCCGTCTGTTAAGATAAGAGAATCTATCAAACGGACCGCCCGTTTCTGCACAGAGTCAAGGGTTTTTTGTTTTAGGTATTTTGGAGCTCCAGACCAGAGGTGGCTGCCAAATTCAACCGTGGGGCGCACTTGCGATTTGTACAGGGTTAGCAGTTGTGTGCTATTAAAGTATCTGCGGGCCCTGTACAGACTTAAATTTAACATCCAAATTCCTCTATTTTCCACACAAAAAACGCATAATAATTGTATTTACACAGGGATAAAATATTTGGTCTTCCCGAAGAAGTAACAGATTGGTATCACACAAGAAAAATATAAAATTATTTTGAAAAAGCGGAACACTCGTAGCATCAATAAATAAAAAGCAATAACTTAATTTCTTTCCGTGTTTATATTTTTAATATTATCACATGTATTATATTATTGTACGCCAGAATATTATTTTTTAATTCCTACAAATTTACATTCAGGATTTCTCCCAGAATGGCTCCGAGCTGGTTTTCAGAAGTGCCTCTAATATAATATACACATTTTAATTTTTTTTTAATTATTTTTTTTTTTTTAATAAAAATAAAGACAAATATTCCCGGGTTACGAATAACCCGACGATATTTAAAAAACCTCCTACTAACACCTACATTTTACGTATAAATATGAGTAGGTAATACATAATTGAAACGAAAGTAAAATAGAATTAAAATTAAATCGTATAAATATTATGTGTTATTCTAACAAAATGCTTATTTGAATAATAATATATATATTTTTTTAAATATATGAATATAATATAATATGGGCACTAACATAAAGATAGATTTTTTGTGAAACGTGGAATGTTTGATGATTAATGGCAGAATGAAAACAAAAGGAGGATAAGCCGAGGATAGAAACGCAAAGATTTATGAAGCCAGAGTCAAAGGTCAAATAGTTGAGAAAAACGAAAAGATTCCAGAAAGAAACGATAATCATCGCGTACTTGACTTAAGTTTTTGTCACTTATTTAGTCCCTGGATTTTGGCCAATTATCCCACACCACGCACCGGTATGGATTTATAATGCTAGAATATAAAATAGTTACGTCAGTTATTACTAATATACAATGCGCATTTTATCAAGTGGTTTTTCTTGTATAATAATAATAATAATAAATTTAGGCATATTAGATTTGTCAAAGAATTTATATATAAAAATGCAAAAATCAGTCATTTTAAATACATGTAGGATTACAAAAGATTTTTTAAATATTTATATTGAGGGATCAGTAGGATTTATAGGTTCAATTAAGAATTCCACAGAGCCGAACCCTCTGATATGAAAATATCTCGAGTCGGTGAATTTTTTTCCCATTTGGTCTCTGGTAGGTTGACATGTTGTTCTTGTATTGTTTTGTATATATAATACTTATATAGTGCAATTGCATAGCGTGGGTTGACTAGATGATCATTTGGGGAAGTGTGTGAAAGGGTTTAGTTTTTCCTGTGGGGAAAATTTAACCCGGACATTTAAATCTGGTGCGTAAATTTATTTAGTTATTTTTTATTCCAGAATGTATGCAGGGGAAGTGCAGTGCAATATATTCCATATTTTGAAAAAACAAAAAAAGATAAATAATAATTTAAGGTAAAAAGTAAATAACAACACATAAATTAAATTTAAAAAAAACGAACAAGCATGAGAAATGAAACTGGAAAAAAATGATATATATATATATCAAACACTAAAATGAACGTATATAGCCGTTTACGGAGGGTATTTCATCGTCTCCCGTCTCCAGAGGGCCATCAGTTGAGATGACTCCAGATACTAATATCTACAGCCCGTATGTTTGACGAATATCTACAGCTCATATGTTGAACTAATATCTACGAACTTCAGAGTGTTGATTAATATCTACAGAGCTTAGGTTGAACTAATATCTACAGAGCGTAGGTTGGACTAATCAGCTAAATGTGTCCAATAGTCCGATATTAGGGATTTTTACATACATACTTACATAAATTAAGTTTTTTAAACTGCATACGCAATATTACGTTATTCCAATATGCTATACATAATTGCAAATCCAACCTCTGACAGTACTGTAGATATTCGTCAACACTTTGGTTCTCATAGATATTAATCAACAGTTTGAGCTGTAGATATTCGTCAACACTTTGATTCCCATAGATATTAGTTCGATTTTTTCAGTTTTTGGAATTCCTGTAGATATTAGTAGACGCCTCCGTTGAGATTCCATCCAGGCAGTCATAGCGGTGATGATCGCATTCTTCGAATGGCGCAGTCTGCGCCATAAACTTCCCATGCGGTGGCGGAGAAGTGCACGGAAAGTATTTACTCGTCCCTCCAGGAACATTTCCGTAGCACTGCAGTATCTCGGTAGGCGGAAAAGTTGGCGATAAGCGTTGTTGTAAGCAACCTTCAACTTAACCTTTAACTTATTGTAAGGCCACGAAATAAGTAATCGTATTATTATGTATACTTATCTCCGAAATTTGTATTATATCTGTTTATTTTCCAAAATTTAAACTTAAAAAAATCGCGTAATACTTTCAGCAACTCATTTTGAGCGTCATGCCCAAATTTTAGCAATTCAGCCTTGGGGGGAGTACACATGATTTTTAAGAACCTGAAAAACCTGTATTTCCCGCCAAATATATGAACACCTTTACTTTTAAAATGTTAAAGTTGATTAAAAAAATTGGCAACCAATTCTTACAAATATGTTTTCAGCAAGGTCAAAGAATTTTTAGATCCTGTTTTTTGTAAATCTGTATTTGAAAATGCGATTTATAAATGATATTTGTGCGGGTTAAGTGGGTTAAGGACGCTGTAATGTGTGAAGGCAAGGGTATTGCGTGAAAGCAAGATAGAATGCTTGCCAAATAGATGTCATAAAAGAAATTTTATTTGGAAGGCGTGTATGGGTGCCGCCGCCTTAGGAATCATTTATTGGATCACCAACACCATTGCCATAGATCACCCCAAGTGGTTAGCTACGGTTGGTGACTTAAAAGTGGTGCCCAGTTCACGGGGTGTGGTTTGTCTAGGTCTTGGTGGCGAATGTGCTTTCCCCTTACTACATGGTGTGCCGTATAGGGAGGAACTGGTTGAGGGAGACCCAACCTAGACCTCTCCAGCCGGACTCTCTCGACCCAATACGGTGAAATTGATGGATTCATACGTTCGTCACTCCTGGACACATTGACCCCCAGATTCTTACCCACCCCTCGTACCGTTTTCCTTCCTAGAACTTCCTCTCCTTCCTTTCCGTAAAAAGACCCCCACACAGCATACCCAAAGATGACATACGCCATCAGGGAATTCTTTTTTCTTAGGGACTCCTGTTTTTTTTTTTACATGAGCTCCACACAGGAGGCTCTGAGGAAAGTAATTTCCCTCAGGGCCTATGTCATCTTTGGGGATGCTATGTAGAGTGTTTTTTAAAGGAAAGGAAGGAGAGGAGAGTTCTGGGAAGGAAGAGGGTTAAGGAGTGGGTAGGAATCTGGGGTTCAGTATGTTCTGGTCATCCGCCTCCAAGACCTAGACAAACCTGACCTCATGAACCCGGGCACCCCTGCTAAATCACCAAACGTAGCGAACCACTTGGGGTGATCTATGGTACAGGTTCGTTTATCCAATAAAGAGAGCGTCCTCTCTTTTCGGTAGTCCGTCCCGTATAATAAACACCTCAACAATCTACATAAACGTTCCTCATTTTGCAAAAACCAAAATTGGCGCTGCCGGTAGATTTACTATCCTTAGTCAAAAAAGTGGTATAGGTTTGACTTTAAGAATTTGACTAGTAGAATGAATAATAATAGCCGGTAATGTAAGTTCCAGCGAAGAAGTCAATATATTAACTACTGGATTTGATGTTATGTACGCCCCATCCAAAATAGCATCAAAATATGGTTGTTTACCGAGAAATGAATGGCGGGAAGCCGGTTCAGCAAGTCCTTGAGAGTAAGACGAACGATCCATATTCCTGCGGCCGCCCCGGCGAACCCCAGGAATGTCGCGCCCTTGAGGATTTGATAGACTTAGGCGTAAATAAGGGACGCGGGCCCTTGGGAGACCCTTAATGGCTTGCCTTACTGGTTATTCCCTCTGTAAAATCATTGAGCCTACTCACGGCAGTAACTACTCGGCTTGTTTATTTGTGAAGGGATTTCATGGGAAATATAGAGTAAGCAACCTTCTTCAACCGCCGCCCTGCCAATGAAATATGTACAGTTACTTTATGTGTACACACTGAGTTCTCTGATATTTTGTATAACCTACATGTTGTGTTGTTTTAGATTTCCGAATGTAAATGCTTAGGTACCTAACTACCAACGTAATTTTTTATATTTAAATGCGTTAAAAGATCTATGAAAATGGAATAAATCTTTTAATAGTAATAAGAATACATTTTTCTCCAAATTGCAGTTTTCAGGCTGAAATATTTTTTATAACTACGCATAATTGGCTACGAGTGCCTATTTATATCAATAAATTAACTGCTGAATCGTATCTGCGACAAAATATCCATTGGACATTTAATATAATTTCTTCACATTCCTTGTACAGGGTGTACGGGAGTGAAGTGCATTAACGTAGGGAGGTGGTTCTACACGATGTTATTAAGTATAAGATGTTATAAGTAAAAAAAAAGTACGCCATGTTTTTGGGAGGCTAACTTTTTTCTGGCTTCGATGGAGCATGCAATCATGCAACGTTGCCATAATCGTGCCCGGCAGGCTCTCAGCAAGTAAGATTCTACCTCACAATAAGAATTTTTAGGTACGTCTTTTTGTATGGGAAAAAATGTTGAAATTTCGGAAAAAGTTGTCAATCTTTTTTACTCCTGTCCTCCTTTTTTATATCATGTAGAATCACCTCCCGAAGTTAATGCCCTTTACCCACGGACACCCTGTATTATGTATACTAATTTATTTTTTTCTATCAAGCTGTAACGTAGTATGCACCTATCAGCCATCTACCTACTAATAAATAAAAAAATTAAACGACTTGTATAACATGACTTATTGAATCATTATTAAAAAATACATACATAAAAATAAAATAATACAAAGAGTACATTTTTTAAAAACCATTATACTTAGGCTTATTGAATCCTTGTAAGGGGGCATACATTAATTACGTGAGCAGTTTTTCTTCCAATCTAGACCCCTCCCCCCTCCTTGGTGAGCTAGATTCAGGCCACTTCGTATATTCTTTTGAAGTAACGTGAGATTTTGCTGGATCCCCCCCTTTTTACTTACATTTTTTGAAAAAAATATGATGTCTTTTTTAAGTGGCACTTTTTCGTTTCATCGAGTTTCAAATCACAACGGTGCTAAAGAAGTTTTCACTTCAAATCTCCAAAGTATTATCGAAAACAATTGCTCAAGATACAAGCAAGCGTTGCTAAAGCCGAATTTACATTACGCAACTAGTTGTATGCATGTTCCAAACTTGTAAATTTAGTGTCGTGAAATCTTCAGTACCACAGCAATTATGGCACTAATAACATCAAAACTTTTTTTCTGCAATGCACAATGTTGTTGTACACAGCTTTCCCAAAGTTACACGGATCACACAAGTCCGTTCAGTTGAAACATTTTCGCGACACTAGTTGCATATCACTAGTTGTTTTATAACGCTGATGGATTTCATTCGTTTTGTGCTCCGATTGGCATACAGGATCGGAGGAATCCAGATTTTTGGAATTCCGAACATTAAGGGTGCCTACCTACACGGTAGACAGGTGTCAAGTTTAGTGTCAAGTACCGCAATATCGCCAGTCCGTTGCTAACCATGTGAGTGGTTTGTATATTTATGCTAACCATCATCGTATCGTGACATTTCGCTCTACGTCTTTCATCTTATCGTTGCATAAAGTATAAATCCTATCGTATTATATCGTATGCTTTGTGTGAACTTCTTACGTGAATCAACTCGTGACTCAGATCTCAATCGTGGATTATAAAATAACCCCAATTATCGAGCGCTTATGGACACATCTGTGACTGTCACCAAATAGAAACCAAGCCAGAAGACATAACAGCAGTGAGTACCATTTAATTGTGAATTACCTATCTTGTTTGGTGGTCGGGCATAACTCGTATCGAAATCCATAAGCGTCTTTAAATAACACAGAGTAGCCGCAAGGTTATTCTCACCCCCGTGCATCATCACGCACCACTAATCGTGCCGTAATTTCGCGCTAGCGCGATTCCAATTTTTGTGGCATACAACTAATGCAATAATGATGAATCTATATTATTACTCGTGAAATAGCGTGCAAATAATGTCATGAAACAACTTGTGTATAACTCATCGTGTAATTTAAATTCAGATTAAGTGATCAACATAATGCTTACAATGACATTATAAAAAATACCAGCACGATTTTTATTGTTTTTTGGATTTTGCTACCGATGTTAACGTATGGCATGGCCAAGTATGGATGACCGCCACTGGGAGATGCACTGCAGAATAGCTTTATTTGTTCCACATTCGATCAGGCAATCAATAAGCAAAGCATAAATAATGTACTAATACACTCAACTGTTAACGATTGTCGTTCGAAACTTTGAGGGTGTCTGGCCTCCACCCAAACTTCGAGTTCATTGAAATGAACCCCCTTTGTCGGCAATTAAGATAAATTTTTGATTAACAAGCTTTGATAATTTAAGTTTACGGCAAATACGTGGGCGATAATGCAATTTATTATTTAAATGCCTGGGTTCTTCGGCTTTGTTATTTTGTAAAGGAATATTTTGAGAGGTGAAAATTCAACTAACATTAATAAATTAACCATGATGGAGGCTAGAATTCAGTCAGCAATACCTTACTTTTGTTAAAAGTGCTTATTAATAAAATCTGATTTATTATAATCAATGGTACCTAAGTATAAATTATTTCCGATTATTGTTGTCGATTTATTTGAAACGCTTTTTCCATCTTGTGAAATAAGAATTCTACTTTGGAAAGATGTGGAATCTTTATTTTTCCCTAATCAATCAGTTTTTTTTAATAGCTCCACGTAGGAGGTCCAGAAAAAACAAATTTCCCGCAGGGCCTATGTTATTTTTAGGCACGCTGTGTGGAGGGTATGTTACAGGAAAGGAAAGAGAAGAAGTTCTGGGAAGGAAACGTGCATTAGGGGGATAGGAATCTGGGGGACTGTGGTCCAAGAGTGATGGAAATATGAATTTATCCCTCCCACAGCGGTACAAGGCGATGGGTCAAGAGAGTCAAAGGTTGAGAGAGACAAAACGGTCTCCCACAACCAGTTTCTCCCTATTCGGCCTGCCACGCTGTAAGTGGGCGGACGCATCCGGCGCCAAGATCTAGTTAAAACTCACCCTATGAACCCGGACACTCCTTCTAAGTCACTAAAAGCAGCAAATCACTTGGGGTGACCTATGGCAGAGGTGTTGGTTATCATAAATTATGACTAAAAATGAACGCAAACAATGTGGTTGTCATGTAATTTCAATATCATTATAACATTTTCGAGATAAATACTTAATATTTTCGAAATACTGATATACTAAGACACAATTATAATAAAATACTGGCAGCACCAACGCGTATATCGCGTCAAAACCCAATAATTATGTAGTTGGCGGGTAAAACTTCTTAAGTCAGAATGGACTACATACATTTTTATGAAGTTACAACCGCCAACTACAGAATTCTTAATCAATCTTCGTGTAATAAAAAAAGCGAATTAAATGTTAATAATAAATATTAAAAATAATAATAAATCGAATAGATTAGATCACACTAGTATTAAAAATGATATTAGGATTAAATTTCAAACTAGGATCAGAAAATTTTAAAAATGCAATCTATCTGCTAAAAATTTTGTAAAAGCAATAAATACTTGGGCAATACCTCTACTAACGTACTCATTTGGCATAATTAAATGGTCCAATACAGATTTAGATAGTTTAGAACGATTAATTAGAACTACGTTAACAAAGTTTGATTGCCATCATCCAAATTCAGCTATAGAACGAATTAATTTACCTAGAAATTTAGGAGGTAGAGGTGTAGTCAAAATAACATCTTTGAAACACAATCAGGTAGAAATGCTTAGAAATTTTTTTCCCTAGGAAAGCTAATAGCTCAGAAATGCACAAAATAATTTGCAAGGCAGATAGAAATATTACACCTTTAAATTTATATGACGAGAATGCCAACATTCTTATAAATACTAACCAGGAATTATTAGATTCCTGGTCAAATAAAATTATTCACGCAAAACACTTCAATTATCTCAACCAAACATATGTTGACAAACTTTCGTCAAACAAATGGTTGGGTATTGGAGAGTTGAGCGCAGAAATAGAAGGATTTATGCTTGCCATTCAAGATAGAGTCATTAATACTAAAAATTATAGGAAGCATATAATCAAAGATATAAATCAAATTGATGATTTATGTAGAAAATGTTTGGCTTTTCCGGAAACTATAGAACATATTATATCGGGATGTTCTATATTAGCGCCGTCTGAGTATACATTTAGGCACAATCAGTTTTTAAAAATAATTCACCAAAGTTTGGTAATTAAACATAACTTGATTGATTGCCGTAATGTAGTACCATATTATAAATATGAACCAAATTCATTTATAGAAAATGAATTTCATAAAATATATTATGATAAAACTATACTAACAGACAGAACAATTAGTCATAATAGACCTGATATAGTTTTATATGACAAAATTAAAAAAATAACTTATATCATTGATGTAGCCATTCCAAATTCCTGTAATATTCAAAAAACTGTTTCTGAAAAAATTAGAAAATACACAGATTTAGGAAATGAGATTAAAAGAATTTGGCATTCTCGGACTATAAAAATATTACCATTTGTTATTTCGGCCACTGGCATAATACCTAGGAATCTGATTCAAAATTTAAGCATATTAGATTTGTCAAAGAATTTGTATATAAAAATGCAAAAATCAGTAATTTTAAATACATGTAGGATTACAAAAGATTTTTTAAATATTTATATTGAGGGATCAGTAGGATTTATAGGTTCAATTAGAAATGCCACAGAGCCGAACCCTCTGATATGAAAATATCTGGAGTCGGTGAATTATATTCCCATTTAGTCTCTAGTAGGTTGACATGTTGTTCTTGTATTGTTTTGTATTTATAATACTTATATAGTGCAATTGCATAGCGTGGGTTGACTAGATGATCATTTGGGGAAGTGTGTGAAAGGGTTTAGTTTTTCCTGTGGGGAAAATTTAACCCGGACATTTAAATCTGGTGGGTAAAAATATTTTATACTCCCTATCTCGTTTTCTAAAGTCGTTGTAATTACTACTTTGATGTCATGACAAACATCAAGTATTTTTTAAGAATCTCTATGTACTTGATTGTTTGCTGTTTGACAAGAAATAAACTTCTAAATGCCTTCTCTCGTAGAGATATGGTTTCCAAAAGTTTTGAACTAATTCATTGAAAATGGAATCTTTTATGAGAAAGGTTGTGATACTTGTCACGTCCCACAATGTGCGGGTAGATATACACACGCCATAATTACAAAAACATTCTCATATTACCGCAGGATTTCACGTAAAGTCTATCGTGGGATAAAGTAATAAGTTGGTGAAAGGCTTTTGTAAATAAAGTGCAATAAATAAGCTAAAATTACAAAATCACATTGCGATAAGCCACTGATGGGAAGTTTTCATTCTTGTTGAAGCTTTATATGGTATTAGGTACATGTTATGACTATGGGTTAAAAGGGTTTCGTAATTCGACCCACATTCTCTTTCAAATAATAAGGGTCTGTTCATTGCAAAAACACGCATGCCTCATAATACAAAATATGACGGTCACTTTCTTTAAAAAAATATACGAAATGACCCTCGTTTTTAGGGATTTACGTAACATATTCGGGGTTGTTTTCCTTTAAGGGTTAAATCCTAAACCAGGATAAACAATAACATTGTGATGCAAATAATAAATTGTGAAACTTTTTGCGGGACAAAGACGTGAGTGTAAATGTAGTATTTCAGGAAAAATGTAAAATATCATCGAAGAAGATACAACCAATAATCTAAACGAAAATATGAAAGAGAACAGGACACAGACATCAGTCTAAGAAGTGGTTTGTAACCTGGATAGCGTCTCGGATAAATATATCCGATTTCATTTAAGTGTAAATATGACCTTTTTATAAAAGTCTAAATCAATATTCAGTTTTTTATAAGAACGACTCTCTTTTATTGAAGAAGAAGAAAACACTAATAATCTAAATGAAAATATGAAAGAAAACAGGACATGGTCGCGCCAAGGTACACAGATTAAATATCCAATAAGTGACATTAATAAAAAAGGTAGACCTCAGGTTATTTTTTTTGTTATCGGGCAAAAAACTTTACATAACGCACCATTTATAGCAGTTACTAGCACAGACCCACGAAAATTAATGAGTTATTATAATTGCAGTATTGAAATATATGTTATATGAACAACTTTTATAATTTTAGAAGGTTATTCCCATCAATGTAATATATCATTGAAGAAGAAGATAACACTAATAATCTAAACGAAAATATGAAAGAGAAGAAGACACAGAAAAACAGAAAAAGTTAATGGTCGCAACTGGGACTCGAACCCAGAACCTCTCGTTTAACCGGGACGTACACTTTTACCAACTCAGCCATTGCCACCTTCCATTGTTTTTCTATGTCCTGTTCTCTTTCATATTTTCGTTTAGATTATTAGTGTTATCTTCTCCTTCAATGATATATCACATTGTTGGGAATGAACTTTAAAAGTTATAAAAAGAGAGTTGTTCTTATAAAAAAATGAAAAAAGTTAAAAATTACATCTTATATTAATAACTCATGTGATTTATTTATATAGTTTGCGACTGTTATATTTAAATTATTTTTGTGTTTTCTCGTTAATCTCACATAATAATAATTGAAGTAGCGACATTGCTTTTAATCCGTGGTAAAATGTGATAAATTCCACCCTCTTGGTTTTTGCGTCAACAGGGGTAATTTCACTATACGTAGTCCCTAAAACCTAAAATTATTATTCGAATGGTAATTGAACTATTTTATATTTCCAACGCAGGCTTGGTAACAAATTGCAATGCCAGCAGGTAACCATCACTCTGTTACCTGTGACAGGACAGATAGGTGAACTGATATGGTACACGCTACCTAAATACCCAAAGCAACCTCTATTTAAATATAAATTTGTTTTACATTGCGGGTTCAATTGTTTTCAGGTTTTTCATGGTTTTTAAAATCTGGCGGATAGTTAGTGGAATAATTACATATATTTTTTATTATTATTCGAAATAATTGAAAATCGTTGCAGCTGAACCGACTTAAGAAGAAAAATTAAAAATCACGTCACAAAACAACCTGCTAATTACGGTTATAATCACTGGCTTAGGTTATAGAATCCAGTAAACTAAAAAAAAAACAGCTAGATGATTCAGCATCACTCCAAGCAACAAAGAGATAAGGTATGTAACTTTAGCTGGATATTTCAGCATCACTCCAAGCAACAAAGAGAAAAATTACGTAACTTTAGCTAAATGGTTCAGCATCACTCCAAGCAACACAGAGATAAGGTATGTAACTTGAGCTGGATATTTCAGCATCACTCCAAGCAACAAAGAGAGAAAGTTCGTTAAAATTTTTAGCTAAATGATTCAGCATCACTCCAAACAACAAAGAGAGAAGGTATGCAACTTTAGCGAAATAATTCAGCTTCATTCTAAGCAACATACAGAGTGGTGTATGGTATATGATAAACAACATAAAGAAATAGAATACCGCTGTATTGAAATATTTGGTTTAGTTTAATGTGTTTAATTATTTCTAGTTAAATGAGTTAAAATGTAATTTTCTTTTTACTGGAAAAAAATGTAAGTTCAGCAAAATGATTCAGCATCACTCCAAGCAACCAACAGACAACGTGTGTAACTTTATCTAAAAGATTCGGCATCACTCTAAGCAACTCAGAGATAAGGCATATAATTTTAACTGAATGATTCAGCATCACTCCAAACAACAAAGAGAGAAGGTATGCAACTTTAGCGAAATGATTCAGCATCATTCTAAGCAACAATGAGAGAGAGAATATGTAACTCTAGCTGAATGATTCAGCATCACTCCAAGCAACATACAGAGCGGTGTATGGTATATGATAAACAACGTAAAGAAGTAGAATACCTCTGTATTGAAATACTTGGTTTAGCTTAATGTGTTTAATTATTTCTGGTTAAACGAGTTAAAATGTAATTTTCTTTTTACTGGAAAAAAATATAAGTTCAGCAAAATGATTCAGTATCACTACAAGCAACCAATAGAGAACGTGTGTAACTTTATCTAAAAGATTCGGCATCACTCTAAGCAACTCAGAGATAAGGCATATAATTTTAGCTGAATGATTCAGCATCACTCCAAGCAACAAAGATAGAAGGTATATAACTTTTGTTAATGACTTAATGATAATCACTAACGTTGTATAAAATATGTCGTTGAAAGCTAAGCTATTTCTTTTGTGAGATTGATGTGAAACGTTACATTTATGTTAACTTAATATCCAAACAGTCACCTTTGTCATTTTCACTAATATTATGTTTGCGGGTCAGTATATACACAACTTTAAATTATATAATTTTTTTCTCTGCAATGAGTAGGTACTTCACTGCAGCGCCGATAAATCGGCGCTTATTGAAATATCATTTTTACAGTAACATATGAACAAAAAAGAAATAACAATATTAGTAGGTACCATACTAATTATTTTTCTATATAATTTAATCATATGCTTTGCATTTCCAACCTCACCACGTGTAGTCCATTCGGAGGTATGTGCTATAACTATATGTCATTTGCAATGTTCTTAGCAGATTAGGTAGTGGTAAATTTGGATATTTGAAGGAGAAGAATTAATAATGTACGTACCTAGGGTATAAAAGAAGAAGAAAAAGTGTATTAGAAAAAAAATTTAACTAATATTCACATTTTGTTTTATATTTCGGCTGATCCATTTCTATACATATTTCCTTTTTCACATTTTTTTCCCTACCAATTTTACTATTTTACTGTTAGTTCGTAGTCTATAAGTACTCTATTGTTATGCAAAAGTCCCTTGGGATATACAAAAATAAATAAATAATTTTGATAATATAATAAGGCCGAAATTCACGAGAAACCTCGAAACCTTTTGGATCGATACTTACCGTAGTTTATCAAACCAACCTCAAGAATGACTCGATTATGCAATGAATATTGCGAACACGAAGACTTGGATGGATTTTCAAATTCAATTATTACCTTCAGAAGGAATTTGTACTTACGTGATCTCCTCACTTAGAGCTGTATGTGCATAAATGGATATTTATAGTGTGTATGTACATGTACGCATGTGTACGAATGTATTCATGATTGTGTAGAGTATGCACACGTATGCGTATACATACGAGTATGTAAACATGTACACATAAGTGTGTATGTGTGCATTTTCTAATATTTGATCCTTATTGTTTTATGCACGTACATGTAATATAGTTTATTATTATGTAATATAATTTATTATTATAATGTTGAGATAACTGGTGTTCTCACCTTTAATTGGAATTATCGCTGTAACCATATTCAATTTGTATACTTAATATGATAATTATATTTGATGTATTCTGTTGGCGAGCAAACAAACAAAATAATATAAAATATTCCCATATCAATTAAAATGCTATTTAAATAAACCATTCAACAATACTCCGCGCGTACATAGCGAAGGCACTGCAATGAAATAAAATAACTAAGCGGTATGTAATGTCTTCTATTATAAGGCACACAGTAAGTTAAGTGAAATGGATCCCGTAGTTCCTCCTGAGAAATAACTACCACTTTTGTTCCTACTAACCTCTCGGGGATCGTTGTGACGGGCTGCTAAAGTATAGAACTAGACCAGACGCGTTGATATAGAATATTACAGATAGGCCTTCGTTACACAAATGATTAAACCTTCATATTACTCATCAGCGCAATGGGAAATGGACATGGGCAATAAATATTTTAGGACAGGTTGTTTCAACAAATTTGACGGATTCGTCAAATATTTGAAGTTAATTGTCACGTTCTTTGTCAGTTCTATTCAAGTTCTGTTATTATGTTATTATAGGCCAGTGTCTTCATAAAACTGAAATAATACTGAATAGAACTTACACAGAACAAGAAAATACTTATTTATTTACTTAACGCCCAAAGGGCTTTTACATATTTGGTAGTGAAATAATAAAAATAAAATTAGATAAAAAAGCACGCAAAACATAAAAAATACAAAAATACAGCAATTTCATAGGTTTACAAAAATACAGATATGTTTAGGAATAGTTTTGGAATTAGTTTTTTACAAGATCAACAAAATTCGCCAAGTTTATGTTAAATATGTCAATATCACCTAAGTACTGATTTCTCATAGTGTGAAATCTTTGTATCGGAGAGTGGGCAATATAGTTCCGCTTATGAATGCTACAGTAGAATAGTGTATTTTGTCGTGTAGTTACTGTCGGCATTCGTAAGTTTATGATTTGCAGTAGTTCGCAACAGTCAAATTTACAGTTAAGTATTTTGAATAAAAATGTTAAGTCGTTTATTTTACGTCTGTCTTCTAGTGTGGGTATTTTTAGAATATTTAATAATTAATTATATTTTAAGTCTTCTAGTGGGATACTTAATTTAAAATTTAATTTAATATTAATTAAACAACCCGTCCGTAGTGTTCTCAAGCGCAGTGAAGTAATTTAAGTAAATTAAGTAATAATTAAGAGGGCGTGTGGACTGGACAGGGCGGTATATAATATGAAATCTCATGACTCTAAAGTCCTTCTGAAAACTTAGGGTTCCTAAATAATAATAATAGTATTAGGTTGATGCGCAAAATACCTAAAGGGTGCGAACATAATATAATTATATTTCTAAAACGCTCAATCTCATCACTAACTATAAATCGGAACAGGTCATTTACTAAGAAAACCGACCTATGATCCTTTTACGATTTTCCGACCATTTAGACGCGATGTACTATTCTAGTGCACTTTGATTCTATGGATATGACCTTTGACACCAAACCTTCCATCTATGTACGAGCAAGAAGTACACTTTGGACAATGATAATGATTATCGTAGCAGATATGCCCCTGATGAAGGACACTGCAACGCTGTCCAAAACGTTGGCTATATAGTAGGTCCGGCCATGAGCCAAATGTCGCGGCCTCGTAGAACCTCAAGGGCGCTGTATGACGTGTTATCAGCGTCCTAACTTAGCTCCTTGGCTCCTTGGCGAGCCGGCGCCCGAAGCGGAAAGCCCCAATTGACTACAAAATAAATTGACTAGAATACAAAATAAAAAAAATAAATAGGCGTGATGAATAGGTACAAATAATAGACCTAATACCCCAAAAATAAATCATGACAATAACATTTTTGACCGTGAAAATTTCTAATCATCAATATATATTATAAAATAAAGTGTATGCAAGTGTGTATCCCGCTAACACTCAGAAACGTATCCCGATACGATCAAGGGAGTTATATGGTGCATCTATCTCTCTATCTACTTATAACTATAGTTATAATGGTATATCTATCCCTCTATCCCCCATACATTAAGAAGGTTTCATTTTTAACTGAAGAGCGTTATGCGGGTGGGAAATTTCGCCCTCTAGAAATGTTTGAAACAATCCAGAAAATTATAAATTATAACTGTAGTTATACGGTGTATCTATCCCTCTATCCCCCATCCATTAAGAAGGTTCCATTTTTACCTGATTGAAGTTATACGGGCTGGAAGTTTCGCCCTCTAGAAATTTCTAAAACAGTCCAGAAAATTTGAGAGTATTCGAGAGCCTTCCACAACATTCCAGAACACCCCAGAACGTTCTGGAATGTTGTGAAATGTTCGGGAATAGTCTAGAACGTTCAGGAACATCCCTCAACATCCCACATCATTATGGAACACTCCAAAAAACTCTTGAATGTTGTGGAATGTTCTGGAACATTGTGGACTATTTGAAGCCTTTTGAAGGGACATTGGAATATTGTGGACTATTGAAGGGGGTATATAAAGCAAGATCCTGTATTTTCAATATGTTTTTTGTTTTCTCCCAAGCCTAGATCTGAAATAAACTTTAAAATTTGAATCTCTGAGTTTTTATAAAAGTTGAAATTAATGAAGAACAAATCTGTTTCAACTACAATAAGATCATTCAATATGTACATTATGTATCTAAATATTTATTTAGACATTGTGTCGTTTCATGAAACGAGGATAAATAATAAAATTTGATAAATATTCAACTTAATCCACTTCTGGTATTATGATAATTATCTGGAATACAAAAAGCATCACAATTACAGATACATCCACTTTATCCAAGCGGTTTCCATTTCGGTTTACTTGGCTCTGTTCAATTTGTTACTCAAACTTGGCAGTTCGTTGTTTTTAACACCCGCCCAGTACTGTAAAACCCTTGCCAACATTGTCTACGAACCAACAAAAAGGGCAAAATGAAAACCGAAAGCCAAAATGTGTTTTGTAAAGAGTAGACAATTCTCAGAGGCAAATCGTGAGGTGAATAGCTTTTTATAAAAGAGTAATTCTTTCTCCAATTTTTCTGCTTAAACAAATGTGGGGTTGTGAAGAAAATACATAAAAAAGTGTCAAGTAAATACATGCCAGTTGTTTCTTTCATCTATTTATTTATAGCTTTTTTGTTATGTGGTCGTCGTAGGACGTTCGTGGTTCTTGGGAATACTTCGACCTCTATTATTATTTTACATGTTCGGTTACGTAATACCAGACCATAAATAACAAAAGTGCAATTTTCATATTCTAACAGGAGTAATTTATGAGCCACCCTTTGTAGAACAATTCTTTTTATAATAATCTGAATGAAAAAAAAACTTGATTTACGGGTGATAAGAGACGATATTAATTCTGGGAATTATTGTAAGAAAAACCAAAATTGTTTTACTGATTTTTTGTTAGAGTTGAATTACCGACATCGACGTAAGACATTACAATTAGCTGAAAAGAAAAACATTATTAACGTTTTGTATAACAACTGTTTGTAAAGGCTTTTGTTAAATTCATTTTTCATATTTGAACATAGAAAGAGCTTGATTTTATTTACAAGTAGAAGAGACACTAAATAAACTATCTCGAATCGTTATTTGTTTTTGGGGTGTTGGCAGATTTTGATGATGGACATGGATCTACCCTGACGATGGACACTGCAACGCTGTCCAAAACTTTGGCTAAAGAAGTAGGTAGCGCAACACGGCATAACACCCCAAAAAGAAATAATGAAAATACTTTTGGGCGTTAAAATCTAAAAACGTGTCTATCTCGAATCGTGTAAAAAATTTTAAAAACGTCTGATGTGTTTTTATTCAAATTAATAGATAACTTTGTATTAACCACTTAATTATTTACAAAAACCGACATGTTTCGTAAGCAAAGCTGACTTCTTCAGGGTTTTGACAGAACTAATTTAAAAAATAGACATACATAGGTAATAGAGAAAAATAATAGACATAAACAATAATAAAATTTGAAAGAAAATAATGTGTAAGGGACGAGGGGCAATATAGAACAATTAAAAATTTAAAAGGGGAATAGATTTAATAAAAAAATTACTATTATTATTTAATAGATTGAATTTAAAATGTTACCACAAAATAATTTTGCACTATTAAAAAAAATGTTTTTATTCTATTGAAAATACTTGATCTACAGACTTTCCTGCCTATCTCAACACTGCTAATTATATAGGACTTAGATCTGAAAGTAATACATAAAATAAGAATAGATTGTCTAAATTTCATAATTAATGTGCAGGAAAAACTTTTTTTTTTAATCTAAAGTAGATCGCTTCAAATAAGTAAAAATTTCATTCAATGTTTTAAACGCAAATTTTTGTCTTTAATACCAGGAAAATGATAAATTCATCTATAAATTTGTGCGGCTAAAAACTTCAGAGACTGCCGGAAAAAAAACCTCTGAAAACTCTTTACACGACGGTGATTTTTTTCTAGGACATTTATGCACTCGGAGTACTTCAGATTGAGTTTCCATTGAGCGGGTACGCGGATTCAGCGCCCAAGTTTTTTTTTTCAAGGAAAACTGGTACCTACCATTCTTTTTACTTTATAAATCTAGCCGGAGAGTGCGGCCAGGTACTGTGAATTTATTTTTACGGCCAAGGAAAGTACTTTTCGAGTTAAGGGGTGGAATTCCGTAACTCCATTGTTACAAAATACACATTTTTTGGAAAATTTTACAGCTGGCTTGTTAATAGACGGGCAGTTCAAGTGCTGACAATGTTCAATCGATAACCTCCTCCGTCAGCAATATTTAATTGTATTTTTTATCTGGAAGGTAATTACCGCAATTTATAACCGTGGCAAAGGATAATTATTATATACACGGTGTAACAGCATATATACAGGGTGTTAAGGGACGTACTTGACTTACTTTAACCAGTGATTCCTGACATTATTTGGAGTAAAAAATGTAAATGAAATTTTGGTCTCCGGTGAATTTTTTTTTTCAAAATGATTTTCTTTAAAATCAAACAAAAATTTTTTTATTCCGCATGTCGTCATTGGTCACCCAGCCGGGTGTCCGACGAACCCCTTACCCCGCCTCCAGCTGTTCAACAACTACCATTTTTTTATGTTTTTGTAGAAAAAAAAAAAAAAAAAATCAAAAATGTCACCGGAGACCAAAATTTCACTTACTTTTTTTACTCCAAATAATGTCAGGAATCACTGGTTAAATCAAGTCAAGTACGTCCCTTAACACCCTGTATTTAATATATTTGGAGAAGGTACGAAATGGAGATATCATTTTACTGTCCTGTGGTATATTTTTTCGATTAAAAACATTTTTTAATCACACGTCGCTACTGATCACACTCCTACACGTCACGATGGGATCACGTAATACGCGCGCTGCTTCGTATGTTACCGTGCTGTTGGAACGATACGGTGTGCATCACGTGACCCGGCTACACCCGACAACTCAATAACGACGTGTGTTGGAAAAAACTTTGTTTTTACTTTTTTAAAAAAGTCATCTGACACCAAAAAGACGCATTTTTTACCAGAAAATATGCTCAGGAATCGTTCGATAAAATCCTTCGGGTACGTGCTGTTACACCCTTATATACCGATGCTTAACAAAACTAGTCACTAATCAACTGTTTTAACGATTATTCTAAATCTTAAGTTGGTCAAATGGACAATTTATTGATCTTTCAAATAGTGTAACTTAATCACTTGTCATAATCATAGTAATACAATAGGCCACTTGCATCACATTTTTTAAATTTTTTTTCCGGTTTAGGCAAATATTCTAAGACATTCTGTATGTTTTTTTTTTTTTAATTCGTATTTTTGAAGCCCTGGGGATTTTTTGAAAATTTCAATACGAAAAATCAGACCATTTTTTATAAACCGGAAAGACGGGACATAATTTTATAGGTGTGAAAAAACGATAATTACATAGCCGAAAATCATTTTTAAAAAAAAGAACGTTTTCCACACGAATGGCACAGGAGAATAACGAGGCATACCAAAAATATTACATCTCATAAATATTTTTTTCCTTGATCCATCTTATTGATCATAAATCATTATAATGTACAGCGTCTATATTACTAAATTCAATGTAATATACTTGAACTTGTAAATTATAATAATAATAAGAATATTATAAAATTTTATTTTGTTAAAATCAGCACCATAATCATTATACCTCTAAAACATGTACCGACATCCTCTTCACGTTCTGAAGAGAACCCCGTACCCATTAATTGTACGGGGTTCTCTTCAGAACATCTGTCAAAAAATCAAACCAAATGATAAGTTCGCAGAGAACAAACAATAAATCTAGTGAACGAATTCAAAAATTCGCCTGAAATCAAAGTGATGCCATATAAAAAAATAAATCAGTGTGGAATTTTATAAAATTAATAGGAACATTTTCGGCGACGGGACATTTTCATGTAGTGACGTCACGAGCCCAAATAATGGATTTATTTATTTAAAAATAAAAAAAACTGTACATTTCTAAAAATTTTTACTAGCATTTTCTTAATCTTATTAAAAAACTCTATCCACACGATTTTTTCCAAGTCGTTATGAAGTCCATGCAAGTGGCCTATTAGCTGAAATAAAATTTCAACAAGTTCATTAATTAATATTAACTCCGCGCCGCTCACATGCGTCAAATTAAAAATCGGCGCTCAAGAATTGATTCCCTGTGTTGATAATCAGTCTACCTTCATCGAATTTCCATTTCGTTTAATTTTTAAGTCAGCGTTTCGTCTGGATTTATTGCAGAGAGAGGATTTATATAGTTTTTATGCAAGATTTTAATCACATTTTAAACAGATGGGTCTCAAAACGGTAACCGGACAATTTAACAATACCTCATCACTCCTTTGAAAAGTCATTAAAAGTGAAGAAAAAAAGAATAAATGGATTACGTTAGGTTAGGTTTATAGAGGCTAAATTTTATAATTTTTTCAAACAGTTTTAATGACTTTCCAAACGGGTGTTGAAAAATTAGGTATCTACCTATTTAAAATACTTGAGTTTTAGTAATGGTTTAAAAACTTGCCAGAGATATTGTCACACGATTGTAATAATACAGAAATCTTTTCAAGGGTGAAAAAAAATATATTTTGAAAGTTTCATATAGTTGTTTAATATAGCAATACATAAAGGACAAACAAATAAACAAACAAAGCATGCAAGCAAACATACATTAAATTTTATATGTATATATAAAGATGCACTCATATTTATGTATTATAGGTATATCTGCAATATGTAAAATTTTGACTTGTATTATGTTTGTAAAAGCCCTATGGGCGTTAAAAAATGATTAGGCTTTGAAATTTATTTTAACAATTGATGTCTTATTAGATATGATTCTAGATTTTCACGACCAAAAGTATTTTTGTTATTTATTTTTGGGGTATTATGCCGTGTTGCGCTGCCTCTTCCTTTAGTCAACGTTTCTGACAGCGTTACAGTGTCCATCATCAGGGCAGATGTGTAGTTGTTATTGGTGAAATGTGTGCTTATGTATGTCTTATCGTTCAATTTTAGGATTAGAGTTTTTTTTAAATAACCCCAACAAGCTAATACTTTTATATAAGTATTTAGTTATTTACAATGTCGCGGACAGTGAAGGTGAAAGGTTTCTAACTGAAAAGATATGTTTTAAGACAAGGTACAAGCCAAAAATGTATGCGTGCCTTATATCGCAATGAATGGGCAAAAACATCGCTTGGCAAATGGGGTCTAGAGGTCACGATTTAAAGTGGAAAAGTGGTTTTGATTTATTTTGTGAATAACTTCATAAAAAAAAATCAAACTGGAAATTTATTAAAAAAATATATATTTATAATCTAAGCTGATTCGTAGTAAAGATTAATCGAACATGGTGATTTAGCATTAATCTTTGCCTTAAGTTTAGCTCTAAATTCTGTTAAGTCTGTGATAATTCTTAAATCTCAGACACTCCGAAAACACGCTCACCGAATTTAGCATCTGGTGCGCTTCGGTTCCTTCAACCTTCCGATTGCTGATGACGCTGCTGACCTAAGGGATGACTGTCGAGATTCGGCATTTTCTGGGACACACAGTGCATAGTTCTGACAAGTAATAGTGATGTTTGCTAGGTTAATATACAAAAACCGTTATATCAAATAACGTTTAATTATTAGCGAGAATTGAAGAATAAAGAGGATTAATCTAATGATTCACGGTTTTTTCATAGATTACTAGCATGTTATTAATAAAAATAATTTTAAGTTCATTGAACCAGATTTCACACAGTAGGTACTAGGGATGTGAAAAAATAATCGTTAATGAAAAAAAAAATCGATTTATCTCCAACAAATCGATTTTATTAAGCGATTTTAATTTTCTAAAAAATCGATTAATTAATAATCGATTTTTTTACACTTCGATTTTTTCATTCGCAGCCCTGCTACGCTTAGTTATTAGTCCGGAATCCGGAGCCGGAATCTCTATGATGTTTATAAACAGAACATGACAAACGCCATCTGTGCGCCTACGATGACATTTCTTTTGTGCTTTGAAAGCAGTTTAGTAGAAGTTTCTAATCAAATTTGTCACTAGATGAAGTCAACAGAGTTAACGAACAATTTGTAATTTTTGTTGATTATTTAAAAAAACTTTTAATTTCGGTTGATTATTTTAAAACTTATAATTTCTGTTGAATATTTTTTAATTCATAAAACTGTGATTACAGGTATTTTACGCATTTATTATAATTTGACAAATTTGGGGAAAAATCGATTATTTTAACAAATTTTCAAGAAAAATCGATTATTTATATATATATATATATATATATATATATTTTTTTTTTTTTTATTTTTCATGCCAAGAAAAAGAATCGATTATTTGATAATCGTTTATTTATGTAAAAGTAACATATCTGATAGGTACAGCACAGAAAACCGAAATTAGTAATGTTGTATTATGTATGATACCATTAAAATATGGGACGAGTCGGGACCCACGTCGATACTTCATAGTAACGAAAAACATTAAAGTAGTTATTACTTACTGAAAAAGTTTTATGTTTTTATTTGATGATTACATAAGGGAGTGTAGAAATGTATTTATTTTCATTACAAAGGATATTTAACCATTATTTCTTCCAATCCATTTTCAGTGGCAGCCATTTTGATTCGTATTATTGATTGACAAATAAAATGTAAGAGATGCCTCGACATTTCTGGAAGATTTGGGTCTTATAAAGTTATTATTTCATCTGTATCGAGTGTTTTTTAAGCATTCTTTGGCAATTTTTCTTTCCTTAGATATGTCAAATAATAAGACCAAAATATTAGAAAGATAGATGGACGGAAATAAGATTAATAATACGGAATAAGTTTTACTGGTCAATATAGGAACAGGCTTTCACAATTTGGTTGACTTGAAAAATGACGTGGTTGATATAAAAATAACTCTGGGAGGGCAATATTTGGTATTTAAAAAAAAACTTTATTTATTTATTTAAATCTCAATTTGAATTGACTTCACGAATTAGCAAAGGAAAATGCTAGGATAAAAATATAAATAAGTAAAAGACGAGTGTCTAATTCCACATTGTTTTTACCAATCAAATATTTTTTCATGCGACGAGCGATAACACTATTTATTGGATAACCAACACTTTTTCCATAGATCATCCCCAGTTTTTCGCTAAGTTAGGTGACTTAGCAGGAGTTCACGGGGTGAGGTTTATTTAGGCCAACTAATGCGTGGCGGGCTGGATCAAGAGAGACTGGTTGAGGGAGACCTTTATGGTCTGACATACATGCTAATAAATGAGCGTGCTCATTTCCCCTTCCACATGCTCACAAATCAACAACCGGTTGATTTGTAAGCATGCTCATTTGGTTGTAATACACACGCTACTAGGTAGCATTTTCTCATTAGTGGCAAGAGAGCATGCTACTAATGAGCATGTCTGTCAGTACCGTTATACCTTTTCTTCCGGCCTCTCTTACACCACAGAGGGATAGATTCATACGTCGCGTCGGTCGCTCCTGGACAAACTGACCTTGAATACTTACCCATTATTCATACCTTTTTCCTTCTCAGAACTTTCTCTCCTTCCTTTCCTTAATAATACACTCCACAAAAGACGATACAGGCCCCGATAAAAAAAATATTTTTCTCGGAGCCTTCTGTGTGGAGCTAATATATAAAGACATTAATTTTTAAAATCTATCCACTTCTAAAGAACATTGCTCCGCAAAAACTTCCGCATAAATAAAATCGTCTTTATGATAAAAGCTTATCTTTGAAAAACTCACGACATTGTTAAAATTCAAACAAATATAAATGTTTTGTTAAAAGACAAATTACTTTGAATACATCACTTTATTTTATACACACTTTATATGTTTCATGAACAATATTCACATCTTCAGGAGTAAAGTGTACTGAAGTTACAAATTAAATACAGATCACAGATTAAATGCAGGTTTTTAATTATACTTTGGAATTGAATCTCATAAAGCAAATAGCATTTAATAATGGTTATTCCACTAAATTAATAGACCAAAGAGTAAATAAAAAAAAATGAAACAGAATTTCTGTAAACGGTACATCTACAAATATACGATACCGCAAAAATGATAGGTAATAAATAACAAGCCCGGTAATACTCAACCGGCATTTTATACGAATAATAAATTAATAAATAAAGAAATACATACTTAAATACCAGGATAGCGACAATAAAATTTAAAAAATCAGGTTTTTATATGCTCAATTGCAAGGATTGCTATTGCTTTCATAGGTAAAACTAAAAGAAATATTGAGGTAAGAGTAAAATAACATCATAGAGCTTTGAATGGTAAAAGCGAGATACTTATATATAAATTTAATAAGTACTTAAGGCGATCCAATAGTTAAGGAAAAATCGAAATCGGAATTCACGCCCTTTTATGGGAGGAGTTTAAAAATACTTGAGAAAAAGCTTTCGGAAAGGTTGGAAAAGGTATTTGATTTTTTTTTTACAGGTTAATTTCGTAAAGGCCCTCATTTTTTACGCATTGTTTATTGTAATAAAACAGAATTTTTAAAATGATTTCACGGAACAAAGCGACGCGGAGCCTAACGTCCATTTCCCGCTCCGTTTGGGGGCGAACCCGGCGAACTGACAACTGCGTACTAGTTACGTAGCCGTTCGGTAGACGGCATAGAGGTCACTTTGAAAATCCAAATTCGTCTACTGCCGGCTGTATTGTTAAATAACAACGCGAAAATGCCTATTTTATTTTATTTTGTGAACTTCGGGCGTAAATATCAATTTTTTTGCGATTATTATAAAAGAAACTGAATTTGCTACATAAAAAAATAAAACCATATCCGAAAAGGGGTTTATAAATAGGAGAGTTTAGACTTAAAACTGTTTTTTACAGATTTCATATTTTATATTTTATAGGCTTATTAAAAGACTTGTAAAAAAACTAACCGATATTTTTACGGGCCAAGATATGTTCTACACTACACGCAGTATTTAATAGAAGCTTCTACAATACTTCTAAGCGATCCAATTTTCAAAACAAAAACATACGATTTTGTATGATTTTGCATTATTTAGTATAGCTTCATCTTAATCTGAGTTCGCAGATCGTTTATTAAGTAATGATCACACATTTGATATGAACTTAGGACTTAAAATTTTACCTACGGGTTATAAGGCACCGCATATAAATGGTTTTGAAATCTTAGAAATAAGGAAAAATGTTAATACCAAAACAGACATAATCAACAAACAAAAAAAAATTATGAACCCTCTTTTGATTATTTTCCCACTTAACCGGTCTTTCCCTTCTAATGATATTGTAATCCCAAATTCCAATAAACTTCCCCCACTCTTACCCCTCCCCCTTCCTTCTAGCCGTTCATGTATTTAATCTATGATCTGTATTTAATTTGTACTCCTGAAGATGTGAAAATTGTTCATGAAACATGTAGTGTGTATAAAACAAAGTGATGTATACAAAGTTATTTGTCTTTTAGTAAAATAAATAATGGCATCACAATGTGAAAACCTTTCAGAAAAATTAAATATAAATACATGGGCGGTACGTTAGGTACGGATTCTATTTCTATACAAGATTGAATCGAACCAGTAAAGCATTCAACCTATTTTAAATTCAAATTTAAAAATTGTCAATGCATTTGAACATCGAGTAAAACATTGGTGGAATAATATTATTTTCTTCCACCAAGCGAAAAACTGAAATGAAGAGCGCAATTCCAGTAAAGCATTCTAAAAAAGTACTTCATTTATTTTTACGTGTACTTATGTTTAAATCTGTTAATGATTAATAATTAAAATCACATTGAAAGTTACCTGCCCGATTTTACATTTTAGTCGGGCGGGATTTCCTTTGACTCGAACTTCATTAATGTTTAATTATGTATTATAATTAGTTAAAATGAAGCTCTGATGAAGCGAAACACTGCCGGCATCAAACATATTAATAAATAGAGGTCTAAAACAAGTTGCTGTGTTGTCGTGTTTAATTTAATTTATGATGTCACAGCATAAAGCGTTGCCCTGCATGATTAAATAAATACATTGTTAACATTTTCACTGAAAAGTAGAAAACGATATATATTTCAAATGCGACATTAGCAATCCTACTATTTTTTAATGCAATCAATAATATTATTAATTATTATCTGACAATGGCAAAATAAAGTCAAGTGTTTATTTGGTACCGCATTGATTTGATAGGAGAATATATTTTATCCAGATGTTTAAAATAAAACACATAAATCACCCTTCCCTGTACTGGGGCCGAAAACTCTTTAAAATAAATCACCCCTCGCTCGTGCTACATGTCATCTGAACTTACAAATCCTAAAGATATTGTAACTAAAATTTGTTTCCAACTTCCTTAAGGTTATCGGCTTTGTACTACATTTCCCCCCAAAAAAATCTATTGAATTTCTATAATGGATCGAGTATTACTTACGGTGTAGGAAACGTGTATTAGAAAATCAATGGAAATAGTAGGTGAAAGATTGGTGGTACCCAAAATAATCTACTGCTTAGTCCAGTTTTCATGAAAACCCGACTACATATTCTTATGAGAAACAAGTTAATGTTGATGAGAAACAGTTTTTTTCGCATAACTAACATCACCACCATATCCAAACTGGGAGCGCAATGGGCATAAGTACAGATGAAAAGTCTAGGTTAATAGATTACCTCATATGCTTTCAATAACTAATATGCGAAATAAAAAAAATTAATAACTAAGTCACACGCGGTAGAAGTGAAACCTGAGGAGGCACGAAGCACCGCACACAGAGGACACTGATTTTTTTTACATTAACTCCACACAGAAGGCCTTGAGGAAAATAATTTCCCTCAGGTCCTATGTCATCTGAGATGGTGTTTGGAGGCTCTTTTTGAGGAAAGGAAGGAATAAATATTGGTCTTGAAGAGACACATGCTATAGAAAGGAGGAAACATAGAGGCCGGCAAATCATTCCACAGCCGAACTGTTGAATACAAGTACGAGTTGAAGCAGCGACCCATTCTTGTGTGACAAATGTCAACCGTGTACTTAAATATGTTATTATTGTAATATTATATCTATCTCAGTGCTTCTTAACCTATGGTCCGCGGACCACTGGGGGTCCGCGATTATATGTATGTGAGTCCGCAGTCTCATCTCTGGACCAATACAAATGATTAAGACTCTAAACAATGATTAAGACAGCTACCGGGAACAATAACGAAAGTGCTGTGTTAGCGTCCTACCAATTTTCTTTGTTAGTTCCAAAAAGTGGTAAGCCCAACAACGTTGCTGAAGAATTAACATCACCGTGCGCTAAAATTAGGTTTTCGGCTATGTTAGGAGATGAAGCTTCAAAAGATTTTGACGTTATATCGTTATCAAACAGCACAGTGAAGAAGAGAATTGATGCAATGTCAGAAAATGTTAAAGAGCAGCTGATATTAAACATTAAAGCGAGCAGATTTTATGCTTTGCAATTAGATGAGAGCACAGATATTAGCAATGCCGCAAACTTGCTGCATGTGTTCGTTACGAACACAACAGCATAAGTGAGGATTTTTTATTCTGTATGCCTCTGCCTTCGCACACTAGAGGTGAAACAATAATGGCTATGGAAGTATTGAAGAACTTTATGTCCACTCATTAAATAATGTGGGATTTCAATATGTCAGCACCGACGGTGCTCGGACTATGACCGGTACACGAGTAGAACTTCAGACGCGAATGAAAAAGATAAATCCATCAATTATCTGGCATCATTGCTGCATTCATAGGGAGCCATAAGCTGCTAAAAATATGCCAGAAAAATTAAAAACTCTATTACACGACATAGTTAGGCGACATATTAAGGGAGTCATTGAAATTTTTTTTTTTTATTAGTTTTACTTGATTTCCTAGGGGTCCGTGACTGAAAAAGGTTGGGAAATGGTGTTCTATCTCATTCTCTCGCAGGCTAAATTCTATAGATGTATGTGTTTGTCTCTTTTTAGTGTAGCTTTTACGTTTCACGGAATTTCAAATCACAATGTTGCTAAAGAAGTTTTTACTCCTTGTTTTCAATCGACCTCGTGATCTGATGAAAGTGCTATTTCGCACAAAACTACTAGATTTGTTTCAATCCCGCAAACTTGTTTATTCGAGGAGGCATAACCTAGTGTTTTTTACATCACTGTAGAAAACCATTTTAAGTACCGAATACCATGAAACCTTGAACTGTAAAGATACATTTTAGAATTTCGTTGAAAATAAACTGAGTTTACTTCCCGAGCAGAACGGAATCACGAAATATATACACAATGTAGGACTGCTATTGTTGGGAAGGCAACGCTCAAGTGTATAAGAAAAGGTAAAATGGAATCGGCCATGAGATGCAAGAGGGCTGGATTGGGGTGATTCACTTGTTTATTCGAACATTCAAGCAACGAAAATTATAAAAGGTCTTATCTTCTGACTTGAATGAAATGATTTACCAAAGTGCTGCAACATTATTTAGTAAATTTGTAATTTATTATAAAACAGATTCGGGTATTTAATGTTGCTAATAGTAATAATCAACAAGGGTCCTTCAGGGAACCAAGGAGTAGTGGAGAGGAGAGATGAGGCCTCTTTCCTCGTGGGCTTTCAGGGAACCAATAAGGAGTGGCGAGGAGATATGAGGCCCTCTTCCCTCGTGGGACCTTCAGGGAACCAAGAGGAGTGGAGAGGAGAGAGTCGGAGGACACACTGTGGAACCAGAAGATATAACATAATTTCTAATGACAACCTTGGTTAACTTTGAAAAAGGGACTGGGTTACTGTTAAAGGAAAGAGGTAAAATTGGAGATAGCACAATGGGCCTATGGCCCAAGTGCTCACGGGAACTACCGTCTCTGCTCTTAAAAAAATCAAGAATGTGCAATTTCATCATCCTTTGAAAAGTCATTAAAAGTGATGAAAAAAACAAGCTTAAATAGGTTTGTTAGGTTAGGTTATGGGCCATTTAAAATGAATTAATACTTTTAATGACTTTTCAAGGGGTTGTTGCAATGTCATTTTTTTGAGTTGTCATGGAAGCATAATTTTTTTTAGGTACTCTTAAAACAGTTCATGAACTTAAAAAGTATTTATTTACCTAAGATATTATTAATTTGGGCATTTATACCCACCGGCCCTGAACTGAAAACCGTTTCGAACAGCATTGTCTGTGGAATGGTTCTCGTGCTGAATCTCTGATGGCGGGAAGATTCCCACATTTCCAATAAACCCCCCTGCAGCACCAGCAAGCAACCACTTCCACCCCTCCTGGCATAAAGAATACTGGAGTCCTGATTCCCTGAGTCCTGACAACAGCACTCTAACCCTGAGAGCACAGTTGTGTCACAGATATTCAAATACCGAACAAATGAACAAACAGCGATGCGGAGGATCTCTGAACTAAATATACAAACTGTTTATTGACAGATGAGTTCGTGCTGTGCAAATGGGTTATACTGAATCATTTATCTCAAGCAGTTTATACGAAGATGCTTGCTTTTATGAGATGACAAGACGTGTTGAGATTCCGACCCCTTCTCGAGCTGATTATGGATACATTCAGACGACTGTTTGAAACATTCGTTCAAGAAAGAAAAAGCGAACACCACTTATTATCGTTTTTGGCCCGCCAGCGTTTGGTCTAATTTTATATTTGCTTTAGTAAAACATAAGTCTCATTTTGGGAGAGGGGTATGGGTACCGCCGCTTCGGAAACCATTTATTGGATAACCGACACCCCTGTAATAGGTCAACCTGAGTGGTTTGCTACGTTTGGTGACTTAGACCTTTTGACCTCTCCAGCCGGACTCTCTGAACTCTAGACCCATCGTCTTGCACCGCAATGGGAGGGATGAATTCATACATTCGTCACTCCTAAAGACATTGACCCCAAGATTTCTGCCCACCTCTTATACCCCTTTGCATCCCAGAACCTCCTCTTCTTCCTTTCCCTAAAAGTACCCTCCACACATCATTCCCAAAGTTGACATAGGCCCTGAGGGAATTTTATTTCTTCAGGGTTACGTTTGTGGAACCAATATAAAAAAGTTATAATAAAATACAAAACAATGACGGGAGGAGGATCGGCGGTTAACGGAGTCCATTGTTTGAAACAGGTAGGTAATGTGAAAAAAATTGTGCTGAATACTTATTTTATTAAATCGACAAATATGACAGGGATTCACAAAATTAGGTCTTAGCAACGAACAGTCAACTTTACCTTTAAAATTACTTAAAGTATCTGAAAGAAGAAGCAAGTATTCGTAAATTTTGTAAAATCTCGGAGAGTATTGTTTTCCAATATAGGCTTCCTATCGTATGACCCTTTTCATGACAAAGTCCGCCTATCGTTATTAGGGTGTCCAGCTTTTCCCGTGTTCCATTTTAAGTGTCGAAACCTGCTACCCTTTTATTTGCCGCCAGTGCACTCCTGAGATAAAATCCTGGTGCACCTACCCCCCTGTATTAAATCGGGCCCGAAACGAATGACGAACACACAAACGATTGGACGATCGAGCTAATCGTGAGTAGTAAGTAGTTTATTAGCCAATGACAGTGCGCAAGTAAGATAAAGATACCTTGGTATGATTGGGAATAAGAGAGAAGCATTTTTCCGTCGTTTTGCCGATGACGACCACTGAAAACCATTAATTTTTATTTATTTACATACATTTTTTTATCATAATGCATTGAAAGATATTAACATAACCCTTTTTGCAAACGGTAAGAAATAAAGCGTAATATATTATAGATGTTAGGTTTTGAAATTAGAACATGCTGAGATTGCTAAGTTCCTACCGGGATGTAATTTATCCAGTTCCTACATCTCCATAACAATCAATTGCTGGAAAAGTGTTTGAAATTTGGAACAACGGCAAGGAAAATACTGAAAATTCGAGTGTATTTGTTTTGAAAACATAAGGTTTGGAACTACCTTGGGAGCAAGTTGTTTGTGTTTTTCGTGTTCACAATCTCGTTTTTAAGAAAAATAAAGGAATTAGACCATCTCGGAAGTACATAATATCGCCGTGGAATTCTGTAACTATATTGTGTTTGTAAAGTGTGCTTCTTCGCAGATGTGCAGTGGCAAGTGATTGGTTATCCATTTTCCTTGCAAACCTTGTTTTTGCTACCCATATTTTTACCTAATTCCGGCAAACACCATTTCGACTCGTTTCCTTTTTAGTATTCTACAGTCCATTGCAAGTGCACCCGAAGCTGCAATTCATGAGCAGTTTCAGATTCGACAATGGAGATAAATAATGTGTAAATAAAAAGATAAAAAATAGAATAAAAAAGTTGTAGGAGTACCTACCTGTACATGAAAAACATATAAAAAAAACCACACAGTCAAGACCAGTGTGTGGGTTAGTTTTAATGTACTTTTAATTAGTTTTAATGTACTTTTTATGGAATATACAGAACATACATTTAAATAAAACATAGTAAATTTATTTATATAATAATGCTATGCATTCGTACATATCATAATGCCCTAGAAGCACTGAAAACAAAATTTAGTCGCTGTTTTTGTCAAAAAAAGAGTCACGAAAGGTTAAATCTTTTCTGAATGCAGCTTTTCTTGAATTAGGGAGCATTAAAAAATTGAAAAAAACGATCTCGGCAATGTTTGTTAGATATTTCGACTGCTGCTCTCTGAAAAGAATCTCGATTTTTGTAAAAGTTTGATCATTAAAATTTCACACAAGTAAGATGAATTCAGCCTTACTTTGGGCACCCCAGATACGTCCACGATTTAGTTCTATCTCTTCAATACGAAAAGTAATTTCTTTTCGTACACTAAAAGTATGTACCTACTTCCATTTTTTTTTAAACTTTTATTTGTCTTTTTATCTTGTTGAAATCTTAATACTTTTGGCGCATATCAACGACAGCCTTACCGTATAAATCTCAGTGTCATGTTACTTTAATATCTGTTTTCGAGAGTTTAATCTTTTCAAATAAAACCATCCTCTTTGATGCCATTTGTCAAGAATATCAAATAGAACAATTATTTTGGATGAACGCAAGACCCAAATCGAAAAGGTATTTTTCTTCATGTCATAATTCGGGTCACTGTGCACCTATGGATAAAAATAACTCTTCCGAATAGAAATTCCAATCTGAGGAGGGACGGAATTTCATTGTAACTCCAGGGGTTTTAATCTCCAATGACCCCTGAAAAGCTGAAATAACAAAGTTTAAAAGTTTTCAAAAGAGGTCACGGCCGGAAAGTAACAGCTGATGATAAAACTTTTTGTTTTATTTTGAAGTAAAATTAAATTGGGTTATTCCAAAAATTTTTGCTATGATTCCGCAAGTCAAGTGGGTAAAAGAGAGAACCGCGTTAAAGAAAGCTTTTCTTTATTAATATCCAAAATCCAGCTTTCACAAAAAGCCGCAAGATAAGATGCTAATTTTATTCTGACTCCCCTGCCAATTTGACACGCAGTAACAGCGTGTAAACAAAAAATATATTTTAATGTAACTAAAAACAACATTTTTTTCCATTTTTGTTTTTTTTTAAGATAATTTTTACACCGAATTAAAAGTGAATAAAAATGTTCCCAGCTGAGAGAACACCGATGCATTTAAGATACATTTCCATTATTTTTTCTCTTCCTCGTCTTCTTTCGTCATATTCTGGAATTTTTTCCACCTAAGAAAATTCCAAAATTTAATTGTTATAGTCTCAATGTCGCCATGCAGATCATTGTAAAATTGTACTTTTAATATACTTAACTAAGTGTTTTTCCATTTCTGTGAGACATACTTTTCTACCTTTAATATGCTTAACTAAGTGTTTTTCCATTTCTATAAAAGATACTTTTCTACTTTTAACATACTTAACTAAGTTTTTCCATTTCCATAAGATATACTTTTCTACTTTTATATATACTTTCAATACATTTAAATAAGTGTTTTTTCATTCCTTTAAGAATAATTTTCTACTTTTAATATATTTAACGATTTTCCCATTTCTAAAAGAGTCAAATCGTAAATTTTTTAAATTAGTTTATTTATTAAATACGGAAATTATTATATCATTGAAGAAGAAGATAACACTAGTAATCTAAACGAAAACATGAAAGAGAGTAAGACGCAGAAAAATAAAAAGATAACGGTCGCAACTGGGATTCGAACCCAGAACTTTTCATTTATCGGGATGAGCGCCTTTCCAATTAGGCCACTGCCACCTCTTATCAAACCGTCATATTTGTCAATCTCATATTTCAAATTTTAGAATTAACCCAGTTATCTTTTTTTCCATTTATTTTCGTTTAGATTATTCATGTTATCTTCTTCTGCAATAATATATTACATTGATGGGAATAACCTCCAAAGTTATAAAAAGAGAGTTGTTCTAATAAAAACAGAAGTTATTACCCAGACGAATGAAAACTTAGACTATCCGACTAATAGGAAGATTCGCGTTTTAGGACTGTCAAATTAACGAACTTAATTCATATTACGTATATCAATTGTTCAGTTAGTCAAATCTCCGAAGAATCGATATTTGAGTTGAGTAGGCAGTTATATATAAAAGTGTACCATCCATCTGGTAAGATACTCAGATTACTCATAAAAGCCAACAAATCAAATATAATGCCGAAAACTTGTAGTCATTAAACAAAATGTTGATCACTAGAAGGATATTTCAACTGCCATTCTAATTTACCGGATCTTTAAGCCTCCCGGTTTTATTTTATAGCATATTTAACATATAAAACACAGGCACGTATAAATAATACTTGATTTACAGTGAGCATTCGAATATTACTTTGGTCATTGTCTCAAAACTTAGTATTTGGAGAGGTCTGACAAATCAATTGGACGCTCTGTATATAAGAAAAAAAAAAACTCAAAATATAATAACAATGATCTGATCAAGTACAAAGTGAACCAAAAAAGAATACATACGTTGTATGATTATGTAACAGTAAATTTAATTACTGTGTGAAATAGATAGAAAAGTATTTAATATTTATCTAAAAACGAAATATTCATCATTAGTGTTTAGTTATTACAGAAAATGCAAGTTGTTGATATACACAAGGTGCGGCAAAACGGACAGTGCAGTTTTGAAGGCCTATAAGGTCTATAAAAAACAGCGTAACTTACAGAATTGGGGTTTGTTTTATTTCATTCTTTTTAAAATTATTGATTAACCAAGATAAGCACAAAATATTTTTTTTTTACAGTTTGAAGTACAATAAACATTTTTTTTTGTTTTTTGGTATGCACTACCTCACTAGGCTAATCCTGATCCGAGATGGTACATAATGCCGTTTTATGCATTAAGTCCTGAAGATGACATCAGAAAGATGATAGCCCCCAGCAGCGATACATCGATGAATGCGAAATCTGAAGTTTTCGGCTGCATTTTGGCACATCTCGATGGGCATAGCAAATAAACAAAATTTTCGGTACTGGACTGAAAATAACCCAAGGCAACTTCACGAGAGACCTCTTCACTCCCCAAAAGTGTCCATATGGTGTGCAATTTCCAAATTTGGGGTGATTGGGCCGAATTTTTTCGAGAAGAATGGAAGAACCGTGACGGTCAACGCGCAACATTATGAATCCATGTTGGAAATTTTTTTTGAACCTTAATTGGAAGAACTAACGGAGGAAACAGCTCTCGGAGACAACTGGTTTTAACTGTCTCTCTGTGGGGTGACGTGGGATGCCCCGAGCGCTTACCTGATTTAAGCATTTGTGACTTCTTCCTGTGGGGCTATCTGCAGGAAAAAAGTTTTTAAACATCGGCCTCACACCTTGGAAGAACTCAAGGATCGAATTCGGGATGAAATCGCCGCTGCGACCATCGAAATGTGCCAAAATGCAGCCGAAAATTTCAGAATTCACCTTCATCGCTGCTGGGGGCCATCATCTTTCTGATTTCATCTTCAGGACTTGATGCATAAAACGGCATGATGTATCTAATAAAATAAAATAAACCCCATTTCTGTAGGATGCGCCGTTTTTTTTTAATATCCCTTCAAAACTGTACTGTGTGTTTTACCGCTGAATGTAGTTAGGTATTGAAAAGCAAATTATTAAAAAGGAGCTAAGATTTGCAGGTAGATTGTAACTTACATAATATTGTTTAACTGACATAAGATTGTAAATTACATAAAATCTTCCCACACACTCAGGGGCTCAAACGTGCTTTGGTTCTTAATGCATCATGTTCTAGGAATGTTTTATTACATCATTAGTATCTATTTTTTATATTAGCTCCACACTGAAGGCCAGGAAATAAATTCCCCTCGGGGCCTATTTTATCTTTGGGAATGCTATGTGGAGGGTCTTTTTTTTTAAAGAAAGGAGAATGTTCTGGGAAAAAAAAGGCAAAAGGTATGCGTCGGAATCTGGGTGTCAGAAGTGATGGACGTGTAAATCTATTCTTTCCGCTGCGGTGCAAGGTGATTTTTCCAGAGAGTCCTGCCAGAGAAGTCAAATGGAGAGGTCAGGTGAGTCTTATCCGCCGCCAAGATCCGGACAAACTTTACCCCTACTTAAAAATTGTGGCAATTATAATATGACGCTTTACCTTACTTTTGAAAATGAAAAGCATAAGCTATTCGTATACATACGTGAATTAACCGTTAATCCAAACGTTTGACGCAGAAAAGTATGAGCGAGTGTTATGCTATCTGAGATTATTGAACGAACAGAATTTCTATCATATGATGAAAAGAGTATTTATATAATTATCAGAGATCAAGGACAAATTTAAAATACAGCATGACGTGCAAATATTTTCATTCTCCAGGTATATCATTGCTACAAAAAATATATATTCCATAATCAGTTAATAGTACACCTACATACAAACAATCTCATATAAATAGAATCGTAATACAGATTTTCTGGTTTAAAATTAAGATTGAGAAAGCAGCTGTGTTGATGACACCTTTTCACCCCAATTATGTACGAGTATTTAGTTAAAGGAGCTACATGACGCTGAAAATATGTATTTTATAGAAACGACGTTATGAATGTAGAGAATATTAGTCTTTTCACCTTTTTTAACTTGTTCTGAATGTACTGGGAAACAGCGGCCTTCATGCATAACGGCAAGCTTAAAAGCTTTGCTAAGTCAAGTTTTGAGCTTTTAAGCCACTGTTAGCGAAGCTGAGAAAGCAAGCTAAATATTATTATTGTCCAGCTTTTGGAATGGTTAGTTAATTATCGCACAAGTTTTCAGATGCTGAAGTTTGGCTTAAATCACATTTCAAAAAATTATATTAGTTTGTGAGTAACGGTTCCTCCTTTTGTTACTTTTTACGTGATATTGCTTTATTTGGCAGCAAACATTGTAATAACAAAATTATGATACAGCAACAAAGCTCTAAAAGTTCTGAATTATTGCCGGGGTCAACTTTCAGAATCACTCTTTCCATTTTTAAGCCTTTATGTAGTAATTTAGCTCGGAAAAGCCTGTTTCTAAGCCACATTAAACTACTTGCCGGGATTTTAGTACCTACTAAGTACGTACTCTCAGCTCAAAAAAGGTTATCTATTCTACACCAAAGGAACACAGGCTATTAGCACAACTTATCTCCTAAAACAAAGAGATTTTGGCAATCTTTCGGTTATATATTACTTTTTTGTTGTGTATTAATGTTGAAATAAAACTCCTTCACAAAAAGCATGGTGTCTAATTTATTAGATGAAAATAATGGTAGTTATTACTTTTTTATGCCGTTAAATAAAACTTTTAACTAATTAACATTTATTTTCTAAGATACAGATAACACCACACTGAGCGGTGAAGAGCTGATTTTAAGTTCAACCCAAAAAAATTCCTCCTCAAGAATGACTCGCAAATCCAGATATACGAAAAATATCTTTGGATATGCTTTGATAAGCACTTAACATTTAAACAGCATGTACAAGATATTGAAGATAAAATCATCGGCTTAATTAGGTATTTAGCCGGTTAACATATCTGTTACCAATAAAGAAAAGGTTTACTTATATTCTCGTGCATTCTCATTTAAATTACTTGATTGAAATTTTAGGAAACGCACGCAATTATAGGTAATTCAAAACAAAGAATTTAAAATTACTATCATTAATAAGCTATTTCACGACATATTCAGAACATCTACAAAAAATACATAAAAAACTGTTAACATTAAGAAAACTATATGAATATAATGCATGTCCCCTTATACACAAAATGAATAATAAACTCATACATACAAACACAGAATTCATTAAAACGATCCAATTACACACACGATAACACACATTTAAATACCATACATACTCTCTACATTAAAGCAATCCATTGGTTACGAGGGGGGGGGGGGGGGGGATTTATATAATTACTTTTCAGATAACATAAAAAATGACAAAAGTCTACGTACATTTAAAAAAAGAGTCTTTATCCTTACTCAACAAAATTTTGAAAGTGGATACATAATATTGTAATGTAATAAATGTATGTATAACACAGTGTAAAATGCGTTCATTTTAGTTATTTCTAGTTAAATAAGTGATAACGTAATACTATTTGTTCTGTAATAAAAACTTAAAACTTAACAGCTACACCAATTAAAATTATGTTAGTATATTCTGAGCGACGATAACACTAAGTATTCTTAATGTAACTTACCCCCTCGGATGACTGACATTAACAAAATCTCACGTATTTCTTCCTAACGATAAACCTATCTACCAGGATCACCCTCTTTGCCTTATATATTGTAGCCCCTGGTTAGTTATTCCAAAAAGACCGTCGCCTTACCAAAATTGTATATTTTCTTTTGGTAAAATAATATATCCTGCGCTACAATATATTACCACAAACTGTTAATCTAAAACTCGGCAACTGTAGAGATTAAAATTAAAGGTAAATTATGCTAATCATATACATTTGTATTCAGCGCTGGCTCATTTTATTTCATCTCGAAGGAAAAGCCGAGCCAAGGCTGGGCTAGTAAACAATTTGCAAGGAATTTGCTTCATATTTCAGGTTCTTTATGGGGTTGAACTGTGGCATTGCGAAATAACTTTTATTGTTATTTTAACTTTGGAGATTATTTTAATAATTTAGTTAAAGTAAGAAGCTTCAATTAGTTTAAAAAAGTTAATTATAAACTTTTGAATTCCAGTATTTTAAATCCCAAAATATTATTTAAAAGTGCCGTCACGTACAAGTTTCCAACGTTGATCAAATTGAAATCGTCATGGCTCGAACCACACTCGCCGTCTGCTTCTATGGAATTCATAAATATATAATAATTAGGTCCTTACATATGAAATTAGCGTTTTGCTGTACTGGCAACTTTGATCTCAAATATCTTCTCTTTGGTTAGGAAATCCAAATTCAAATTTATACAGCTATTTACTCATGTATTTGTGTTTCGAAAATTATAATTCATTTGTTTTTTCCTTAATTGTTTTTTTTTTCTTTGCGTCACTTAGTTTACAAAATTGAAAACTTGAAATATCGCGTTATTTACGAGTAGAGTTCCACCGTGTCACCAGTGCTGCAGAAACGGCTCGAAGGATTAATGATGTGTATGGCGACGGTGCCGCAAAAGAAATTAGAGGAGCTTCAATTGGAATGTCTAAGACATCCACCGTACTCTCCGGACCTTGCCCCAACAGATTACCATTTTTTTCGAAATTTGGATAACTTCTTGCAAGGGAAAAAATTCAACTCCGATGGAGCAGTCCAAACTGCCTTCAAAGATTTTATTGATTCCCGTTCGAATGGTTTTTTTAGTAAAGGGATCGATGAACTACCTATGACATGGCAAAAATGCATAGATAGTAATGGTACATACTTTGATTAAATAAATATATTATATTAAAAAAATCGACTTTATGTTCCTCCCATACAAAACGCCAATTTCATATGTAAGGACCTAATATTATTTATTATTTTATTATTAGCAGGACGGGTTGATTACCAGATTTTGAACATTTCGTCAAATTTGATGTTCTGTTATTATCAAATGCTGTGAGACAATCGGTCCATGATGAAATAATAACAGAACTCGAATTTTGACATAAACAAACTTAAACATTTGATGAATATTTCAAATTCTGAGTAACGACCCGTCCATGGTATTATCAAATTTATTCCCATGGATTTAACAGTGTTATTTTTAGAACTTGGGAAATGTGCAAAATGCAGTCGATTATTTACATTTCGTCGAAATGTATACACGACTATATGTCCGGTTTTGCCCGAGGCTTGGTATGAAAAAAATAAATAATGTCTTTTGTTTAATTTTTAAGGAGAAAATGATATTGTATGGCTTCATAGTTCGTAACGGAAAATACGATGCGGGTAAAAATGATTCCATTGAACAAAAATAACATTTCGGAGGGGAGCCAATGAGTCGTCGTCAGTGATTCTAATTTTGAGAAATTGAGGATGGAAATGTGGGAGAGAAAAGTTGGTGATCACCCATTTCAAACAACTTTTCAATTCAAATCGTATCATTAAACCATGGAAACCCTGAAAGTATCTTCTGCTCGTAAATTTTAATCATTTATAGTATTTTAGGTATTTAAATTTTTCATGAAATTAACGATTCTAAATAGAGTTGTTTCCATGGAAGCTTTGATACGAAAAATAAATTTTATTTATTTTTTTAATCCAACAATTTTTCAAAACGATTAGTGTCTTCAGTGAATAGAAAATAAAACCCATTAGTGTTATTTCCATAAAGCTGTGTGAAATTTGAGTAATAATGTAGTTTTTATTTAAGGTCGGCTATATACCGTAATTTGTCGGGTTAAAGGGCCGGTCCTCTTTTGAAAGCGTTGGCATTTCCTCGGCGGTGTGCGGCCGCCGCTTCTGATTTATATAACCATCCCCTCTCCCCAACATGGCGGGCGGAATTTCTTGTACAGCAGAATTAGAATAAGAAATTTAAAAGCAAGCGTGTTAAACATTAATTTAGATTTACTTGCAAAAAGGCAACCCATCACCATTTTTTTCCTTAAATATGAGATGTTGTAATTTAAGAGATTATGTGCAAACGTATTTACATAATGTTGTTCTGTTTAAATGGCCACAATCATTTGTTTGAAATTATTTGTACACACCGATAGGTGTATATTTGTACACACCGATAGGTTTAAATTGGTTTGAAATACTGGTAGATGCGTTTTTAGATTTTCACGGCCAAAAATGGTTTGAAATAGTTTCAAACTCCCCCAAACAATCAAGAATCTCTTTACATTTATTAAAATTTTTCTTTATTTATTTCTTTGATGTTTACATAATTTGTGGATTTTCGACCCCCATGCTAGGCACATGTCCGTGTTATGGTGGTCGATTTTACATACAGTGCATCACGATAAATAAGCACGATTTTATATATAGTGCATTAACATTTTAAGTATGCACTATTTTAAATACAGTGCATTAACATTTTGAGTAAGCACGATTTTACATATAGTGCATTAACATTTTAAGTAAGCACGATTTTACATAGAGTGCATTAACATTTTAAGTAAGCACGATTTTACATAGAGTGCATTAACATTTTAAGTAAGCACGATTTTACATAGAGTGCATTAACATTTTAAGTAAGCACGATTTTACATATAGTGCATTAACATTTTAAGTAAGCACGATTTTACATAGAGTGCATTAACATTTTAAGTAAGCACGATTTTACATAGAGAGCATTAACATTTCAAGTAAGCACGATTTTACATATAGTGTATTAACATTTTAAGTAAGCACGATTTTACATAGAGTGCATTAACATTTTAAGTAAGCACGATTTTACATAGAGTGCATTAACATTTTAAGTAAGCACGATTTTACATAGTGCATTAACATTTTAAGTAAGCACGATTTTATATAGAGTGCATTAACATTTTAAGTAAGCACGATTTTACATACAGCGCATTAAAATTTTAACTATAACAAGACAATATAAAAGATTATAAAAAAAATAAAATAACTTAGCATTAAAGAAAATAAAGAACTAAAAGGAGTTTAAAGAAATATAACAAGGGTATGAAAGAGATAAAAGAATATAAAAAAGCACTTAAAGGAATATCAAAGTATGCAATTTAAAAATATCTAAAATCAACGAAAGTACTGTGTTACTACTAACAGTAAGCAAATAAAAATTTGTTATTATAGTGATGATATATTATATATAAAAAATATTTAATTTTTGGGCTATTAAAATGTTATTTACACACAAAAACATTAATGGTGGTACAGATATCCATGTTCTTTGAAAAAATAAATTATTCTACTATAGCTAAATACTTACCAATTAAAATAATATTCTTATGACTTATGTAAATGCAAGATGTTTGATAATAAAAAATCGAGTTGTGACTAAAATTTTATCCATTTCACTATAAAAGGTATTGTAATACTTGGCTTCCAGTTTACATAAATACCGAATTTAGCCCGGATTTTCAACCAAAACCGGATGAAACAGAAAAGTGGCACCATAGATAACATTATGGAATTTAGGTTACTTTTGAATAGGTTAATTAGGTTCGGTAGGGTAAGTTTTTTTCTTTTCACCTTTCTTTAATGTTATATTTTTTCATGGAACCGATTTTAATACTTCAAAAAAAATCTTATCAATATGGAACATAATAAATAAATATTGTTGCACAATGTCCAATTTTTTTAAACTGAATTTATATTTTTCAAAGCTCCATTGTTCTTGAATGAAATGTTACGATCTAATAATAATTGCTTTGATCCAGACATTTTAAAGTTTTCAATTAAAAGTTTTCTTTGTTACAGATTTTTCACTTTGAAGAGAATATTTATTTGTCATTGTAATTATGGCTATGCCCTCTAAACATTAATTTAAAAGCTAATAAATGAGTAATTTTACGGCGATAGTGTGATGATAAATTATTTTTTTTAAAAAATCACAATACTATCAATGTGAAACATTCGAGAAACATTTTAAAAGCGATACCATATTATGCAATTTTTAGAGCTATAAAATAAATATGTAATTGTGTGGCAGAAGTGAGGATAGTCCGCTATCGTTTATGAAGCGAGCAATTGCCTGGCAAGGAAAATTACAAGTTTTGACCTGTACGATCATGGAGGTTGTCTCCTACAACGAAGTTTATTGTCATTTGAAAATTCGTTACATTAATTAGAGCACGCTGATGACAGAAGTTTTTTTTTAGTTTTTGGAAAATTCCGAAGACTTGAACTTTTGAAAGAGGTGTTAAGGGGGTATTCTAGTCTAGAAAAAAAATTGTTCATCGTATTGATAGTATAGATATTCAAGAATATCTCCTTGAAAGGATTTTTAAAAATTCCAATTATTTTAAAAGTTATACCCATTTTAGTTTGACCGGTTTAGATGGAATCTAACTAGAATCTAAAGTAGTTTGGAGAAAAACTACCTTTTTCGAGACGGTTGACACGATGTCTCAAGTTCTACTGAACCAATTTACTTGAAATTTGGTGTGAGCCTTCTCTATATTTTACTCTATCTCCTCTATCAGAATTATAAGAAAATTTCAATATTTACTATTTATAAAAAATTCGGAAAAGTCAAAAAAACTGGTTTAGAAATGTTTTATTTCAGCCGCCATTTTGCGATTTTTTTTTTACTTTTACGTGGTATGGGCCGTAGCAGTATGTGTTTGGATTTAAGATTATTTTTTTTATTACTAGGAGGGTTGCAATCGTGTCAACCAGGGCGCGCCTTTTTTTTTGAGACCCCCCACTTCAACACCCCGTAACTTTTTGAATTTTTAATTATATCGTTTGATGTTTTTTTATGTAGTCTTACACCAGGGCGATACTGAGAACGACCATAATGGAAACGTACCGCAAATGTAATAGGCACGTATTATTTTTAACTAATTCATTTTGAAAAAAAAAAACAGTCGTGCCATGTCTTTCTCGGGCATCCCCGACTTCTTCTACCATTCACATTTTATTTATTTATTTTATTTATTGCTTCTTCACAATTTATATACATATATTTTTAGCATGTAATTATTAACCACACTAGGGTTCGCCTGTATCGGGATTAATAATTTCACAATTTAATAAAAATAACACACGCAAATATCGGTCATGCAAAACAGTTAAGTAAAGGCAAAATAATAAAATTTAAAAATAAAATGATAAACAGAGAAAATAATAAGTGGTAAAAATATATGAATTAACAACAAAATATTAAGAGATCAGACGAAATGTTATCATTCATTATGTCATTAGTTCATACCATTTTCAACAATAGATAAAATTAAAAAAATACATCTCTTTAGGTTTTTTTTTTTAAATATGTGTAAAAAATAAAAAATGAAAAAAACAAAGATTTATAAGCGATTACATTAGAGCGAATCTTTCTTATGAAATATTAAAGTGACTATCAAATAATTATGAAATAAATATGAAAGAAACCGTTTTGATCACAATATTATTGTTTTCATTCCATTTAAGTGCCCGTTTTCATTAAAATATGATTGTATTTTATAGTGTGACACCTTAGAAATGCCATCCGTGTGATCTTTTAGTTTTGACAAAGTTATGGGATACCTACGATAACCCCTATATATTTATTTATTTATTGTTTCTTTACCTTTCTAATTTAGGTGTTATTGTTTAAATTGAAATTTTGAACTTCATTTTGACTTGAGATTAACAATTTTATAGAGTACACAAAATAATGTGTTGAAAGACAATATTGTTACAATAATATTTCTCACAGAATGGGCCTCTACTGCACTATAGGAACAAATACATTATAACGTAAAACATGTAGAGTGACCATATGTTGAAATTAGCTTTGAAATAACATTTTTTTTTTTTTGCAAGTTGTATAATCTATAATATTTAAGATTAGGTTCGGTTAGTCATTTGCGTCATGTATTCTCCTTACACTCCTTTCCTCTTTCGTTCGCTCTAAATGCCCAAACCATCGGAGCTTTCCTTTCTTAATCTTACGCTTACATTAGCCGTGCATTATTTGCAGATTCCCACGTTTCTCACAAGATCGTACATGGTTTTACAACAATTACGCCTCAGAGATCTCATTTCTACAGCATTCAGTCTACTTTCATCCTTCCTCTGTCAGTTCCATACCTCACTGCCATACATCAGGGTAGGTATCAGTACTCCATTATGGACGGATAGCTTCGCTTCTTTGGACAGTTTTTAATCCAATAAAATTTATTTCAGGAACTAGAATGACCAATATAACCGGGGCAATGAGATACATTCAAAGAAAAATAGAATTGTATTCTATTATCTTTTTTTACGTTAAAGCTTGTCTACGAACAATAAATAAGTATGCAAATAAACACATATTTCACAGAGAAAGAAATATTTGCTTTCTTTTATTTGAGCATTACAAATGTAACTTGAATTTTTTGTGTGTTTTTTTTAAATAATAAAAGGGAATAAAATTAGAATTTTCATTACGCAAATCTTTTGAAAGCATTCGAGTAATGTTCCACTTCAAAGGAAGCGCCATGCAAACAACATTTAAGGAATTCAGCGTATATAATGCGTTGAATTTTTCAGCTCAAATAAGGTCTCCGGAAAAGAGCTTTTCCAAGTTTTTCTCGGAAGAAATTTCCAGGTTAAAATAAATTATTTTATTATTTTTTTTTAATAACGTTTGAAGTTTATAACCATCAGTGTATTAATTAATGCAGAAGATGATAATATAGATAATAAAACCTGAAAGAGAACAAGAGACAGAAAAATAAAAATTTAACGGTCGAGACGGAATTAAACCTTTACTGCCTTACGGGACCATATGGGAATATGAGGCCGACAAAAATATTTTAAATTACTTGTAGTCGCGAAAACATTGACTGCTAAAATCAATGGACTGAAATCATAAAAATTACGTGTTTTTAAAATGACACGGATCACGAGGTTAAGCACAAATTTCCGTACGAATCGACATTAAGAGCGTTTAACCAGCCAGCGGACGAAAATCCACATTTCGTCGTAAGTTGTTATTACGATCGTGCAGGGCGGTTACAATAAGAAAGATTAATTATAATTTGTACCAGATTTTTAAAATTATAACCCAATATCGATTTTATTTCATTCCAAATTCGCTTTAATTTATACCTACATCCAAAAAAGCTGAAACGTGTGATGATAAAACTATTAAAATAATGTCCTTTTTGTAATTATTTTTTGATTATAAGTGTTTATCATATCTCAATAATGTCTAAGTTAAATAAGAAGGTTAAAAAAATCTAAAATATAATAGTTTGTAAGTGCGCAAATAAATATACACACGAACCAATTTCCGTCAAGAAACACATGTACGTAATAATAATTTAATGATTTTATTTAAATTAAAACTAAAATTCTATAACGTGCGATACCCAGATAAATTATTGATTTATTTTACTGCATGATTATATGATTTGAAATGGGTGTGGTATAATACAAAATCTTTTTTGAAAATCTAACAAATGTGTAAACGACCTACGGTGTAACGTAAAATAAACATCTTTTCTTACAATTTAAAACATGCGAATGCTAGATAAAAGGACAATCTTTCGAAATCCATATATTTTTTTGTGGAATAGAGTCAATACATCTAAAATCTGATTTAAAAATGACATATTTCTGGTTTTCTCTGGTAACCCTCTTAAAGTGACCGAGGTCTAAGAGGTGATAACTGTATGGATTACTTAAATAGATTCCAATTATACACACTGAGAGATCACTAGATTGGTAATCATTGCACAGATTCTTCTTTAGTCAGGTCAATATTAGAACTGAGGGATAGATTGATCATGGCAATAGTTACTCTAACATCTAACAGACTGATTGTTCCCTGGGAGTTATTATTTCGCAATTCACAGGTAGATAGTAATCGCCAAAGATATCTTCATCATACAAAAGAGATGCATAAGAAAAATTACAAACTCTGGTCGTTTAGATTCATGTAGACCTATGTTTAAAAATCTGAAAATTCTGACAGTCACAGATATATATATAATGGAGTTATGCATGTTAGTGCGATCATCTACAGACAAGTTCCCACTACAAAACTCAACACATAAATACGCTACAAGGCTCACAGAAAACCTATTAATACCAAAAGCAAACAAAACAATATTCCAAAAAGGACCATACTACATGGCCATTAAAGTATATAACAACCTTCCACATAACATTAAACAAATACAAGATACACACAAATTCAAATCGTCACTAAACACTTTCCTTGTTAATAAATGTCACTACACGTTGAGTGAATACCTCACGTAAATGAAATGCCTATTTTTATTGGTATATTTATTGTATTTTTTTATTATTTTATTGGTATATTGTTATTTTATCTGTATAAACATTGTAATTATAATAAAACAAATAATATTATATAAACATTGTAATTAAAGAAATGTGGTTAGCTGGAAGAAATGGGGTCTACCCATAAGCTACACCTTTTGTAATTTTTATTTTACAATAAATATTTTTTGATTTTGATTTTTGATTTTTTTAAGTAATATTGGCACACATTGTCAGCTAGGATAGGTATGATGAGATAGATTAGGAAATATATTATGCCATTATTAGAAAATTATATTATGCCATTTATATATATTATTAAGTTTATATATTATTATTATTATTATTAATTTTTATTAAGTTTAATTTGTAGAACTCCATTTAAATTTCTAATTCTTTTATATTTTCTGTTATATTATTATTTAATTTATATCAGTTTATTATAAATTAACTAATAATATTATTAATATATAATATGTTCTGAGTTAGTTTCATTCTGAGTTGGCATAGAACCGATTCAAACATGTTAAGATGAAAAGCGGGATTATTTAAAATTTAGGGAATTTTCCTCATTCCTAGGGATTTTTATTGCCTTTACCAGGGACTATTTAGTTTTTTCTTGGCACCACTCCTTGGAATGTCATTGTTTTATTTCCTGATATAAGTGACTTAAAACCTCTTCTTAAGCAAATTATACCAGAACCAGATTTTTTATTCTTCGATTATATCAATAGTCAATATCAAGCCACAGATTTGTATTTACTAAGGAGACTTCGTGCGTTCGCCACCGCCTCGCTGACCATTCGCTGACGTTCTTATAACCACTGCTGAAACCATAAATATACCAAACCACCCGCGCTGAAACCTTCCGAATTGAGGATGGAAGCAATACACAAAGTATGCCAGGTCACCCACCAACTTTTTGAGAAGATTTTATATTTTTTTAATGTGAATACTTCACAAGAGTCCCAGCTGCTCCCGTCTGCAGCCAGTGAGACTATGGCACTCCCAATTGGGATATGTTGTGAGGCTGAAAGTAGTGGGCAAGGGAAGGAGATGGGAAGAGAAAGATGGGGAAGTATCTGGCTATTTAGATCTTGTCAGCACACACGGCTAAAGCCATTTCAAGCAACGTTTCAATTCTAAATGGTGGTCATACACCAGGGCGATACTGATAGTATCTTCCAGACATACCAAGACATACAAACGTTCAAAGACATACAACATTCTAATTTGGGATGCGGGTAATAATACCGCCGCCCCGGGAACCATTTAAAACCAACACCACTGCCGTAGGTAACCCCAAGTGGTTCGCTACGTTTGGTAACTTAGCAGGGATACCCGGGTTCATGTAGTGAGGTTTGTGCGGGTCTTGGTGGCGGACGTGTCTGCCCACCAGCTGCGTGGCAGGCCGGATCAGGAGAGAATGGTTAAGGGAGCCCCTCTGACTTCTCCATTCGTACTCTCTCCGAATATCGCCTTGCACCGCAGTGGGAGGAATGGATTCATACGTACGTCACTCCTGGACATACTGACACTAGATTCCTACATTCCTACCCACCCCTCATACCCCTTTCTTTCCCAGAACTTCCTCTCCTTCCTTTCCTTAAAATACCCTCCATATAGCATTCCATAAGATGACATAGGTCCTGGGGGGAATTATTTTTCTCGAGACCTCCTGTCCGGAGCTAATTTAAAAAAAAAATACCCCCAAAAGGTGTTGTTACAAAAACTACAATTTCACCTTACACATGTCTCAAAACCTCAGTAGTGAATGTTTTGGTTTTGTATTTATGCCTCAGTCATTGATATGCCTCAGTGCATTAGTAACTTTCAAGCGAGTAACGGCCCGGTCAGATCACTGAAAAATGTGATGTGTTGCGATGTTTTTTGTTTAATTACGATTGAGTATGTTCAATTGAAATCTAGCTGAAATCTGAATGTGAGTAGAAACATTATATTATGCCATCCTATTCTCCAGATCTGGTCATTATCTCTAACGCTGGTAGGTCGCAGTAAGAAGCATTAGGCGTCGGACTAGTTATATTTTTAACGCTTCACTGCCAGTTTTTTTTCCAAATTTAACTAATATTTCTTTCCATTCGATTGAGGGTACTTTCTCATAAAGATACCTCATAGATGTGCCGTGCATTTTAAAGAGATTTTATATTTTTTTTAATCCAGGTATTCAGTTTAATGTTAATTAAAATGTTTTTGCGGGTACAATCAATAAGCAAGTTTCAAACTAGTATAATTTTTTTTTTCATATAATTTTAACATTAAAAAAATCATTCGCATTATCACAACTACCATACTAGGTTCATGCCCCCATTATGGCAGTCGTAAACAGGCTATATTACAACGTAAGTAGAAAAAGACCTGATAAAAAACGATTTTTTTGTAAAATTTTTCATGTTTCTAAATATTATTATCAATAACTTAAAATAGGTATATTGTCGTGGGCTCAAAGACATTCAAATACAAGAGATATGCTGTGGTGTCCACCCGACTGTCGGCGGATTACTTTCTAATCGGAATAGTTTGAATACGGAAAGTAGTTGATTTTTTTAAGGTGTACAATTGTATTGGTTAACAATATCGGGGACACCAGGAAACACAGTCCCACACAGTAAAAACTGCAGATAGCACATCTCTTATATTTCAACTAGCTGAAGTTTCCGGCGATAACCTGGCTTTATGCTGAGTTTTCAAAATCAAATGTAGACAAATGACCTTCCTTTGTATTTAAATCAAATCCACACCACCTGCTTGCCAGCCCGCTCGTCCACGACATACTGACATTCTCCTTTATATATTATATATCAATTTACATAAAACCTTGACAAATTATATACCTAAACCTTCCTCATGAATCACTCTTATCTATTGGTGAAATCCGCATGAAAATCCGTTCAGTAGTTTTTGAGTTTATCTCCAACAGATAGACGGAGAGACGCGGCGGAGGACTTTAATTTATATTTTTTTTATTTAGAAAAAAAGTTAATATTCACAATAATATAATATCTTTGCTGCTTATGTTTTACGCACGTTAAGTTTATTATTATCTGATACGTTTATTTATATTATTTTGCTGATTTGTTACTATGTTTAGATTTAGATCTTGGTATTAATATGTGTTTTTAAAGTTTTAACGAAATCCTTGATTTCATGAAACTATATACATACATTCCATGAAAAACCTATAATAATTTCCAATAATTCTGTTAAGATTTTTGGTTTTATGACACTATGTACATTCCATGGTAATCTTGTAACAATTTTCAATAATTCTTTTTATATTTTTGGTTTTACGACATTATGTACATCCCACTTTAACTAACAACGATTTACAATAATTTAATCTAGATTCTGTATACTTATGTTTTTATGATTATGTGCATGCATGCGTATACATATGTGTATGTGTATGTCTGTGTATATGTATGCTTTTATATGTACGCGTCTCAGAACAGACCTTGTCTAGGGAGGCGGCTTACTTTACTTAGGTTTGTACATGTTAATTTTATTTCAATAAATGCCCGGGTTGCCGGCAATTAAAAAAAAAATTTTGTTACATATCAATCATCAGTTTTTTGGTTACCCAATGGTAGAGAAATATTCTCGGGTCTAACTGGGGAGCTACTCTATGTACTTATAGGTGACCCGACGATTCGTCCAGCGACAATTCATCCGGCGACAGTTCATCCTGCGACAGTTCATCCGGCCGACAGTTCATCCTGCCGACAGACATCCTGCCGACAGTTCATCCCGCCGACAATTCATCCGGCGACAATTCATCCTGCCTGATCATTTAGAAGATTTTTATTAAGTAAGTATGCAAAGAGGATATACGGCCATACAACCAAAATCGATATATTTATATCTGAAGACATCTTGAGTGGAAATCCGCTGTAAACATATTTTTACTAACAATAATTTCGACTCTCCGAAGAAGCACGCGTGAATAACAAAATACGACATACTTGTACTTATAGGTTAGGTTAGGTTGAATTGTCAGGATGAATTGTCGCCGGATGAATTGTCGGCGGGATGAACTGTCGGCAGGATGAACTGTTGGCAGGATGAACTGTCGGCCGGATGAAATGTCGCAGGATGAACTGTCGCCGGATGAATTGTCGCAGGATGAACTGTCATGGAACCGTACTTAAGCTATATATTTAGGACTGCTTGTAGATAATATGTATACATAGTTAGAAAAATGGAAATAGAATACTTACTGTAAAATATTACAAAATATTGAGATATAAGAAAAATACATATAATTATAGAAATAGAATGTCAATATGTGAGAGAGATAGATATCTTTGTGTGTGCTGTGTCATTTTATTTGCAACTCTTGAAGTGATGTTGATTGTCCATTTTGATGGACCAAATCGATGTCTTCACATCTGTCGTAAAAGCAACACTGATGAAATAGTAAACAACCACTCGTTATATAAAATTTAACTTTCGACGAGTAGACGAACTTGTCTCCATCACATTCCTTTTGTTATCAGATCCGTCTTATTTTAGGAGCTATTCGGTATGGCTTAAGAAAACATATAACATTATCCCTTCGGCATCAGCTCCGCTTGTGGGTAATTCATTAACCTCTTCACTTCGGATGTAATCTTCGTACGAGTCCTCCGTACTGCCGGATTAACCTTATCACGGCTGGTTCCCCTTCACAAAGCTGTGGGTGGATTATATGGCCACCCTGGGCGGGACTAAAACCAGTAGACTTCGGGCTTCCTCCGACGTTGGGCATTATATTTTACTTTTCTTAAAACACCTGGCGATTACGGATTCTTCGGAAGATGGAACGAAAGTATTTGGTCAACGACTTATTCCTATTTTTGAGATCATGAAGGGTAAAACGTGATTGTTGTATTAGATCGAAAAAAATGTAAATTACGGAAGTTTTACAGAACTTTTAGAGCGCTCGAAATAAAATTTTAGGCAAAAACTTAATAAAAAAAACGAGTGTGCTTTAGACCACACGTCGGAAGTAAAACTTCTGCTCCAGCTACATGATAGGAAGAGAGAAAGAAAATGTGCGCGCGCACTGCTCTCTCTATTTCCTACAGTGTGATACAGACAATAGGCCTGCACCGTGTCTTTAGATATACGAAACTTAACTGGCTACGAGAGAAAGAGCGAAACAAAATGTGTGCTCGCACATCTCTCTCTTGCTCCCACAGTAATAAATACGAAACGTAACTCTCTCTCTTTCTATCTTCACTAACTTATATCTCCCTCTCAACTACCGTATGCCTCACTTTTCGTAACGCTCTCGTCACGCATTCGCCAACTTATTCCCCAAGTCAAGTGTGCGTAAAGAAGTTTTACCTAAAAAATCGAAATAATAATTTTTTTTTTTTTTTTTTTTTACAGTGAATAGCGCACAAGAATCTCAACTGTTCCCGTCTAGAGCCAGTGAGACTATGGCATCCCCAATTGGGGTATGTTGTGAGGCTGAAGGTAGTGGGGAGGGGAAGGAGGTGGGGAAGAGGAAGGTTGGGAAGTACCTGGCTATTCAGATCTGGTCACTAAACACGGCTAAAGCCATTTTCAAGCAACGTTTCAATTCTGAATGGTGGTCTTACACCAGGGCGATACTAATAGTATCTTCCACTCTGGAACATGCCGCAAATATACTATATATTATTTTAAATGAATTAATTGTGAAATAACACAAATTAATCAAATAAAATTTATTTGCGCATGCCGGGTTCGAACCCGCGACCTCCGGAATGTGAGTCAAGAGTCTTAGCCACTGGACTACGGAGGTCGTCAATAATGATTGGTTGGCACAAAATCCACGAATACTGGTCGTCGGAGGAGTCTCACCACTTTCCGTATGGTGTTATAAGGAAACCTGTTGTTTCCACCTTCACCGCACAAGCCGAAACTCTTCTTTTTCGAACGAAGTTACATTTATTTTGAATGACACTAGACCCTCCGATATCTCTGCATGTGGGGTTAGTCGGCAGAATGTAAGAATTTCCATTTACATAATACAGATGTAAAATAGAAGCTAATAAAACTCATAGAAGGCGCCTTCTAAAATAAATAAGATATTAAAGGAAAATGTGATATATGAACAGAACAACATAAAGACATAATGCAAGTATTAGTAAATCCTGATTCATTTTTATCACATTTGCCCAGTTCATTCCACCAGCCTTACAAAATATTAACAAAACTCTTAGGCGGTATCATATAAATACGCCCAGTTTTCTTCACCACTTCATCCACAAACATTATTATTTGAGGAAAGCATCGTCCATTATCTTCCGGTAAGAACCCCCATTTATCCACTGGATTTGGGCCACCTCGGTTAGCCAATCCCTCACTACCCCGCTGACATTTTTTCAGCCCCTCCGAGTGACCGCAATTTATGTCCCCCGCGATATCGGCTGTAGCGGAACTTCGGGGGATGTTGCCTTATCGTCTTGCCATAGTTTTACTTTTAAAGTTCCCTGAAGCTTTATTATGGACCAGAGGGTGAATTAGGCGGTTGTTAAAGTATTAAGTAGATTCTTGTAACAGATTACAATTAATTTATGAAAAACTTTTTTTTTCTTATGAATTGCATATTTTTAAATTTCGCTGGTGATTTACAAAGAATCCCGGTAAGAAGTCAGTTATTTATAAATTACCAGCGAGTTCCCGGCATGCCTTGCTATGCCATTTAGATAAATTCTATCTCTCTGCGTGTCCTTTCCCATTCGTTCCGTTCCCCTTCCCCTTCCGCGTCTCTTTCCCCTCTAGCGTTTCCCCTCCACCTTCCCTGCCTCCTCCCCTCCTTTACTGCTTCCGCTTCCACCGGTCCCGCGAATTCCTCCCTCCCGCGTTCCTCTTTCACCTTTACCGCCTTCCCCCTTCCGGGTCCCTCCTTCCGCGAAAACCCCTCCTCTTTATTCCCCTCCCTGTCGCTAAACTATATGAAATACACTCATTTTTCAATCAACTTGCGCGCCATCTATTGCATTTTTTTAATACAATATTCATAACGCTAGAACTCTCCATTATTATATTATAGAAACCTTCGCGGGCGTGCGCACAACAACTCGTCAAAGTTTCGCCGCAATCGGATGAATAGTATAAGAAATAATTTCACAACGCCAGAGCTCACTATTATATATAGAAACCATCGTGGGCAAGCGCACATCAAATCACCAAAGTTTCAACGTAATCAGACGAATGGTTTAGGAGCGCATAAGGGTTAAAAAAAATATTTTTTATATATTAAGATAATTACAAATTTTGATTTTTAAACATTTATTAAAGCGTTATGCTATTCGTCTCAACAATATAAAAAAAAATCTCGATTAAAATTCATAAAGTATTTTCAATTAATAAACAAAAATTTTAACAAAACAAAAAAATGACTTCAAAAAATGCACTAAAAAGTAAAAAAATAATTTCGTATTCTTCTACAACTTCATAATCAACTTACTTTTTCTAATCATCAATATATAGATACGATTGTTACTTTTGGAGTCGGTGTCAGTCAAGGTAGGTTTGTAACTACATACATAGTTATAGGTGTAATCAAGCGACTTGACGAGGCGAGAGGCGAGAGCGGGGCCGCGGCGACGCGGGAGCTGTCAAGTACTTTTGAACACGCCGGGCCGGGTACCTTTGCTGACACCGACTCCAAAAATAACAATCATATCTACATATTGATGATTAGAAAAAGTAAGTTGATTATGAAGTTGTAGAAGAATACGAAATTATTTTTTTACTTTTTAGTGCATTTTTTGAAGTCGTTTTTTTGTTTTGTTAAAATTTTTGTTTATTTTTTGATTTTTAGTGAATCTGAAGTACACTAACTAATTTATCTAAATATGGGTAAACCTAGGTACTAAACGTGCTGCTCATATGAGACAGACATAATTTGACCATAGCGACGTTAGGACCAAATTAAGAGATTCGGCCGAGTTTCGTTAATTTGTCATGGATCCGATAATCAAAACCTAACCAAACTCTCATAAAATTACCCTTGAAGTACATCCTTTCCAATAAAAAAAGAATCATTGAAATCGGTTGGCGCAATATTGAGTTATTCGTCCATTTATCGCGCACATACTTAATGCAAATTTAAGACTTATGTGGTTTTCTCATGGATGCCATTGTCGGAACTGGACCAAATTAAAATGGGACCACACGAGAAGCATCAGCTTTTAAATAAAAAAAGAATTATCAATATCGGTTCACCCAGTCAAAAGTTCTGCGGTAACAAACATAAAAAAAAAAAAAAAAAAAAAAATACAGTCGAATTGAGAACCTCCTCCTTTTCGAAGTCGTTTAAAAAGCGATATAACTTGGGGACATTCTTGCAAAACAAATTTAAATTACGCACAATCAATACAAAATTCTATCGTTAAATTACTAGTTAAAAAATATATTTTTTCGCAGAGACGAAACATTTCACTTTTGTATCAAAATTTAACAGTTTTGCCGGTGCAGGCCTTATTATGGTATAAAATATTGATTCAGCACATATCTGACTCTGAGTATAAGAGGAAAGTTGAACATGGGCACAATACTAGGTTCGCAAAGAATGAAGGCATGCTTGTACCTAAACATAATAATAAATACGGACAGCGAACCCTTGAGTATAATGTGCCTAAAATATATAATATGCTACCTGGTAATATTAAGAAATGCGAATTTCCAAATAGAGTCAGATATTTGCTGAAAACATGGCTACTAGGTAGAAATAATTTGTATTAGTCGATTTAGTTTTACTATTAATGTGTAAGTTTATTGTTATTGTATAAATTAAGGTCTAAGTTGTAATCGGTAAAAAGTTGTAATAAAAATCCTGTTGACAAACTACTTAACTGTAGTTTAACGGGATATATATGTAATAAAAAAAAAATAAAAAAAATATCACTAAACAAATCTTCATTATTTACCCCACAGTTGCTTCCAATATCCTTGCCAAAGTATGGTACTGTGTTGGCAAGGACAAATCAGATAGGTCAAAAATAAAAGTTAATATATATTAACGTGTTTATTGTGGCTTTCGAACCGCGTAAATGTATATTCGTGCCATGTTTCACTAACTTTGTTATCCGAAGCGATATTCTATTTTCTTTAAATTATACGCATGAGAATTAAATCCACTTTATTTTTCAACGTTCTTATATCTCATCTTCTGTACTTCGAAACAAGGTAACAAGATGAGAGGTTTCCAAAATAAGCATTTTTGGAAAAAAATATTTTACAAGTAATAACGCCTAAGGTTTCAGGTGTTTCCAAATTAAATTGCATATTTTAAAAGATGAATGCGTCATATCTCAGAAGCAGGATTCTGTAAAACTCAAAAAAAAACAATTTGTTTAAGGTTTTATTATTTAGCATTTCCCTGGCCGATCTATCATGAAGAATTACGGCCGTAAAACTGTTTTGGCAGTGCCTTTTTTCCAGAATTTTTATTACTTCCGTTTCTTGTTTTGATCTCCCTTTATGCTTCGAAAATTTATTGCAGAAATTTCCTTTATAAAATTTAATATCTGGCGTTGATTCTCCGAAAAAATCTCGACAAGTGATATAAAAATACAACTTTATGAGGCTTTCGCCAGCAGGCGTACTTATTAAGTAGACGTAAAATATGACCCAATAGGTAACGTGCTGTTTTTAAACGTAAAATTTTATAAAGTAATACAATATTTTGCTACTGAAAAAGAATACATCTTAACCGAGTTAAAAAATACGTGATTTTGATTTTAGGTTTTACTTCCATTTGTATTTCGAAAGCTTTATCGTAAGCTCTAAAGTCATATTTTATTACTTCTGTTTTGCGCAAAACAGGATAAAATACTGCGAAAAGAACTTTGGTTCCAAAACGAACTGTCCGAGTTACGACCAGTAGAATTATTTTGAACTGTGTTATACTTTATTTACTGCATTATGCACTTCTGTCAGCGGTCAGCGAGTGACCTGGTGAGCGAATAATGGGAGTAGAAACAAAGAGCATTTTAGTTTAGCAAGGTGGAAATTATTAATAACACCGAACACTAACTTGCTGTATGTTTTGATAAAAAATATACATGTATACAACCAGTATAAATTATACTCGTATATAACCCATATATGCATAAAGGAAATACTTTGTCATGAGCTTAATTTATGAATGTTACGAATCAAAAAGTTAATAAACTTAATTAAGAAAAAGTCATTAAATTGAATTAAGAAATCTGGTTTCTAAAATAAATAATGTTTCCGTAATTCTTCAAATAATTTCTCGCCAAGAAAATATATTCAGTTTCATAATTAAAATAAGGGAAAACGTCGTATCTTGGTACATAATGTAGTGAAAATACACCCGGCCATGTCGGAAGTGGTTATTCAAGGGCGGTAGTAATATTTTTCCGAGAGTGGCCCTTTCATTATAAAAGTGACTTCGTTTGTTTAGCTATGCTTATATTATAATATATGTGTATGAATAAATAAATTGGTAAGCATTTAAATGTATCTAGGTATGTAATGTATATTTCCGTCTCAAAACTGCCGTTTCGCAACTAAAGGGATGGGCAATAAAAATATAATTAAGTTTATAAAAAAATCTTAATCCTTAACTTCTTACGGGCCCATTTAAAAATAATATTTTAATGATGTGAATTCCTGTAATATATATTTTTGAATGTAGCTATTACTTTGTGGTTATCCATTATAGAATAATGAAATAATTTTACTTTGTATAAACCACTTATTTGATGTGCAAATCCGACCGGTTCGGAACAAACGTTCCTTCGTCAGGGAAAGCTTATACTAATTTGACAGTTTCGAACAATGTTTTATTATGGTAGGGGTGGAGCTGTTGCTAGATAATAATGTAGATTGGGTAGGTAGGTATTAGTGTAGAGTGGGTGGGTAGGGGAACAAATCCATGATTGGGCTATATGACAATATTTTTCTAATATTTAAATAATATTTATAGCCCAATCATGGATTTGTTCCCCTACCCACCCACTCTACACTAATACCTACCTACCCAATCTACATTATTATCTAGCAACAGCTCCACCCCTACCATAATAAAACATTGTTCGAAACTGTCAAATTAGTATAAGCTTTCCCTGACGAAGGAACGTTTGTTCCGAAACCGGTCGGATTTGCACATCAAATAAGTGGTTTATACAAAGTAAAATTATTTCATTAGTCCTATAATATAAATCACGGAAATTTGAAATTATCAAAAAATCATTTCTCCTGTTTTTAAAGACCTATAATAAAAATAATATTATTAGGATCTTTCAGAATTCTTAACATTTTAATCACTCGTATTTTCCAAGAATTATTTCGACGACGCAGATCAAAAGAGAAAAATGACATATTTAACTCATTATTGGATTTATTGTTCTTTACAGCATTTCAAATATCCGATGTCAATATAATCTATTATGAATTTTGAAAAACTTGTTAACTCGTAGAAAATCCTCCACCACAGTCGTCTGTACCTACAGGTCCTGGTTTATGGAAGAAGTTACTCTTTTATGTTGTGTTTTATTTTATATAATTATTCTATATGTGTTTCTATTTATTCGGAAAAAATGTGTTCTTCGGCATGTCGTCACTGGTCACTTAGCCGAGTAATTGACCAATCTCTTATCTCGCCTTCGACTGTCCAACACATTTTCATTTTATTTATGTTTGTTAAAAAAGATCAGATGTCACCGGAGACCAAAATTTCATTAACATTTTTTACTCCAAATAATGTCAGGAATCACTAGTTACAGTAAGTCAAGTCCCTTATATATTTTTATTCTTTCTGATAAACATAAGATTGATAGACATAATTAGCATACAAATAAAAATATTGTAGTTTTTTCGGTCCATTCTCGTCAATCCTGTACATTGATGTGGGGTAATAATATACCCTCTCGGTAGTGCATTTATTTCAGGGTTTCAGAGCCTGTATGACGGGGTGGCTCAGGTTAATGGGGAGGCAAGTCTATAAATAATGCACTTAAAAGATACCCGGAGCACCTAGCCAATGAGGGAATAATGTGAAACATGTCCGTGCTTAAAGTTTGAACTTCAAAATGAGGTATATTTTTGAACGGCTCAAAAGCGCAAATTTCAAGAACACTAACGTTTATTTTTAGCTTCCGTGTTGATTTCGTAAAATAAGGCATTTTAACAAAAAATAATTCATTAGAGTTATGCGTGTGTTTATAATTTTGTTCTCATGTTGTAGATCGCTATGATTTTATTTTAGATTTCAAATATATAATAGATTATTATTTTTTAAATTAGTAAATACATACAAGTAGTTTTAACCATTTTTTTGTGTCATCCGTATCAGATATAATATTTACAATTATTGGGAGTTCAAATGTTATTATGGTAGCCACCTGCCTAAAAAATGTTTGAAAAAATAATTACTATCATTGAGTTAGTGACGTTTTTTGACAAATTTAACGTATAAAACTTCGGTATCTTTCCGGAAGTTTGAAAAAAATTATTTTCATTGAGATAGTGATGTTTTTTTGGACAAATTGTACGTACCTATAAATCTTGATTTGAAATAAATCAAAATTTCACGCGAAGACATATGGTGTATAGACATAGGTATTTGAGTACCTACTTACAAATCTTCTTTCATTAGGACAAAAGTTTCTTAATTATTTCAACTCATAACGTATAATGTGTATGAGCATGTTTCGTCTAATCTCATTAATTAATTTATGAAAACACCTTTAATGAAATTCATCTCGAAAAGCGTGAAACTTCTGATTAATAATGAATTAATTAAATTTAAAAAGAAAGACAAGCATTCCCGAATTACGAATAACCTGACAATATTTGTGAAATAATTTCCAATAAGGCCATGTAAATTCTAGGTTTTGTAATACGTAACACAAGGACTTTTCAAAACATTGAGTCAATTAAGCTACTTTACTGCTCTCTTGTAAGATCGCAGCTGGAATATGCATCTCCTGTATGGTCTCCGATTTATACCTGTAACTTACACCGTTTGGAGAGAGTACAAAGAAAATTTTTTCGATACCGTCAATTCAAATTGAGACAGCCTGTAGTTGAAATCCGCTACAATGCATTAATGTCTGATCTAAACCTACCACTACTTTCTACCCGGCGTACTATTAATGATTTTCTTATACTTTTTAAATACTGAACAATCTCATAGACTGCCCTCAAATGTTAAGTGTTATAAATATTCGTGTCCCTGTTAAATCAACTCGACTCCACCACCTTTTCCACAGTGACAATCATAGCACTAACTATTCCTATCATTCACCGCTAGTGCGTTTTCACCGAACTGCCAATACGTATACAGACCTTTTCAATATTTTCAAAACCCCACCGTCTTGCATCAAAGCAAAAATAACTAGTTATTTATGTAACTGATATGTTTGTAAAATGATAAATGTTTGTTGTACTAATATGCATCGTATGTATGTACTGTATGTTATTCTATAATAATAATAATAATAATAATATTTGGCTAATTTATATAGCGCCGTTTTCGCGAAAAATCACCTCAAGGGCGCTGTACAAATAAATACATAAAATAATAATATTACTGGCTTATAACTAAGATTTACAATTATAACTAGTGACTTACATCTAAGACTTATAGCTAGTGGCTTATGACTAAGACATATAAATGCTAACCTAAAACTGAACTCAATGACATACATGTTTACAATCATGACTTAAAGTTAGAGATTTATAACTAACGTATAAGTATTTACATTTAAAAATACTTCTACACATCTTATACATGTCATACTTTCGCCAGAATCATACACAGCGCCAGAAGAAGAAGGAAGTTTTTACATAATATTACTTTTTAAGGACATGGATGCAAAATTATCGGATTTACGAAAACGTATGGATATTTTAAATAAATTATTGAAATTAATCGCCGATCTTTACCGTATTAAGATGATTCACCGCACAACATTAAACAGATTGAGGTGTTAGATTATCACTGACAGTCTATTGTTAGGTAGATCAATAGCATTTTGACTTTTTCATGAATAGTTGTAGGGAATAGCAAATAAAATAGTATATATTCGTGGATACAAACAATTATTAGAGTATAAATAAACAGAAATAAAAAAATAAAAATTACGAAATTTAAATCAAGTTAAATCAAATGACGAATTTATGGAAATGAGTATTTGAAAAAGTGAGTTTTTAGTTTGGATCTAAATTCCGCTGTGTTGGTTATGCATCTCAATTCCATGGGAAGTTTATTCCAAGCCTCAGGGCCGGATACTCCAAACGCACGATCACCAAAATTAGTGTTCGGATTTCGCTTGGGTTCTTTCAACCTTCCAATTGCAGATGATGTCGCTAATCTAAGAGATGACTGCCTTGGACCTATATTTTCCGGAATGCATAGTTCAGAGATATAGGGTGGAGCCATTTCATTGATAGCTTTAAACACCATCCAGCATAACTTATACTGGATCCTTTCAGGGCACTTCAACCAGCGAAGATTTCGGAGGTGTTCCGAAATGTGCGAAAACTTGGGTACCCCAGTGATTAGTCGTGCTGCGGCATTGAACACCGATTGTAATTTATCAGTTTGACATTTAAGAAGACTTGCATAGATACCATTGCAGTAATCAAGACGTGATACAATATATGAATTCACAAGAAGCTTAGTTGCTTCTGTTGAAAGGTTCCTACGAACTGATTTAAGTTGTCTTAAGTAGAAGAACCCTGTGCTAACGGTCCTATTCACCTGACTTTTCAATGAAAGGTCTGAATCCAGATAAACTCCCAGAAGTTTGACAGTTGTTTTCGCAATTACGTCATTGCCGGAAATAGAAATTGGTGAGTTGTCTATTAGATGTTGACGTCTATTTGTGGCTGCCCACAGAAATTCGGTCTTTAATGGATTGAGCTTCAGTTTGTTTGAGGACATCCAGAAACTAATTGCTTCTAGACACTCAACTGTGCGAATTTTAAGGCTGGTGATCTCATTTGGTGAGCAGTAAAAGTAGACTTGCTGATCGTCGGCATAACAGTGAGAAAGGAGACCAAATGACTCGATAATTCTTGCGACATCATTTGTGAAGAGGATGAAGAGAAGTGGACCCAAAACGGATCCCTGGGGTACCCCTGAAGAGAGTTTTGTGAAGTTAGATTGTTTATTTCCCACCTTCACTGCTTGTGAGCGATTCAATAGATAGGATTGTAGCCAATTTTTTACGTTAGAATGCAAACCAAATGTTACCTCTAGTCTCTTAATGAGAAAGTCGTGATCAATGGTGTCAAATGCGGCGCTCATATCTAAAAGTGAAAGAAGTGCTAACTTACCTGACTCTATGGCAAGGGTAATGTCTGACAGGACACGAAGTAACCCGGTTTCTGTTGAGTGGAATCTTCTGTAAGCGGATTGATTATCGGTAATTAATTTATTTAGGTTTAAGTGGGAGGTTATTTGGGAAGCAGCAATTTTTTCGAGTAGTTTTGCTACGAAAGGCAGATTTGACACAGGTCGATAATTACCCAAGTTGTCGGCATCAAGCTGTGGTTTTTTTATAATTGGGGTAACTACTGCATACTTAAGTGCTTCCGGGAAGTCACCTGTGCTTAGGGACTTATTAAACACGCGAACCAGGTAGGGGGCTAACACGTTGCAACATTTCTTGAGAAGCCACGTTGGGATAGGGTCTAAAACACATTGTTTATTTGGCGAACTTAAAATTAACTTTTCTACTTCTTCTAGCATTGTAGGTTTGAAGGATGACAGTGTTCCTTTGGAATTGGCTGTAAATATTGGCGGGGGGGCAGAAGATGTGGAGGCGCGAATGGATTCTATTTTTTCAGAGAAAAACTTAGAGAAGGCCTGCGGAGTAATGTCTATAGAGGTTTGCACGGTGTTATTAGCGGTGATAGTTTTAACGGAGTTCCAGAGACATCGTGGATTTTTCCGCTCAGAGTCGATTTTATTGATCCAGTATTCGGATCTCTTTGTGCTTATTATTCTTATGTACTCTGTCTGAGCATTAATCCACTCGTCTCGTGGAGTAACGTCGGGGCTTCTTCGGTATAACCTCTCTAGTTTCCGCATTAGCCTCTTCTGACTCCGACACTCTTCATCGAACCAGCCATCAGATTTTCGGACTTTCCGCGTTTTCGAGGTGGTTGGAGCATATTTACTTAGCAAACTTGAAAGAATTTTGTTATACTCCTCGATGAGTTTTGTCGGCGTCTTAGTTTCCCAGCTGCTTTCTATGCACAAGGAAGACTTTTTAAGTTCTTCAAGGAAACTATCGAAATCAAATTTACGCCATTCCCTCGATACTATTGTTCTATATGGCACTTTAGGTGGGTTAAATTCAATTTCCGTGCGAATAAGACGATGGTCTGACAAACCTATGTCAAGAACATTTGCTATCAATGATGGACCATTACACCTGGATACAAAAATATCTAAGATTCCACCTGCATCATGAGTTGGCACATCGACCCATTGACGGAGTCCAAAGCTATCCAATAAGTCAATGAATTTAACAGCATTGGGTGACGTCTCGCGCTCAAGATGAATATTTATGTCACCTGTAATGATGAGAGTTTCAGAAAGTCCTAGTACCCATTCCAAAAAACTCGAAAGCTCCCTAAAAAAGTCTATACAAATCGGTTTCGAACCGGGTCGGTACAGTGTTAGCAATATAAATGACGATCCAGCAGAAGAAACACGGCATCCGATATACTCAAACGTACTGAATGTACCGTTTGCCACCTTGGTAAGCCGCAGTCCTTGTCGGGCTATTATCACAACACCCCCGTGATTCACGTGCGATATGTTATGAGCATGTTCCGTAGCTCGGGGTCGAGCCTCCTCCAGAACAGCATATCCTAGAGCTTGAAGTCTCTTGATTGAATAAGACTCGCCATTTTCATGCCAGCTTTCTGTGACGGTTAGTATGTGGAGATTTTGTTCTCTGAAAATATCATCCACCTCCTCTATCTTGTTGTTTAGGGATCTTGCATTCCAGGAACCTACTGCGAGTCGTCTACTTCTGAAATTGGCATGTCGTTCTAATTGTATTACATTCACGTTATGGCATTTTTCAGGAACACGAAGGTCTTCAGAAACTAGGCTGCTCCGTTCGTCGGTTGGTATGACCGCTTGAATACTCTGTTCTGCCAGAGAGATACTTTTATTACAATCAGTATTATTTTTAAAGTCTTTTTCCTGTCTGCGTAGATATTTTTTCTTGTGTTGACCACCCCGGCAACCACGATACCTAGTTTTAATGTTCGGGTCACGCACAAGGTTATACAAATTTATTTTTTCGACAACTAACGGGTCCAACAAAACAGATTCATTTTTAAAACTTAACAGTGTTGTCCGATTGTAGACAATAGTAGTATTTACACTATGCATCGCGTCACAGAAAAAAACATCGTAAATCACCGCACTAGAACTGAACACTTAGGTCTAGCTGAGTTGGGTCGGGTCCAGCCACGTGTAGAATGCACATGTGTTGATGATCGATGCACACTGACCATCCGATGCAACCGTACTGCATTTTACGAAACAGTCAACGTAAGAATTTGAAAATAAAATATGCGTTATTTTATAAAAACTTAAATTAAGCTGCAAACTGCCGCACTAAAATTATTTTCAATTTGTACAATTAACTTAAAAACGGTAACTGTTATTTTAAGATATATTTCAACGAAAAAAAATTAGGACTTCCCAATATTTTCAATGAAAGCTAAGAGCGATGAAAAAAGCAACCGGCAAGCTTCGAGAGCGCCTTGCGCCTATATATATAATGTTTGTAAATGTTCGATACACTTGTATTATGTATGTAATAGCCCTTAAATTATAATGTTTGAGGTTCCTTAATTAAACACAGGAACTGATTCCTTTGTAAGACGTTTATTGACACTGTTGACAAGTTCAAGGTTATACATCAAGTGACGCGACAGACCTGCCAACTCTCAGCATTTGACAGCTGGTTATATTTATTACCAACATAACATCCTTTCCTCCTTCCATTTTTTTATTATTTTTATATCAAACCAAATAACAATGACAAAGAAACTTAAGAGTAATCACTATGACTAAATCGTACAGGGGGTTTCACAACTCTGCCAGACCTAGTTATAATATCATTATTTCCACTAGTGCTGGGTAAAGGTTCAATAACAATTTCATTTTCCTGACTTGTAAAGTCTTGCCATTTATCGGGATTCTCATAACTTGATTTTGACTTAAGACAACTTTTTTTTATTTGGTTAACATGAACCTTTTTCACCTCTCCTCCGATTAATTGAATTAGATACACCCATGGACTTAATTTCAACTTAACAGTTCCCTGAAACCATTTCATAGGACCTTTCACATGTCTTAAATAGACCAAAACATTATCATTTTCTTTAAATTCTTTCAATGCATTTTTTGTTGATTGTTTGACATTTTGTGATTGTTTACTTTTATTGACATGTCTTTCTTCTGACAAAATATGTAGTGGTGTACGTGGCTCATATGAAAATATTTTAGCCATTGGAGATACACCCGTAACAGAAGTAGGAGTGGAACGATAACTATACAGACAATCTATTAGACGTTGAGCTGGCGATAAAAATTTAGAATTTTTCGAAAACATAAATTTAATTAATATTTTTTTGAAAGTTTGAACAGACCGTTCCGCTAATCCATTTGACTCGGGATTATACGGCGGACAAAATAATAATTTAATTGACTTTTCTTTACAAAAAATAGAAAATTCTTTGCATGAAAATGGGGGACCATTATCACAAACAATAGTTTTCGGAAAAGCGAATCTGGAAAAAACTTCACTTAATTTAGATAACAAATCCGAATATTTAGTATTTTTCATGTAAAAACATTCTACCCACTTTGAATATGAGTCGCAAACTAATAAGTATTTTGAACCTTTTAAATCAAAAAAATCCAAATGGACTCTTTCCCATGGACTTTCAGCAATAGGCCAACTATGACGTACATTTTTGTTAGCATTTTGTACAGACTGACACATTTCACATCTAGAAATAACATCTTCAATATCTTGATTCATACCTAACCACCATACATATGAACGAGCAAGAATTTTTGATCTGACTATACCAGGATGACCATAATGTATTAAATTTAGGACTTTGGACTTAAGAGATTCTGGTATTACAATTCTGTCACCAAATAAAAGACATTTTCCTTTGACTGACAGTAAATTTTTAAACTTGAAATATTTTTTAATTTCTGGACTTGACAAGTTTTCAATCCAACCGATTGAAACATACTTAATGACTTTACATAATGTTTCATCTTTTTCAGAATGACTTTCAACTTCTGAGAATGGAATTAATGGTGTAGACATGTATACAAAATTACATTCCTCAATATTGAATTGTTGTTTACTTGGCAAACGTGACATTACATCTGCTTGAGGAATTTTCAATCCTTTTTTATATTCCAATTTATAATTGTACGCAGACAATATTATAGACCATCTTATAAGACGTGATGCTGCTAAAACGGGAACTTTTTTGTTTTCAGCAAATAAAGACAACAATGGAGCATGATCAGTATATATCGTAAAATGACGACCAATTAAATATTTGTGAAATTTCTTAATTCCAAAAATAATAGCAAGGGCTTCCTTGTGCAATTGGCTATAATTTCTTTGAGCTGAATTTAATGTTGCAGACTCAAAAGCTATAGGAAATTCTTGATTCTTTACGACATGACTTAAGACACAACCGACACCGTATGCACTGGAATCGACTGTAAGACACAATGGTTTTGACGGATCAAATAAAACTAACATAGTTTTATCTGACAAAAGAGACTTACTATTTACAAATGCCTTTTCGCATTCATCAGACCAACACCATTTTACATTTTTTCTTAATAAATTATGAAGTGGTTCTAGCACTGTAGGACACATAGGAATAAAATTCCTATAAAAATTCAACATTGACAAATATGACTTTAGTTGAGTAATATTTTCTGGACACCCAGAAGACTTAATTTTCTCAACTTTCGACAAAGACGGACTTTTGCCTTGACCTGACAAAGTAAAACCTAAAAATTCGAAAGAATTCACAAAAAATTCACTTTTTGACACATTAATTTTTATATTAAACTCATTTAATTTTGACAAAACTTTATCCAAAGTATCAGAACACTCTTTCTCATCTTTACCACCTATACAAATATCATCAATATATGCAGCACAGTTTTTTATGCCACACAAAACTGTATCAATTACCATTTGAAAAACGGCAGGAGCCGATGACAATCCATAAGTTAAACGATTATAGACATATAAACCATTACATGTATTAATTGTAAGTAATTCTTTACTAGAATCTGACACAGACAACTGTAAATATGCGTTTGTTAAATCTAATTTACAGAATACTTGACAACCTGAAAATTTATTAAAAATATCCTCTGGACGTGGAATAGGATATTGATCAACTCTCAATTGTGGATTGACTGTAGATTTCAAATCTGCACATAAACGTAATTTTCCATTTTGTTTAGGTACACAAACTATTGGAGAAGACCAACTACTATATTTAACTTTTGAAATAATGCCTTCGCTTTCAAGACGACTTAGCTCTTGACATACTTCAGCACGAAGTGCATAAGGAACTTCATATGCTTTGTGAAAGACAGGAGTAGCATTATTTTTTAAACTTAAATTCACAGAAAATTCTTTAATTGGTAAATCGTTATTAGTAATCGAAAAAGAATTTAAATATTTTTGTGACAATTTTTTAACAATATTTGTTTTATTTTTCTCGCTGACAGACACTGAATTTACAGTATTATTATGCATATTTGACATTAAAGAACTTATGAAAGTATTTTCCCAAGATGGATTAAACACTTTTAACCAATTTCTACCCAAAATAGCATCAGACGACAGATTTTTTATAACCAATACTGGTAAATCCATTACAACATTAGAATCCACAACATTTACTTTTGCCATAAAAAATCCAAAACAAAATAAATTTTGACTATTTGCTGTGAACAAGTTACCGTAGAATTGACTTAACTGACAAGTTTTGAAAAATTTTAAATACATTTTGTTACTTATTAATGTCGAAGAACTTCCTGTGTCAATCATAAAAGACATATTGATACCATTTACAATTAAATTAATTTTCGCTGTATCAGACACTGACATATTTAATACATTTACATTATTGACACATTTTACGTGATTGATGATTGATTTTGCATTTGGACAAAATTTCGACGTATGCCCGTAAATATTACACTTGTAACATTTCCACTTTTTTGAAGGACATAACTCCGGTTGATGAGTTATAAAACACCTCTCGCATCTTCTGGACCCTTGACGTGATGGAGATGACAGTTGACTTGATGACCTTGAACTCCTTTGACCCTTGAATCCAGTCCTTTCACCCTGATGAAATCGCCTACTAGGACTATTCTGACGTGAAGGGCGATCCTTTGAGACATGACATGTTTTTTTATGTGACATTTTTGACTTGACTTCACAGATTTCCGATGTAACATTTTCTTTGTGTAAAATTTGCTCTGAGCTGTGACTTACTGTCTCAATATTTTTGACAATTAATTTTGCTTTCTCAAAAGTTAACGATTCATCTTCAGATAGCAATCTTCTAGTCATTGCATCATCTTTTAAACCACACACCAATTTATCTCTCAGAGCTTGGTCTAGAAAAGCACCAAAATTGCATGATATTGACAGACTTTTTATATCCGTAATATAATCATCGATTCCTTCGTTAGAATGTTGTTTCCGGTTATAAAATTTATATCTTTGCGCAATTGTACACCTTTTTTCTTCATATTTACTCCTCAGTGTTGTTACAATATCGTTGAAGGTTAAATCTTCTAGATTTTTCGGATGCACCGTTTCTTTTAAAATTTTAAATTTCTCCGCACCGATCAATATACACAAATATCCAATTTTTTCTTTCTCTGCGATATTAATAATTTTTAGATACATTTGTATGCGTTCCAAAAACATATTGAAACTTTCGCAATCTGGTTCGAAATGAGGCACTGGCAAGGTACTACTCGACATGTTGAAAAAAATGTTTTTTCCACGGCGAAATCACTGTTAATACTATTCACACACGTTTTAACTGATAAACTGATTTTCCTCGTCGCCAATTATAATGTTTGAGGTTCCTTAATTAAACACAGGAACTGATTCCTTTGTAAGACGTTTATTGACACTGTTGACAAGTTCAAGGTTATACATCAAGTGACGCGACAGACCTGCCAACTCTCAGCATTTGACAGCTGGTTATATTTATTACCAACATAACATAAATAATAATAATAAATAATAACGGGCGTTTAAATAATAAATAAATATTTGAAAATCTCCTACTACCTCCACAGTTAACGAAAAATGTTGCTTGAGTCAGATGGTGGACTTAGCCAGCCGAGGAATCGAACACGCGACGCCCGAGTGGGACCCAAACGCGATGCTAACTCAGCCGGTCGAAGAACAGTATGATATTATAGATTAACTATATTTAGCTTATGCTTATGATGGTGATATTGAACGACAGAGGAGAAGTATCAGTGTTTTGTCAAATATGATTGCCCGAAGATTCTTCCGATGCAGCAATAATGTTAAAAAAACATTATTTAATGCATTCTGCACTAGCCTGTATACATGTGAAACATGGTGTCAATACCGAGTAAGCTCAATGGAACGTCTCCGGATCCAATATAATGATGCGTTTAGAATCATATTTGGATTCAGAAGGTATAGCAGTGCTTCAACAATGTTCGCAGAATTAGGACTCCGTGGATTCGCCAGCCTGATGGGACACCGGGTCACTGGAGCCAGGATGCGGCTAATGGCCTCCGACAACACGTTGGTGACCGCAGCCTTCCAGCACCAAGCTCCACTCCTGAGTGAGCGATGGGCCCGAGCGCACTCAAGATCACGTCCTGCATAATAATTGATTATTTATTTTTGTTATTATTAATTTTTATTACTATTATTTTTTTTCCATTTATGTTCTTATTTCTTTACTGTGTAAATATATAAATATGTATAACTATATGGGACGTGTGGGATTGCACTATCCTCCCCACATCCTGGACTAAAGATTATTATTATTATTATTAGCTGATAAAGTACGGAAAGACTAAATATTAATTATAAATATGATCCGTGACTAAAATTGTTACCCTTGTGATGAATCTGCACACCTTTCTCCCTAAATTTTATTCTACAGAGTTCATTGTTCGAATACTTGCAAAATTTTACATTTACCGTCATATTTTATATGAGGTACCAAATGAGGTATTATTAGATATAATTTAATACGCGTAATTTTACACAAAATTATAATTAAATCTTGCGCTTCATATCCCACGGCAAGGGAGTTAAATGTCATTTTCTAGAAGGTCTGAGCAAGGGGGTTGGAACTGATTATCCGGAGGGGGTTACAAGACAATATATTTAACGTGGCGTTTATTTAGGATTTCCAGCATCTAATCTAATTTATAAAAGCTGAAATCTGACTCGACAATTCTTAATTACTCGGAATGACCGTGGAACCTCTACGGTTTAGTTTCAGTTGGAATGGCCCAACCGTTTTACGGATTATAATGTTCCAGGATTATGGTTTTAAGAATCCTTATTCCTAAATGGGGAAAAATCCTTACACCTTACACAGTTTTATAGTTTGAATTATTATATTTTTGTGTGAGTACCGCACAACACTCCCAGTGAAACTTTGGCACCCCCAATTAGGTTATGTATGTTGTGAGGCTGAAGTTAGTCGGGAGGGGGAGTAAATGGGGAAGGAAAAGCTGGGGAAGTAAATGGCTATTCCGGCCTGGTCACCAAACACGGCTAGAGCTATTTCAAGCGATATTTCGATTCTGAATGTGTTGGTCTTTCACCAGAGTGATACGTGAAATTATCCACCACTCCTGAAAGTGCAGAAAATATACTTCATATTATGTTTAATTAATAGATTGTTAAGTACCTCGAATCAATCAAATTAAATTAATATGCGCTCGTCGGAATTTGAACCCGTGACCTCCGGATGCGTAGCCAAGGATAGTTACTGTGATATCCGAGGACCAAGATGGTAGTTTAAGAGGTGGCTCATATATGGCACTGGTAACAATAAAGCTGTCAACATAGCAGGGATTCAGACCTAGATAAATACGATTGCAAGCCCAAGGTCGAGACCAAGAATTATCCCAACCGTCATAACCGTTAATAAAGTCATCACCAATGAAAGTGTTTTGTTGACCACGGATTTAAAGAGTTGTGAGATAACCCGGAGTTTTAACAGTAATAACAGGTCAAATTACGTATTTTTATTATTTGTAATATTCTTTTTTCATTTCTTAAAACATTATCTGGTAATTTGGACATCACTGGGACCTTACTTTGTTATTTCAATTACCGTGTTTTACGGCTGTACGAGGATGGAGGTTGCGATTGCTTCCAACCAATACAGATGCGCAGTGGGAGTCAAAATAATCGCACAGTGTTTTTAATTATTTCATGGTGCTTTCACACAAAGGAATTAATGAATTCCGTTAAAATCAGAAATAAGTAAGTAATCAATGTGGATTGTTAAAAATTATTGTTACGCGAATGAAGGAAATGAAAGATCGAAGGCGAGTGGAAATGAAGAATCTAAATTTGTTACAAATTGACATAATATTAATAAAAATAAATGTTTTGTTATCTTCCCTTTTTTGTTACAAGTAGAGGTAGAGATAGTGATATCCTCACTGGGATCTCCGGTGCTAAGGATTTTATTTACATTTTAAAATTTAATTACATGAATAAAATCCAATAATTTACGAATACTCCATCAATGATGTGATGCTAACAGCTGTAACCGAGGTGAATGATTTGGGTGTAAACTCTGATCAAAAACTGAATTTTATTAACCATATTGAAATTACATCAAATAAAGCTTTGAAAATGTTGGGATTTGTAATAAGAATTTGCAGTCAATTTAAAAATATTCAAACCTATAAAAATTTGTACATGTCTTTGGTTAGGAGTCAAATTGAGTACAACTCTACAGTGTGGGCACCTAGTTACGCTAGTCATTCGCTCACGATAGAAAGAATCCAAAATAAATTCTTAAGATTTATTAATTTTAGAATGGGTATTACAAGGGATTGTGTCAACTATGATTATCTACTATGCCAACTCAATTTATTAAAATTATCTGAACGTAGAATAGTTAATGACCTAACATGTTTATATAAAATCATAAATTCAATAATTGACAGCCATGAACTTGATTGATTTCTTTTCATATACCTCGTAAACCAACATCGAGGCAATATCTTCCGTTCTATTGTGATTCAGCGCCCTTGAGGTGATTTTTCACAAAAACGGCGCTTTATAAATTATCCAATTATTATTATTATTAACTCCAACACAGAATCACAGTTGTATACCCCCGCTCGCCGCATACAAAATTTGGGTAATGACTATAAAGATGTTGTTGACATATTCAACACACCATTCACCAAATATAAACAAGTCATTACCCAATTTATATTGAAAAGAAGAACATCAAATTTAATTTAATTAACCGAACAAACTACGTAGCTCAGCATCGACCTACGAGACCTTACCAATGTATTGTAATTTTCCTAGTATTACATTTTTCCATCTTGCATGGCGGAGTATTAGTTTCGATGTCATTTCGTTTTTTACTTTGTTTTTGCTTTAGATGTTGTTTTGATTTTGTCTAATATTTTGCTTTTGATTTTGTTTTTGATTTTGCTTTGATTCTGTTGTGCTTAACTTAGATGTTCTTTGTAATAAATAAAAAAAACTAACGTGTAAAAGCCCAGCCGGGGGGAAATTCATAATAAATAAATATTTTACTATAGATTCTCAACTAGGTACTTACTTCAGATATCTTTACTAACAGACTGAAGAGAGATTGCTTTTAAATGTATTATTTTATTAAAAATGATTTTTTTTTTAAACCAAAACTATTATTAAATATTTAACTGACAATCCTGAAACAGTTAGCTAATTAGCAATACCTGCTTAATAATTTCAAACAAAGATAACTTCGAAGGTAACAATAAACTCAATGCAAATTTACTCTATTTAGTGCTTATAAATACTGTTGACAACTTTTTGACAAGTCCCCTTTGTTTAGGTACATCTTTTTTTATTCTAAATAATCCTATCTAAATTTTATGTTCTCTGTTATTATAACATTGATATATTTTTTTTGTATAGTAACAGTAGTTTAGTGAGTCTAGTTTTTGCACTGATAATAAGTAGTTTAGTAACACATAAGTAGTTTAGTATCCTTCACCTAAATACTTGCTACTTTGTTAAATGTTCATTTCTACTTTGTTATTATTGATAATCTCCTGTGTATCACTGTATACTTATAATATCATGTACTCACTTCAATGTAAAAGCCATGCTATGGCGTTTAAATAAATAAAAAAAAAAATAAAAAAAAATTAAGTAATTACAACTACCTATTATTATTTCGGTTTCAGTATATGTGTATCAGCGTATAATCTATTTCTGATCTCCCTGCATTTTGTATGCAGATTTTTATTTAAGATTTAGATGATATAATGTTGTTGTGTTTTAGAGTGAGAGTGGGATTTTATTGTAGGATTTAGTATGTACCCAAATTGTTGTATTTGGATATGTTTTTGACCGAGATCTGGCGTTTCTAATATACGAGTTAGTTATTATTTATTGTGATTTGTATTTATAAATGTGCAGAAGAACGGTTTTATAATACAGTTGTTTAATTGACATGGGTTAAGAATGTTGAAGATTTTGTCAGCGCAAGTTCTTACAGGACTTTAAGTATAATTTTGAATACGGCTTTTTGGGTTTTAATTAGTGGATTAAGTATATCGATGGCGGAAATTTGAAATAGTGCAAAAGACAAAATATAAAATTTTCAAAATTATTTTATTTTTAATTTTTCAGAAAAAAATCCTCAAAAAATTCACGTCGTAAAAAACACACTGATTTTCCTAGAAATATTTCAAAAACGCCGGTCGAAAGAGTGAAAAAGGAGAATAATGAGATTTAATCCATTTTTGGATTTTTTGTCCTTTACAGCATTTCAAATTTCCGCCATGGTCATTTGCACTGCCCCATCCGATAATACCGTATTTTAACAGTTATTGACAAAGAGCCATCTAAATCTAGATTAAATCTTTTTAATGAAGACTTTTCTGAAGGTTTTTAAAAAAATAAAAAGTTTTATTCATTTATTTTATTATGTCAATAACTAATGTATTATATTACGAAAACACACAAGTAAATTTAAGGATTCACTCATATGAAGCACTAGGGAAAATTCCTTTTCTTTAAAACTTCGGCAGTAACGTATTTTATAATCATAATAATAAAAATATGTTTTATTGATGTGGTATAACTATAATGTTATGTAGGTACAAGTTGAGGTTAGATCATATTTCTCCGCATTTTTTCCGTATAAACCGTTACATATTTTCATTTACATTTTATATTTATTGATAATATTTTACAAAATCATAACAATAAAATTCTTATTATAGGATTTTTTAAATATTTATATTGAGGGATCAGTAGGATTTATAGGTTCAATTAGAAATGCCACAGAGCCGAACCCTCTGATATGAAAATATCTGGAGTCGGTGAACATGTTGTTCTTGTATTGTTTTGTATTTATAATACTTATATAGTGCAATTGCATAGCGTGGGTTGACTAGATGATCATTTGGGGAAGTGCGTGAAAGGGTTTAGTTTTTCCTTCTTTTTTTTTTTTTTTTTTTTTTTTTTTTTTTTTTTTTTTTTTTTTTTTTTTTTTTTTTTTTTTTTTTTTTTTTTTGGGAAAATTTAACCCGGACATTTAAATCTGGTTAATAAATTAATAATAATAACAATAAAAGAATTTGGCATTCTCAGACTATAAAAATATTACCATTTGTTATTTCGGCTACTGGCATTAATTATACCGAGCTCTCTCATTTAAAATTTATTTATTTAAGATTTGTCAAATAATTTATATATAAAAATGCAAAAATCAGTAATATTAAATACATGTAGGATTAAAAAAGATTTATTAAATATTTATATTGAGGGATCAGTAGGATTTATAGGTCCAATTAGGAGTTCCACCGAGCCGAACCCTCTGATATGAAAATATCTGGAGTCAATGAATTATTTTCCCATTTGTTCTCTGGTAGGTTGACAAGTTGTTCTTGTATTGTTTTGAAATTATTATACTTATATACCTAGTGCAATTGCATAGCGTGAATTAACCAAATGATCATTTGAGGAAGTGTGTGAAAGGGTTTAGTTTTTCCTGTGGGGAAAATTTAACCCGGACATTTAAATATAAAAAATGTTCCTTAATACATTTTTATAAATAATTTATAAATTTTCTTTATTTATCATTGATTATACTATAAAAATATACATATTATATTATAAAACAATCACTCCTCAACTATACATTCAGGATTTCTCCTGAATGAAGCTGGTTTTCAGCAGCACCTCTAATATTCACAAATAAAGCACATTTCGGGAAGGACAATATTACAAGAAATTTATATTTACACAAGAATACGATTTTAAAAGGGGAGTTCACTGAAAAGTACATAGATTTAAAACAGACTAGACACACTTGATACAGTTATTTGAAGAATATTTCATAAATACATTTCAAAGATATACGAGACTTCCAAAGAAGGATTGCTAAATATGTCACTGCGTTATAAAGCTGCTGAGAAAGTAGATGTTACATATAAATTATGCAACTATGAAGGGGTACCTACATTCACTAGTAGTAAATTGTCTTTGTGTTTTTAAGCACTGGTATCACCAGTTTGTCTATCTATGGAGATGTCAGTGAGAAAGAAAAAAAAAGGATTCTTTGTCAAAACACGGAACGATCGGAGCTCTTGGCTGTATTTTGCCGACGAATCAATCTGGAGCTGGAGTACGAGGTGTGATTTTTATAAACGAGAGGAGAATCTTAATCCGGAGTAATCGGAATGCCCGACGAGGCAATTTTCTCTCACATTGTGGTGACTATCTCACAAAGTCAACACAAAGATCGTATTTAGAATTCCTTTCAACCTCACCTGAAATCTGAATTGGATTGTAGGCTGTTTTGCTACCCGGTGAGAATGCAGGATAGTTGCAGGTCTCACCCAAGGTCCTTACAACACTATAATATGGAAAAATGGATCGCCAAGTGTGTGATCGCCTGAATTATAGATTTTGACACTTTCTTCAAGAATCAATTGGATCTCGAAGGATCGTTGGACCGATCCTGTTTGCTACAAGTGACAAAAAGCCTCTTGGTAAAGCGATACAGATTAGGATGTAGGGTGATCTATGTATAACATGTTTATCTTACAATATAACCTTTTTATTGCTGATTGGAAACTTTGCTTTTGAATTGTACCATGAATTTGTAACACCTTCATTCCCAAATTGCTTGTACATTGGGTACAAACCTGAGGTAAGCAGTTCTCATTGTTTCTTTTTTGTTTCTGCTGAATAGGCAGGATGGCGCCCCAACACTTTAAAATCGGTCACATAAGTTGCCCGTAACAATATATCCATTAAGAGGTTTTGCCAATATTTTTTGGTTTGATGCAGGAAGTTTTAGGTTATTAGGTAATGCGTTAAATTGCGTATGTGCGACGTACTTAAGGAATTAATTCCAAATTCAGTAATTTGAGTAGATGAGGATAGGCGTACTTGAATTTGTGATCGTGTTTTGTGCTGGTGTACGTCGGAATTAAAGGCTGGTTTAGTGTTGGTGTGTGAGGAGTTTATACCTATTATTTGTAGAATAGTAGTTGTGAAACTATATTTTGGCATTGAAATTGAAATTCATGTAGCTCAGGACGAATAATATGGGACGAGTATAAAAAGCAGAACATTTCAAATTGCAAAATTCGTGAAACCAGAAATCAGCGTTTGAGTATTTTGGCTGCTTTAGAACAGATTTTTTTATGTACGTAGTTACCGCTGAGAGATCTATTGAAAATAGTTCTTTTATCCCATAAATTATGATTGTAGATATGTAACGGAATTGCGAGCTACATACGAGCCCTCAATAGCAGGACTGTATCCCAAAAAAAGTCAAGAGCAAGGATATTGTCGAGAATTCAAACTATCTGAAAATATGGTTCCACTTTTTACCTCCAATTAGTTCATTTTGATCTCCAACGCTCCCAACGGTCTATTGGCGAAAGATCGGAAAATACCGAAACCAATCCCGTGCCCTGCTACTCGCGTAATAATAGTGAAATGGTTTCGACGAGATATTAGTACGCAAGAGCGCCTCTTCGACAAACCCGTGATTTTTCACGCGCCTACGCTAGTTAGACAATTTATTATATTAAATGAAGTTCAAAGGCAATTTAATTTCAAATGCTTTAAAAATATCTGAGAAGAGTTTGTTAATTTTGTACTTGATTTTCAAGCAAAATTCCCGGTCGTTGAATTTTCCACAAAATTATACGCATTAATAATTTTAATGGATTTTTAATCCCTACGGATGAGTTAACCCTTTTGAAGAAGTTCTTAGAACTTTTTTATGTTTTTAATCTTTTTAATGTTTTTGTAGATTTTAGAATACCAACTTAAGCTGGGAAGTAATGAATTGAAACAGAAAGATGTGAAAATCATTTAATCCTTGAATTTTACAATTTTAATTTGTTTTGTCTTTACGTTTTTAATTATTTGAGAAAGAGGCAATTATTTATAAGGCAAAGACAAGGCGTTGAAAATAAATAAAGCGTTGGCGGATACTTCAATTTTATTTAATTATTAACAAAGGAACAGGACTTTCAAAGTTTTCAGATTGATTGAATTTAAAGTCCTAAATTTAGACAAAGGTTATCGAATGAGGTTGTCACGATAATAAATCATTTTTATTAGATAACTAAAATTGATTATTCGTGTTGCTGCTATTATAAGGAGGAAGCGGAATTTCAACACTAATTTTAAGAAACATTTTTCTTTTTGAACAATTGAACAACAAAAATCAAGTAAAATTGCTGCTTGTCTTATTATTTGACAACTAAGTGGATATTCCCACGTTGCGAGATGTATTTTTTCTCACCGTTCGAAGAACTCACATTTTGTAGTTGGTGTCACAAAACTGTGACTCCACTGTAAATTGGCGTTAAGTGCTGCAGAGCAAAGCCTATGCAACCCTCGAAGGACCAGTCCTGAAACTACGTGATCGCTAAGTCATACGGGACGATTAAATAGCATACACTCGCAAAACCTGATGGATAGTCAGTCGATAGTGCAGATCTGTGCTTTTGGAAAATTAGATAAGCCCAGATTGGAAAAAGGAAAATAGGACTCACCGTCGTAGAAGGGGCCTCGCTGAACTGCAGTTTGTGGTGTACACTCATAATAACACCACTAATAGCGCAGAATGTTGATATTCAAAACATCACAAACATTGACATCACCGCGGCTGCTAAAAAATTAAAAGCCAAAACTTCTTTTGGACCGGATCTTATTCCGTCATTCGTATTAAAGGGCTGTTTTGAGCCCTTATTAACACCTCTCGCGTATATTTATAATCTCTCACTTAACTCCGGAATATTCCCAGACGTGTGGAAGATCTCGAAAGTTACACCGTTACATAAAACTGGTGATAAGGCTCCAGTCTCTAATTACAGACCAGTGGCGATACTATCCTCTCCAGCCAAGTTGTTTGAACTAATAATTCATAAATTCATTTATACCCAAGTTGAACCCTTTATAATTGACCAGCAACACGGTTTTAGGTCTGGCAGATCTACTGTGTCTAATCTAATGGTTTTTACGGAGTACATAAGCTCTTGATAGCAACAATCAAGTAGATGTATCATACAACGACTTCGCAAAAGCCTTTGACTCGGTAGATCCGCTTATTCTCCTAAATAAACTCGACCAATTTGGATTTTCAGCGAAACTTCTACGTCTATTTCTAAGTTATTTCTCAAACAGACAGCAATACGTAACTTATGGTATATTTCAATCTTCCAACTTCATCACAAACTCTGGAGTTCCGCAGGGGTCAAATCTTGGACCCTTTCTTTTCTCGCTATTTATCAACGACATTTATCATTGCATAAAATTTTCTCTTATTCGCGGATGACCTTAAACTATTCCTTTTAATAAAATCTTTGGAAAATTGCTTGCAGCTACAAAGTGATATAAATTCTATCGTCGAATGGAGTCACACCAATAAATTAGGATTTAATATTAAGAAATGCTCTATCATGTGCTACACCAAGGCGAACAAAACGATTTACTTTAACTACAAAATGTCTTATTCGTCTCTTCAGCACATTGTTATTTTGAGAGATTTGGGAATCACATTTGATGCGCACCTAACATTTCACGTCCACATAGAGACGATATGCAGCAAAGCTCTAAGAATGCTAGGATTTGTGCTAAGCAACTCCAGACACTTTTGCAGCTCAGCCGCGATTCGTTTGCTATACTATAGCTTAGTACGTAGCATTTTGGAAAGTGGTTCAGTAATATGGGGACCAGTGGATTTAACATACTCTCAAATGATTGAGAAAGTGCAAAAGAAGTTTCTGAGATATTTGTATCTTAGAGACTTCGGATATTATCCCTGGTTATATCCATCAGCCTTTTTGTCCGGCATGCTGGGTATTAATAGCCTCGCCGAAAGAAGGAAAACTGCTTTGCTGACAACAGCATATAAACTTTTAAACGGTAACATTTGTATTCCCGATATATTACAAAAATTTGAGTTTTATGTCCCCGACAACTTCACAAGAGCACGCAGACACAGAACTTTTGTTGTTCCGAGATGCAGAACTAACTTACCATTAGTAATGCCGCTCGGAAAAATGATTATTTTACTAAATTTCCTGCCCCCTGATATAGATATTTTTAAACTAAATATTGATCAATTCAAAAACGCTATTATTACTTAATAAAATAAAATGTATGTTTATTATTGGTTATGTAACTGTAAATGTGCATTTAAAATAAAATAAATAAAAAAATAAAAATAAAAAAAATAATGTTTAAATTTAAAAATGGTAATATTCTTATAGCAAGAGGTTATGATACGTGCACCCTCTCTGAGATGTTATTTTGCACTGAACAGCAAAGTACACTCTCACCTCTCCAAAGTTGATTACTTTTTCTTGCAACGATTTTTCATGGTGACATTTAGGATGGAAAGATTAGGTAGGTGGGATAAATTCCGGATTTTGACATATGCTACCCACCAAGTCTGCGAATGCAATACCCAATGAATCCCATACAAAGATATTCAAATTTCAATATATTTGATCCCATATAATAATGCGCGAAAAGTTGTTATACCTACGAGAAATCGAATCTGGTATGAATTTATAAATCATTTTAGCAAAGCGCATAACAGTGCGAAATAATTTGATAAAAGCTTTCCGCTCCCCTTTCCTCTCAAAAATGTACGATGTTATTGCAAGCGTGGAACAAAAATAAAGCATTGATCAACTCAACTTTGACTTTCTTTGCACAAGAAATTGCCTTCTATCGCCAATGTAAACATTAATGGCTGCAACGTGAAACTTGGAATATAGTCTATTATTATTAGAAAGTTCTGGAAAACTTGTATGTGTTCAGCGAAGATAATCTGTAAGCCTAAAATCATCGTGCCGCTCCGATAGCTTGGGCAGAATTCGCTGGAAGGCGGCAGCGGCGGAACTTGACACTACCTGGAAGAGGTAGCCGGTGCCTGGGACATTATGAGGGGAGATTTGTAGGTCAGGACCCTTATTTAGCACTCAAGTAACTCGCAGCGAACGGATCGGACTGCAGACGGGGTATTAATGACATAAAATGGCACTTCCTGATTACACTACCAATTTTTTAATTAATGATTATAAGTAGCATGTTTCTCTTCAACATAATAAAAAAAGCGAAGAGAAACCAATTACAAATTTTAGTGTTTGTAATTGACTGTCAAAGCGTCACTCGTTCCTCTGCTAGCAAAGTTCTTCATTGCTAAACGTAACTTCTAAATATTTGACTATATTTAAAAAATATTATTTTTTTAGTTTAAATAACTGCACGGTCTCGCCCGAGATTTCAACCAAAGGAATAGAATAAACGATGTGGTTTCTCGTCTTATTTTTTTGACAGTTAAATGTGAGGTGAAAATAGTTGTTTTGCCGTAGAAATTCCAAACAAAAAAAAATCCGAATTTCTAGATGCCCTAGTTTGAGATTTTTTGTTGGTTCGGGTTTTATACAGGTTCAGATTTTGCAGTTTCAGATTCAGTTTCATAGATTTTCGGTTTTATAGAAGATCATATCTTTATGAAGATAAATAAAGACAAAACAACGCTGCTGACTGTAGGCCGAACGCAACATCAGATGAGAGTAGAGATGTCAGGAGTTACACTAAAGAACACCAAGGAGTTTGTCTTCCTCGGGAGCAAAATAACATGGGACGGTCGGTCTAAGAGCGAGGTCGACAGCCGTATACACCAGGCTAGAGTTGCATTTAATAAAAGGTCGAAAATAATAGAATCGAATAATATAGACCTAAAACTGAGAATACTCCTCATCAAGACCTATGTATGGAGTATCTTGATGTACGGCTGCGAAACATGGTGCCTATCCGAAAGAGATAAACGGAGACTAGAGGCTTTTGAGATTTATTTATTTATTTATTTATTTTTTCATGTTCTCCGTAAAACGGTTATTCACCAATACATTATGGAGAAGATTACAAATTTGACAAAAAGTATAGTAAAATACATAAAAAGGTCAGTTTCACTACTTTGTGACATACGTCAAAAGATAATTGTTAAACTGCCTGTAGGTTACATTAAAAATGTCAATGGTCAATGCAGACTCGTTGAGCAGTTCAGTCGCTCTGTTGACTGGCGCGTTCTGGTAGGCAGAAGTCCTCGCATGGAGCGTAAAAAAGGGTATGGGACCTTCCACGAGTATACTTGTCTGGGACATATAAGTTAATTTCTTTCAAAATAGGTGGATTATGTATAGTTCCAGAGATTATCTTAAAAAAATGTTTTCCTAAAAATATTTTTCGGCGGGCTTCTAATGTATTAAGATCGAGCATTCCTGCTAAGAATAAGGATGGATACAGGAAAGGTTAGTACATATATTCTCTCATATATAGGTAACGCATGAATCTCTTTTGTACTTTTTCTATTTCGAGAATACGGTTTTGCTCAGAAGGGGCCCAAATAATGGAGCTATATTCCAAGATACTGCGAACAAGTGCTTCATACGTTCTTCGGATTGCGATTCCATTGGTAAATGATCTTGAATTACGAAGAATAAATCCAAGCATTTTGTTGGCACGGGAGACAATATCAGATATTTGGGATTTGAAAGAGAGACTTGCTTCAAAAATTACGCCAAGGTCTCGAATCTCACTTTTACGTGTCAATTCATGTTCATTAATGTGGTAGGGGAACAGGAATGTATCTTTGGATCTTGTAAATGTAACGACACTGCATTTCTGAATGCTGAAGGTTAAGTTGTTCAGTTCCGACCATTTGACAAGAGAATCAAGATCGTTCTGCAGAAGAATGGAATCGATGTAACTTTTGATTGCTTTGAAAAGTTTTATATCGTCAGCAAAAAAAAGATATTTTGAGTGGTTTACGGTGTTGCCAATGTCATTGATGAATAAGAGAAAGAGAAGGGGTCCTAGATTCGATCCCTGGGGAATCCCGGAGTTAGTTTTGTATTCGTGAGAGAGATGGTGTCCGTAACTGACATACTGACGATGATTGCGTAAGTAGCTAGCCACAAAAGCGAGGAAATTCTGAGAGAATCCGATGTCACTTAATTTTTTTAATAAAATATCTTGGTCGACTTTATCAAATGCTTTCTCGAAGTCTGTATAAATCACATCAACATGTACAAAATTTTCGAATGAATTATTAATATAGGTGGTGAGATTCATAAGATTCGTTGAAGGTGACAGTGTGGGACGAAATCCGTGCTGATTTTCGGTGAGTGCGTGTTTTGTTTGGTTATATATCTGTGAATAAATTATGGTTTCTAAAAGTTTTGCGGGTGCTGACAACACAGCTACAGGTCTGTAATTATCTATTTCTGACTTTTTTCCTTTTTTGTGTATAGGCGTTACTTTCGTTAGTTTCCACATTTCCGGAAAGATATTTTTGCGAAGTGATAGGTTAAAAATATGTTTTAGAGGTTGAATAAAATAACTTGCATGTCTTTTGAGGATTATAGGTGGAATACAATCTGGGCCGACGGAGTATTTAGGTTTTAGCTTATGGAAAGCTGTAATAATATCGTCATCGTTAATTTCATGAATTTGTACAGGTAAAGAATTAAATGACGATGAAGCTATAGAGGATATGTCAAGTTTGGGGATATTGTCGCTAAATACTGATTGAAAATAGTGTGCGAAACCTGCGGCGATCTCAGAAGATCCGTCATATTTATTGTCTTTGTAGTCCATGTGGTTAAGTTTGTCACAGCCGCGGCGTTTATCGTTAGTGTAAGACCAAAATCGAGTTGGGTCTGTTATTATACTGTTCTCGGCCTCACGTGTAAAGTCAGTGTAGGCTTGACCAATTAACCGTTTGATTGATTTTCGCAAAGTTTTAAAGTAAGCTAAGGCATGTACGGATTTTGTTTTTTTCCAAAGATGGTGCATTTTAGTTTTTTCTCGTATGAGGTGAATGATTTCCCCATTAAACCATTTCGGATATTGTCTAATATCTTTGAGCATACGTGTAGATCTTTTCTTAAAACAAATGTTGAAAATATTATTGAGCTGTTCATAAAACATTTCGACAGCTAGATTTACGTCAAGGCAATCGTAATGATTCCAGTGATGTTGTTCTAAGGCATTCTTAAGTGTATTATCTGAGCTTTCGTGGAAAATCCAACCCATGTTTATGTCTGGAGGCAATGTGTCTGTTTGTATATGTGATTGAGTTGTGTAATCGAACGTGAATGAAAGTGAAGGGTGATGAATATCCTCTCTGACTAATGGGGAGTCATGGCGGCAGATAACAGCATTTTTAGAATGTATATTACTTAATACTAAGTCTAACATGTGTGCATTTATGTTATAAACAGTGTTGAATTGTGTTAAATTATAAAAAGAACAAAAGTAATCGAAAACGTCAATTGGGTTTTTCCCTGAGGGAAAGTTGAAATCCCCGAAAATAATAATATTTTTTGATTGTAACTTTACACTTTCACTTATAGTTTTGTCGTAAAATAATTGATACTGTTCAGATGTTGTATTTGGAGGAAAATATACAACACATATATAAATGATGACATTTCTATGCGATATTTTCACCCATAAATCTTCACCTTGGGTTTCCATGCAGTCCATTCTTTCCGCGTGTGAGTGGCTGTCAGCTCGGAGGGCTAGGAGAGTCCCTCCTCCGCGACTGCCTCTGTCCTTCCTGTAGACGTGGTATAGGTTTTCGAATAACTCCGACGAAAAGGTGCTTGAAGTTAGCCAAGTTTCGGTAAGAGCAATCAGAAGTGGTTTCTGGCACATTACGTTTGTCATGAAGTCGATAATTTTATTATTCAGACTTCGAACGTTCTGGTATATTCCACTAATGTTTATCTTTTTCGGATGTCGTATCGACCGTCTTAGTTTGGGGTCGTGGTCTCCGAAATGACCACTCATTGAAGGCCACATTTTCAGGCTAGATTGTGGGGTCCAAGAAAAACCGGAAGTAATTTTCCGGTATGCCTATTTTGAAGGCAGCATAACGTTCATGCCTCGTGAGCAGTTTTTCGACAGTGTAAATTAAATCCGGCTTCTTCTTTTTTAAGAATGAAGATATGTTTTCTTCTGTGGTATTCGGATGAAACATGAATACATGCAGATGTAGGTTTTTGGGAATAGTGACCAAGCTGTTGTCGATAGACCCTGTCCCTTTACAGATTGGCCGAGATCGTCGTCTACCGTTGACGAGGGCATCGCTATACGATGTTATTGGCTGGGTTGGCAGCTTGGGCACAAGAGGCTGTATTGTACTCTGTGGTTGTGGAGCAGAAGACGCCGCTGCAGCAGATGTGGAAGCAGAATGTACATCTTCCTCCGGTTTTCCTTTTTTAGCAGTGGATCTTGTGGTCATTTTGCGGGTAGTGGGCGGCTGGACGCCGCTAACCAATTGGCCGGGGCGTCCGGCTAGAGCGGCTAAGGTAATAGCAGGAGCGGGGGCGGGTGCAGGAGTGGAGGTGTCCCAGACGGCTGCCTAGTGATATCACCGTACGCTGAGCGCACACACACATTGAAGTCTGGCGCCGGCGCTAGTACCTGGGGAGTACCTTGTCGTGCGATGTCACCTGCAGTTACGTTGTACGAGTATTTGCATGATGGGTACACAATTTTAGCACTACCGACACTTTGGTCACTTAAAATTGAACGAATCGTGGTCAGTTCTCTACCGAAATCCTCGATTTGGCCACTCAAAACATCGACCGTTTTAATCAGGGACTGAATGATATCACCATACTCTTCCATTTTGTAAATAGACTAGAACGAACGATTAAAATGAATATTATCGAGAGCCGATGACAGAAGACGTGCGTCGCGTGTTGGCGCTAGATGGCGTAGAGATGTGGTCCTATAGAAGACTATTAGGAATTTCCTGGAGAGACCACATTACAAATGAGGAGGTTCTCTAAAGAATCGAAGGAGGAAGGCACCTGCTCAGGACCTTGTCCAAAAGGCGCGCAAGATGGATCGGCCATGTAATAAGACAAGAAGGCCTCTTGCATGCCATAATAGAGGGTATGACCGAGGGGACAAACGCTAGGGGACGCCCATGAAATTGCTGCAAACCAATCCCACGATTGAAACCAGAGAGAGAGAGAGAAGATCATATATAATACCTCTGACATAATATACTGAATATTTATACGAAAAAAATATACTATTTATATGAAAGAATTTACTTAAAAGAGTTAAAAACTGTGATTTGATGTGATTTAAGATTGTCGAGGTCAATAGTTAATTAATTTACTTTCAGAATTTGATCCGCGGTTCATCCCCTTTTCGAGCTTCAATATCTCTCTTCAATATCTTCTTCTCTCAAATGATCAAATGCAAGTTTGTCCGAAATGTTTGATTAAGAAGGAGGGAGAATTGCATCATGGTTCCGAATACCCTAAAGTCAACCGACACAATCCCCGCTGCTACTTCAGAAAACCGCATCCAAACTTTACCCCAAGTCTTGAAACTTTCCTCAGTAATTAAAATCTCCGCTAACCAATTTTAAGCTTCGATTTCTTTTAGGGGTTGAATATGAGATATTTAATTTTACAGCTGTATTAAAAACCATTCTTTCTTTTCGCGAACTTTCCGCGAAACATATTTATCTTCCAAACTGTTTAAGAGGAACGGCTTAAATTTTGTATTTGAGGTCAAAATACTTAACCAAGCTAAAACAAAAAATCCAAATTTATACCAAACTAGCTGGTACCCGGCATGCGTTGCTATGCCATTTAATAAAGAAATTGTTTCTAACTGCGTGTTCTTTCCCATTTTTCTCGTTCCCCTTCCGACTGCCCTTTCTCTCCCGCGTCCCCTTCCCCTCTCGCGTTCCCACTCTGCCTCCTCAACCTTCCCTCTCCCGACTCCACTCCCCCTGTCGGTCGTCTCCCGAACCCCCCTCCCGAGTTCCCCCTCTCCTCTTCCCCCTCTCCTCTGTCGCATTCCATAGGTACATTCAATTTTCAAACAGCTCTCGTGCAACCTTTTGCAAATTTCATAATGCCAGAGCTCACCAGTAGTTTTATACAAACCTTGTCCTGACAATAACAAACACACAAAAAAAATAATTATCGTATTTGGTGCAGTCGTTCGGAAGTTATGCGCGTACATACATTTCGGCGATTCATTTTTATTTATATAGAATAGATAGATAGATAGATATTTAGTACGAACATGTACTACATTATTTATTTGTATTATGGGTCATCAAAGGATTGAATTTTTCATGATTCTAGGGGTAGTTTTGAAATTTTTTTGCGAGTTAATAATGAAAAATCTTATCCAACATCTATAATGAAATATAAAATATATAAATAAAAAAACACTCAGTAAAAAAATGTTTTTGGGCAGAAATTTTAATTTATAAGCGATAAATTTGTGTTCCAACGTAAATCGGACGTTTTTAATTGATAATTTAAGCCCAAAGTATTTTTCTTAACATTTTATATTTAAATAATAGTTGGGCAAATTTAAAAAAAATATATTATCATTATCTCACGAATCATTATCTCACCAAAGTTGCCTCTGAAATCATAAAAAATGAAATTATTTAATAGCCTACATTTATATATTTATTTATTATTTATATATAACGACCCAAAATGTAAATTCTAAATACATAATCTAGCACATATTCTAGATATTTGCCAAACTTTTTGATTAGAAAAATAATTATTCAGTATCGGCAAGTATTTTGGCCTAAAATTCAAATTAAAGTTTAGTATGAAAAGGTCGCGCAGCCGTTCTTCGCAACTGTTCTAGAATATCTCACCCTGGAATACACTAAAATAATTATTAAACGCTATTAAAATTTCTAAGAATTTTTTTATTATACAGGCACCGTTGCAAATGATCTTGATATGACTTATTTCAACCGTAATAAAATGAGATATTATTCGTTGAATAAAGCCAAATTGACTTATGTTGTAGGATTTATAAGTGAATGCATTAAATAGCAAGATATTATTAATTGTTTATCAAATAATACGTTGATGAAATGAAATTATATAATCAAAGCATAAAATATTTATCTACCTTGATTTATGTGAGAAGAAACTATTACCAAAAGGTGAGTTTTATTTTATTTTGAAAAACTCTGAAAAAAATATTGAAATGTTTCAAAAATATCTTCGCAATTATTTAAATTCCCACATTATATTATAAAACCATTATCGAAAAGGGGTTCGTAAGTTGAAGATTTTGAACTTTAAAGCAGTTTTTATAAGCCGTGATTCTTTATTTTTTCTGGGCTAATAAAAGAACTTACTAAAAAATTCTCGATATTTTTCAAATGCCAAGATGTGTTCTACTCGCAGTGTTTAATGACAGCATCTAATAGCCTCTCCAGACTCACGGCGAGAAGCCCCGAGAACACCCGAGAAGCGTGAATGTGATGAGTTTCTCGCATTCTCTTTCTCGGGCTCACCTGTTCTCGGGTCACTGTCGGTAAATTTGGCCGCTTCAAAGGATTTCTCGGGTGAGAAGCGAGAAGACTACTACACTCACGTTTTGTCTCAGTGTTGTTTAGTGAGCGGTTGAGAGTAGACGTGCGTTATATTTTTGTTTTTGTTTCGAAAATTTTGTTTCCTTGAGTTAAAATTGTGAAACAATCAACAAGAATTACAATTTATCGCACAGAGCCAAACCTGCAGCATTTTGAATATCGTCTGTAATGTCGTCCATACCGGATGGGAAACAGATCACGAGTGAGAAAAATGAGAGTATGGATAAGTGCTTGTTCTGGCGAGAAGTCTGGAATCAGCATAAAATATTTCTAACCGATCAAATTTTCAATCCAAAAACCCACGATTTTGCTTTACTTCGTAATGCTTTGCCTTAATTTAATTAAATATTTTCGAATAGATAAATCTTTCCATCGAAATATGACACCAAGGAGATCACCGATATTACACGAACATTGTAAAATTAAACAATTCATCCATTAAAAAGAAAAAACAAAAAAAAGATCCATTCCTGAGACGAATTTATTCATATACATTCTGTTGTGAACAAAACATCCACGACAATCTTTTTTTACTTGAAGTCACCTAAAATAATGAAGAATAAATATTTTCGAAAGCATTTGAAGAAAAAAGACCCCTTTTGCAATCATAATTCTGTACGTCTCCGGCAAGAATTGCCGAGTGTTTACTTTGAACCTTTTATGTGCAGGTAGGCCTAGCTAAACCCATATACATACCCATATATACACCCTTAATTTAATTAAATATTTTCGAATAGATAAATCTTTCCATCGAAATATAACACCAAGGAGATCACCGATATTACACGAACATTGTAAAATTAAACAATACATCCATTAAAAAGAAAAAACTAAAAAAATATAATCCCTGAGACGAATTTATTCATATACATTCCGCTATGAACAAAACATCCACGACAATTTTTGTTTACTTGAAGTCACCTAAAATAATGAAGAATAAATATTTTCGAAAGCATTCGAAGAAAAAAGACCCCTTTTGCAATCATAAATTCTGTACGTCTCCGGCAATAATTGCCGAGTGTTTACTTTGAACCTTTTATGTCCAGGTAGGGCCTAGCTAAACCCATATATTACCCAAATCTCGTTATATTTTAAAGTCTTTTCTTAAAAATAATAATTCCGTTTTTCCATCTGAATGCAACAATTACTGATCAACATTTTTTTCTTAATATTATATTCCTCTAGTTTATTTTTAGTTTAGTAAATGTTAAACATGATTTAAAACAACCTCATTTTAAATAAATTACATTTACCAATACAATGATTTTATTATTTCAACTAAACAACTATATTCAACTATACAACATATATCACAATATATTGTGCAATTAGTTAATGTTACGCCCGGCTTCGCCCAAAGTTTTCACACTATTTTCTCTAAATATTTTATCAAAATAAACAACATCATCGTTGATCTAACAATTCATGACAAAAATGTAGTGCAATATTCACGATGGCAGTATCTACCATTTTAGTTTACTGCTTCGCATATCACATAGCAAAATTTTCTGCATTATAGGTATGTCCTATACAAGAAAATATAGTTTATCATCCCTTAAATAAACGTATAATAACGGAGTCAAAATGGCTGACAAGTTTATTGGTCGTATCAAAAATTTAAGGAGCTATTCCATGATTATACGACACACGGGGGTCGTGTGAAAGCCCCTTTCCTGCAGCGTAATTTCATCTCAATCTGGGCATCTTCCATTTTCTGATGAAGTTGTAAAATATTAAGATCTAATAATGGAGATTCACGGATGACTTCGTTAATCAAATATTACTTTTTGCACTATACCGGTAACGATTCATAATATTAAATGTTTATTTTTATAGACGTGCCGTTATTTTGTGAGTATTAGATTTGTAAGAAAAGTTTGGGGTCATACGTTTTTAAGAGTTATTGAAGACATTTTTAAATGCATTTTAGAGTTAGCGGTGTATAAAGGGGCTTTGTAAAAGGAGCAACAACAAATCATCATAAAAAGTGGACGTACTTTTAAACAAATTAAATTAAAAATAATCGTTATCCAATGAGGCGGATCATTTGTAATACACGGCTGAATAAGGAAAGTTGAAATAAAAATAAATACAAATTAATAAATAACGTTGTATTAACCACTTAATTATTTACAAAAACCGACATGTTTCGTCAGCAAAGCTGACTTCCTCAGGGTTTTGACAGAACTAATTTTTAAAAATAGATATAAATAGGTAATAGAGAAAAATAATAGACATAAACAATAATAAAATTTGAAAGAAAATAATGTGTAAGGGACGAGGGGCAATATAGAACAAATAATTTTTTTTTTTTTTTTTTTTTTTAAATTTAAAAGGGGAATAGATTTAATAATGGGTCATTTAAAAATGTAATGATTGTGATTTCTTTTATAAAAAGACTTCGAGAAACTTTGAAATAAGGATTAAAGAGCATATGAAAGCTTTAAATAATAATAGTTTCTCGGAGTTTGCCAACCATTTAATAGAAACTAGTCATACCTTTAATTTTAACAGTGGAATAGAATTAATACATTGTAATGGCTTTCAGTTAGATAAATTAGAAATTTTAGAAATTAGAAAGAGCGTTAATGCAAATTTAAATATTATTAATAATCAAAAATTGTTTTTAAATGACCCATTATTAAATCTATTCCCCTTTTAAATTAAAAAAAAAAAAAAAAAAAAAAAAATAATTGTTCTATATTGCCCCTCGTCCCTTACACATTATTTTCTTTCAAATTTTATTATTGTTTATGTCTATTATTTTTCTCTATTACCTATTTATGTCTATTTTTAAGAATTAGTTCTGTCAAAACCCTGAGGAAGTCAGCTTTGCTGACGAAACATGTCGGTTTTTGTAAATAATTAAGTGGTTAATACAACGTTATTTATTAATTTGAATTTAAAATGTTACCACAAAATAATTTTGCACTAGTAGAAAAAAATAAATAATAACGGAATTATAATCGTAGACATAAGCCATAATATTTTTCACATTTTATATGATCATAATAAAATAATTAATTCAGCATTGTATTATCTTTGTATTCACAAAAGTAATCCAGTACAAGTGCCTTTTATAAACAGTTAACAGAATTTTGATTGATGCCATCGTATTGTTTTATCGCTTTATTCTGTTGATTTCCCCAAAACATAATAAAACATTGGCAGAAAACCATCGCAAAATCCCACCTAATAAACCAAATTTGAAAATTAACAATCAATTTCCAAAAAGGGTGGAACGAAAAATTAGGGTGTTTTGGAACCCTGTGGGAAATTCCACAAAACGAATACGGCAAATGGGAAAGTGAATATCTAAAAAATATGAAGGGACTATAACAACATTGTTTTATTAATGCGTGAAAATGTGAAAGGAATTTTCTTTTTGTCACGAATACAATTCATTCGCATCTGGAGCGGAAAATTATACAGAAACTCGTGTTATTTTTCTGAGTGATTGTAAATTAATTCAAAGGATGAGTAGATATCATATTTAATTACAGCTTTTCGTGGCGGAAAAATTTAACATCTATCGCTTTAAAATTATATTTTTTAATAAATTAGTCATTTTTTAGTTTCTGCTTATTACAAGCAATCATCTAAGGGGTCACGAAAAATAAATACACGTGATATCTCATTATACCCCCCCCGTCGTGATATTTCGTGATTTTTTCCGAACCCCCCCCCCCCCTTTCGAACCTCACGTGATTAATGGACGACCCCTAACTAATATTTGAATTAGCAGTAAGTCATTATTTAATACATCGACGAAGACTTTCAGAAATGCAACTGTTTACAACTTTACATTAATTCGGTACACAATTCAAAATACCGATATAATAACTCTACGGAATAAGGTTGGACGGATGTGTCTCGGAACGGTTCCATGACATTTCATCCTGCGACAATTCATCTGGCGACAGTTTATCCTGCGACAGTTCATCCGGCCGACAGTTCATCCTGCCGACAGTTCATCTTGCCGATAGTTCATCCCGTCGACAATTCATCCGGCGACAATTCATCCCGACAATTCAACCTAACTTAACCTAACCTAACCTTTAAGTATAACCTAATAAGTATAAGTATGTCGTATTTTGTTATTCACGCATGCTTCTTCGGAGAGTCGAAATTATTGTTAGTAAAAATATTTTTACAGCGGATTTCCACTCAAGATGCCTTCAGACAAAGTATATCGATTTTGATTGTACGGCCGTATATCCTCTTTGCATACTTACTTAATAAAAATCTTCTAAAAGATCAGGCAGGATGAATTGTCGCCGGATGAATTGTCGGCGAGATGAACTGTCGGCAGAATGAACTGTCGGCAGGATGAACTGTCGGCCGGATGAACTGTCGCAGGATGAACTGTCGCCGGATGAATTGTCGCAGGACGAATTGTCGGGTCACCCTCGGAACGTGGCGGATTTGATTTAGAGCTTGATCAAAGATTTTTCCGCGTAGTCTTAGCGTTGATTGTTAAGAATGGTGGATTAGTTGAAATGGATTTTCAGCTATCATAAAAGACATGGCGAAAATGTAATTTATCTAATTAGATAAGGTCTGAAATGTATAACCATTGTAACAAGATACCAGCACGTGACTGACAGTCCTTTAGAGTTAGCCGGAAAAGGTTACTTCCAGCGGAATAACAAAGTAATAAAACCACCCCTCTTCTCTATTACTCTGCCAACCACCCAAAACTTCTCCCCCACTACCCTCCCGTCAGGTGGCTCGCCGTGTTTACGGTATCATATTTTAATTCAACTCTCGGGCCAGTTAAGGTCCACGCAGACTGTTGCGTTGGTACTTATTCATTTTTAAAAAAGCAGGTTCTTATTGAGATCATTTCTTGTCAACTGGTCTTTCAAAGAGTCTAACCACATTAATATTAAAATCTCTCCAAGCTATTATGCTAGACCATATTGAGAGTACCAATTAGAACGCCTTCAATTGAAATTTTCAATAACTTTGACGTACCAAATGTACAGCAAATATATACCAAAAATATATTATTGAAGCTCTTCAAAAATAATGAATCCTCTACTAGACCGTGTATGCATAACACTAGATCGAATAAAAATGATATAAAAAATATTCCAAGTTATAAAACCACATTTGGACAAAGAAACTATACATACTTTGCAACAAAACTCCATAACATCCTTCGCTAAGACATAAAACTAATAAAAAATCCAATTGAATACAAATCAAGAATAAAAATATGGCTTAAAAAGGTCAATGAGAAAACCCTAGCGAAGACGCTAAAACGACATAGAAGACAAATGAACTATATTTAAATAACTTTAGTCCGCCTCGGCACAGGACCCCTAGTAAGGAGGACTAAGAAATACAATAAATACGATAAATACGACTGGTCAGTAGTTGAGTGGGCATAGCGCTTGGGTCCCACCCGGGCGTCGCGTGTTCGATTCCTCGGCTGGCTAAGTCCTCTATCAGAACACAAGCAACATTTTCGGCTTTCTGTGGTGGTAGTAGGAGATTTTCAAACATTTTAAAGAAAAAAAGAAAAAAAAAATTATACTTTATTTCACCATTATATTTTGTATATAAATTTTTTTATATAGTCGCTATAATAAAAAAAGGTAATACAAACCGTGGAATATAATACAAAGATAGATACTTAACAAAGATATTTAGATTGATGATTCCATTGAATAAATTTTTAAAAAACTAAATCGAAATATTATATTTAAACGTTCTTACTTTTTTTTTACACGAACTCCATACAGGAGGCCCTGAGGACAATAATTTCCCTCAGGGCCTATGTCATCTTTGGGTATGCTGTGTGGAGGATTTTTTAAGGAAATGAAGGAGAGGAGAGTTCTGGGAAGGAAAAGGGTTTAAGGGGTGGGTAGGAATCTGGGGTTCAGTGTGTCCTGGTCATCCGCCTCCAAGACCTAGACAAACCTCACCCCATGAACTCGGGTACCCCTGCTAAACCAAACGTAGCGAACCACTTGGGGTGACCTATGGCAGAGGTGATGGTTGTCCAATAAAGGTTTCCGGGGCGGCGGTACCCATTCCCACCTCCCAAATTTGATGTGCACCATTGTGTCGATATGTCATCCAGACTATTTGGTATTATGGCTATATGTATTTTGGGCTTCCGTGCCAACTCAGAATCAAGTCAAAACATACCCCTCTTAGAAAAGTGATTAAAAGCTATGAAAAAAGTAATTTTTTAATAACCCATAACCCTAACCTAACTTATTTAAGCCGCCGCTACCCGAATTTCTACCGATTTCTTGCGTATCTTCCTTAAACATTTTTTGAAGTTTCTAAGCCCTAAAAAAAATTATATGTTATTATTGAAGATAATATCTATACATTCTCCACGCTGAAATGCAAATTATAATAAATTCCCTCGTTTGAAAAAAATCGCAAGGTATGCTCCAAAAATTTTTATTTTCAAGTCTGTTTCTGTTATTTTACAAGTTGTATGTATGAAAAAATTCACAGTGTTTCTATAAATGCTGTTGTAGACAGCCCCAGGAGTTTTTTTGCTCTATTTTGTGTTTTATTAAACGTTTTCACAATTTTCTCAATTTCAATTCTCTAACATTCGTAATTACATAACTCTCCATCTTCTTCTTTTTGAGCGCGGTTGCGGCGCCTTCAACAATTATTTATATATTTTTTCATTTTTAATGACTTCAAAAAATTTTTTGTTAAAGAAATTTATAGTAACTACGGATTGCTAATTTTATCCATGTAGGCAAATAAAATAGAAATCATCGAACGATTTTTTATACTAATTTATTTATTAGTAAGGGACAAACAGCTTATACATAAAACATAAAGATAAAAATATACATTGTTAAATCAAGTCAAGCCAAAAAAGTCTCCTATGTTAAAGTTGATTGGAGATAGAGTTTTATTACATATTAAAATTAATTTGAGGTGAGGAGGAGAGGAAGGGGAATAAAGGAGGAGGATAGGAGATGCTCCGGATACTTTTCACACTCGTATTAATTTTCGATCGTACGTGTTACTTCTAATCGATATTTCTGTAGTGTATGGCTAAAAATGTCTATATTTTGAAATTTTGTGTTATATTGCGCACATATACGGGGAATTGTTGAATTTTTTCTAATGTTAGTTCTACATGTAGGCAAATGAAACAAATGGGATTGCCGAGTTGATCTTGACGGAATATGAATATTTATTAAGTTGGTTAGCTCTGGAGAGTCCAGGCCATTATTAACAATTTTAAATAATAAAGTTTGGTCAAAAATTAAACGTCGTGTATAAAGGGAGTTGAAATTGTGGTAATTAATAGATTCGTTGCAATTTAAGAAGTGTAATTTTTGTTTATAATTTATGTGGTTAAAAAATTTTTTTTGGATTTTTTCGATTCTATCAATGTGAGCTTGATAGAAAGGAGTCCAGATTGGTGTGCAGTGTTCTAAGTGGGGACGGATGAACGCTGTGTAAAGGGAATATAGAGTCTTAAGGTGGCGAAAAGGTTTCGTTATTCGATTTGTTGATGATTTCATCAGTGTGTTGTATAAAATTTAATTTAACATCCAGTAATACCCCAAGGTCCCTGATAGATTCTACTTCTTTGATAAGTGTCCCATTTAATCTATACTCAAAAGGAATTTTATTTTTATTACGTGTAAATGATAATTTTTTGCATTTTGAGGTATTTACTACCAGTTTGTTTGATTCACAGTAGATAAAAAGTCGATTGAGGTCCTCTTGAAGTTTAACGCAATCTTCGATTGATTTGATAACTAGATATATTTTTTTATCGTCTGCATAAGCTAGGTAATTGGCGTGTAAAAAACATTTGTTAATATCATAAATATACACATTAAATAATAATGGCCCTAAATGAGAACCCTGAGGTACACCGGAGGGCACGGAAAAGAAGCTGGACTTAGTTCCCTCAACTGATACACATTGAAGTCTACTCCGAAGGTATGAAGTAGGCCACCGAAGTAGGTCACCGTGGATGCCTAATTGTTTTAGTTTTTTAATTAGAATAAAATGGTTTACCTTATCGAAGGCCTTAGAGTAATCCGTGTAGATTACGTCTACTTGGTTTCTATTGTCCATATTGCTCGTTAAATATTCCGTGAAATTTACCAAATTTGTAAGTACCGACCTTTTTTGTAGAAATCCATGTTGTTGGTTTTGTATGTTGCAAACAATTGTTGTATAAATTTGATCGTAGATAATTTTCTCAAAGAGTTTACTAAATACCGTTAGCATTGAGATTGGGCGATAGTTTTCAATGTTGCTTTTTGAACCAGATTTATGAATAGGGATTATAGTTGCTTCTTTGAACTTTGTAGGAAATTTTCCTGCTCCTAGTGACATTCTAAATATGTTAGTTAAGGGGTACGAAAGATTTTTGGCACATTTTGAGACAAAGTATGGCGAGATACTAATCCACATAAGGTATGTTATACTTGTACCCGTGACTGCATATAAATTGATTTATTTTTATATATTTGTAGACCAATTTCGATTTCGTTTTGTCCTCTGAAAATAAATATTTAACAAAAAAATGTCATTCTTTCAGTACACTCGATGTGATTGCACCTTTACCTTCAAAATAACATTGTTTTTCGTGACCTGTCCCTTGTTCAGCTTTTTTTATATTTTGTGTCCCGCCGGGCACCTTTGTCCCCCAATGGAGGTAGTCACGAAAAATACAATATCAAAGAAATTAATTTTGCTTTGTTTGAGGAATGCCGAAATTCATTTTGCTAATTAATAGTCTACTTATAATTTGGTTCCACGACAGTTCATCCTGCGACAATTCATCCGGCGACAGTTCATCCTGCGACAGTTCATCCGGCCGACAGTTCATCCTGCCGACAGTTCATCCTGCCGACAGTTCATCCCGCCGACAATTCATCCGGCGACAATTCATCCTGACAATTCAACCTAACCTAACCTAACCTAACCTATAAGTATAACCTATAAGTATAAGTATGTCGTATTTTGTTATTCACGCATGCTTCTTCGGAGAGTCGAAATTATTGTTAGTAAAATATTTTTACAGCGGATTTCAACTCAAGATGCCTTCAGATATAAGTATATCGATTTTGGTTGTACGGCCGTATATCCTCTTTGCATACTTACTTAATAAAAATCTTCTAAATGATCAGGCAGGATGAATTGTCGCCGGATGAATTGTCGGCGGGATGAACTGTCGGCAGGATGAACTGTTGGCAGGATGAACTGTCGGCCGGATGAACTGTCGCAAGATGAACTGTCGCCTGATGAATTGTCGCAGGACGAATTGTCGGGTCACCTTATAATTTAGTTCATTTGGAATATTTAAAAAAAATGAAGAAATTACCATCTGTCGTGTATGCCATTCTGTGAGTAGTATGTATATATGTATGTACTAATGCCACCTGTCGTATGTTGATAAGGTTGGCACCACTGACGCGTCACTTTGAGGCAAGAATTTCAACACGTAACAAGTTTGTAATCAACGTCTCTAAGAAAACCGTAATATAAACATAAACCTTAGGCATAAATATATAATACTATCCTGTCAGGGTTATCATAAAATATGATTTTGTACTTCTTACTAGCCGGACTCTCACAATCCATCGCCTTGCACCGCAGTGGGAGGGATGGATTCAGACGTTTATACTTCTCGACAGATTGACAGACTTTATACTTCTTGACAGATTGACCACTAGATTCCTAACAACCCCTCATACATTTTTCGATCCCATAGCTTTCTCTCCTTTTTTCCTTAAAAGGACCTCCACACAGCATCCCAATGCCCTGAGACTTGATTTTAGGGAGCTAATGTAAAAAAAAAAACGTCAGAACTGAAACTGTTCGATAATTTAAATTGATTATTTCATACATTTTGTGAACCTCCCTCTGCATAAGCGAGGTTCACAAAATGTTAGAAATATACATGAAATAAATGTTATATTATAAAATATTATCCTCGTTTTGTGAACGTTATATCAACTGGTACATATTAGGATGAGGGAGGAAGAAAAATAAACCATGCTTGCGAGCTGAGAGAGCAACAATGTTTTCTTTTAATTTGGGGAACGGTACGTTAGCATTATTTTGCGTAGAACTTTGACTTTCTTGAACGTTAGAGTTACGAAAGCAATGTTTTGCTTTATAATTATGAATTAACGCCCTCAGGCTCGGAACATTTTACGGTTCTTTAGATACGCACGGTTGGATGGAAAACACGCCGAATAAACCGATTTTCTTGAAATCCGTTTGAAGTACCTGCTTTATTTTAAATTATTGTAGTTGATACGGAGATGATATGTAAGGCTCATGTAAGCACTAATATCATTAGCTAATGGGGTATTGTCTCCAACTTTGAATACCCCTAAAATGTGTGGAAGATTTAAAGTTTATTTGTCTGATCATGTTTTCATTAATGTTTACTGATTTTTAAAACAATCTAAAACCGCACATTCCGAAACGGTTCCAACTGGGCTATAACATGTTTGTGTATATATATATATATATATATATATATGAATGTATGCATGTATGTGTGTATGCATGTGTATGTGTATGTATACATGTGTATATGAATGTATGTGTGTTTGTATATATATATATATATGTATATATATATATACAGGGTGTTAAGGGACGTACTTGACTTACGTTAACCAGTGAATCCTGACATTATTTGGAGAAAAAAATGTAAATGAAATTTTGGTCTCCGGTGACATTTTTGATGTTTTTTTTTCGACAAAAACATAAAAAAATGGTAGTTGTTGAACAGTTGGAGGCGGGGTAAGGGCTTCGTCGGACACTCGGCTGAGTGACCAGTGATGACATGCTGAAGAATTTTTTTTTGTTTGATTTTGAAGAAAAAATTTTCGAAAAAAAAGTCGTCAAAAAAAGTCACCGGAGACCAAAATTTCATTTACATTTTTACTCCAAATAATGTCAGGAATCACTGGTTAAAGTAAGTCAAGTACGTCCCTTAACACCCGGTATATATATAGATATATGGAGAAGAAAATGTACATGTATGCATGTACATATATTTTTATCTTTCATATATATTTTTTATCATATAAGCATAGTAGGCATAGGAATAGATAGGTAGGATAATAAATAGAATAGGTAAAGTGCGTATAGGCATATATTATTTACCTACCTCGGAACAGACTTTGTCTAGTGAGGTGGGTAAAATAAAACTATGTAAATAAATGAAAAATAAATAAACGCCCGGGTTGCCGGCACTGAAACTGAAAACTGAACTGAATAACGTCATTATGGCATAAAAAGGCCGCTGGCTTGTAAGACAGCTGACACTAATGTTGTACGGCGTGACGTCAACGCCGCAAAATTTACGAATAATGTGTCGTTTTGGCGGTAAATCGACAATGATACATTTAAAATAGTTATAGATAATTATTTATACGTCAAAGTAAAATAAAAAAAATCATTTTCGTTATTTTTTTCCAGTATTACAAAACAGTGAGAATATCCTAAACTGTTACCTCTAATGTTTAAACTTATTCCGTCGACAATATTAGTTTTGAAAAGCCGCTTTAATAAAGTTCACTATGCGGATTTCCCAGAACGAAGTATTTCCTAGAAGCTAGAGGATTATTTTTATTAGTTAGGAAAAAATAAGTTGTTTAGGTAAAGTGTAACATGAATAAAATAGGAAAGATAAAATAAAACAAAATAAATACAATAATGGATCCCAGACCAATCAAGACCGCCAAAACGGTCTCCAACACCATATTTCCTGAGTTTGTCGCGGGAAAAAGGAGTCAAACCTAGCAGAAAAATAATAGACGTCATAAGAAATATTCTTATCAAGCGATTCGCAAAATACGGGGCTATTTGTTTTACAAAATGAAAAGATATTAGTTGTTTTCTTCATGTGCCAATATGGGAGGCGGGGGGGATGGGTACCGCGCCCTGGGAACCTTTATTGGATAACCAACACCTCTGCTATAGATCACCCCAAGTGGTTCGCTACGTTTGGTGATTTAGCAGGGGTGCCCGGGTTCATGGGGTGAGGTTTGTCTAGGTCTTGGAGGCGGATGACCAGGACACACAGAACCCCAGATTCCTACCCACCCCTTAAACCCTTTTCCTTCCCAGAACTATCCTCTCCTTCCTTTTCTTGAAAAACCCTCCACACAGCATCCCCAAAGATGATATAGGCACTGAGGGAAATTATTTTCCTCAGAGCCTCCTGTGTGGATCTCAAGTAAAAAAAAATGTGCCTGAGGAAGAACACCGTCAGTTGTTCCCCACGACAGTTGGCACCCCGACAGTTGGCCCCCCAAAATCATAATTATTATAATTTTTTTTATCATTATTACCAATTTCAACCCTAAAATCGACTTAAAAATAATAACCTATCCCTTTAATTTTTTTGTCCATAGTTCTTATTTGTCTATACTTGTTTGACTTTTGTTATTTTTAATATTAATCTTAACCTGAAGAAAACTTTGTTTTCGAAAAATTGATAATATTCAATTTTTATAAGAAAAACTCTCTTTTTATAACTTTTGAAGGTTATTCCCATAATAAATAAAATCGGATGTATTAATCCGTGAAGCTATCTAGGTTACAAACCAATTCTTAGAATGATTGTTTCCAATGAAGAAGGTAGTTGCCTATGATATAGAAAATAAATTAGTTGGAGATAATATTGTTAATTCTAAAATTTGAAATATGAGATTGGCTATTATGACGGTTTGACAGTAGGGCGCAATAGCAGAATTGGTAAACGCACATCCTGGATAGACGAGAGATTCTGAGTCCCAGTTGCGACTGTTATCTTTTTCTGTGTCTTATTCTCTTTCATATTTTCGTTTAGATTATTATTATTATCTTCTTCTTCAATGATTGATAATATTGATTATATATTGTTTTTTACAAAATTTCTTGTTTCCATTTAATTAAAAATGACGCTATAAAGTTTAGTATATATGCAAAGTTTGAAGAAGTATAAAATAACTGTAACTTGGTTGTGTAATAACTGTAACTGTGAGTTGGTATCGACATCAAACGAATTTATTTACAGTGTCGTTTTATTGTGCACATTTAAATACATTTAAATAAAATGTTGTTCTATAATTTTGTTATTCGGCGGTAAATCTTCTCAGCACACCCCTTCGGACACTTAGTTATATTTGGGCAAGTACGTTTGCCGTATTTTTCCAAAACCGGTTACCTATTGTACGCCGGGGGGCCAACTTTCGGGGATCAACTGTCATGGAACTCTGGCATTGAAAGGATTGTACATATTTAATATTATATTTTTTTCCAGGACACATCGGCAGTGTTGGGACAGGGCGACAAATGAATTGCTATGAATAAATAAGGTAACACGTAATTTCTATTAAATATACATATATGTTCACAATTGGTAAAATTAATACATGAACTTTTTGTTTATCTCATCAAATTTGACTTGTGTCATAAAAATAAATGTGATTAGATACACGTCACGGTAGTCGAAATAATTAAACATGTTGGTTTAAGGCACAGGTTCTCAACGTGGGCAATAACGCCCCCTTGGGGGCGTTTAAGATCTTCAGGGGGCGGTAGAAGACCAAGAGAAAATTGGGGGGGCGTTTCAGACTTTCGGGGGGGTGGTAGGAGACCCAGAGGAACCCACCCATCTTGCCCCATCCCATCCCATTAAGGGCCATTCTAAGGACACGGGGTATGGGGGGGGGGTCATGAGCTTTGTTACGTCGCCCAAACGTTTGCGACACATGCGACTGACAAAAAATATTTTCTTATCCCATTACGCCCCCCCGGATTCACGAGTAAGGGGGCGCTAGAAATAAAAATATTCTCAAAGTGGGTGGTGGGCAAAAAAGGTTGAGAATCTATGATTTAAGGAGATATTCTAGTCTCTAAGCCCGAATTTCGGGTGTTTTTTGACGGTCGATAAAAAAAACCATAAATATTTTAACCATACAGTTTTTTACAAATTATTTATTTATATTTAATAATTTACAAAAAACCATTAAAAAATATATATATTTCACGCTGTTGAAGTAGGGGGGGGAAAAAAGAGTGTGTCCATCTTATCACGATTTCGGCCCTTCTCGTGATTTGAAAAATAAAATAAGGTAGATTCTTTATCAGTACAAATGTCATTATGGTAGGAACCAAATTTTTTTTCTAGCAAAATGGCGGCTACTCAAAGAAAATTGATGTTTTTTAGTTGTTTTTTGACTTTTCCGAATTTTTAAAAATAGTAAAAATTAAAGATTTTGAATTTTTGTTGGTTCCAACCATAGATAGAGACATAAAGAAATTTTAATCGGTCAATTAGAACTTGAGATTTTGTGACAAACGTTTCGAAAAAAGTAGTTTCGAAAAAAAGACGTTTAAAGTGTTGTTCTAAATAGATTCAGTTCAATACCGTGTGAACCGGTCGAATTGCTACGACACTAAAATGACTATAACGTTTAAAATAATTCGAATTTCGAAAAATCGTTTTAAGGAGATATCCTTAAATATCTAAAACATCGATTTTTTTTTTCTAAATTACAATACCCCCTTAACACAAACCGCATCAATATCTCAGTGTACTGTGACGTCACATCATCGCAATAATTAAACATGTTGATTTACGTTAATGTTAATCTACGAAACCAAAAAAAATACTCACGAGTAATTAGAGTTGGGTTAATATATCTAGTAGCAGTGTACTGAATGAATCCATGCATTTTGTAAACACCAGAGGCGTGCAGTCCAGTTGGTAAGATGCATGCCACGAGAAAGGAATATAAATTCCTTCAAATAAGTAATGAAAGAAGTGTTAAAATCATCTCGAAAATTGGCTTCTCTTTAAAACCAATGACTAGTCAAAGTACCTAAGAGCAGGACTTTTTACACTGATCAAATATTCTGTTAAAACATTCGTACAAAAATGGCGACCAAGATGGCCGCAACGCCGAACCGTTTCCATGGCTATTTAATTAATAATAATAATTGGATAATTTGTAGAGCGCCGTTTTTGTGAAAAATCACCTCAAGGGCGCTTTATAATTTTTTATTAATTTTAGGCTATATCTAATTTTATTATTTACAAATAGATACAGAAACATACTTACCTGCAGACTTCAATAAAACACACTTTATTAGAAAGTTTATTTGTTGTTTGACACTTATTTGACATTTGGGGGCAATAACAATTATTTATTACTTAACTTACTAATAAAAAATTCTGGTTTGCACAGTACAGTACTTAATAACAATATTTTTTTCTGACAATTTTAGTGAACTGCAGTAAATATCAAGAAAATAATAACAAATTTTCAAAAATATACATAATTTTCATAATACCATGCAATTTGTATTTATTTTTTAACTCCGTGACCTAATAAAAATAATTATATCTTAAATATAATATTGTGGACTCTACTTCATCCACCGAGTTACGTTCAACGTTCTGTTGACGAAACGATCTTAAAAATGTTTTAACACAGGAGAGTTCGGTTAAATTCCAACCTTAAGGTAGCATAGCTTTGAAGCACTTTTTTGCGCTGCTATGGAACCCGAAACGTGCACCTTCATTACAAACATGGGTACTAAATAAAACAAATCGATAGATATGAATAGAATCTGAAATTTCTATAACGGTTTGGAATTTTTTCTTCCCAATATTCCACTCTTAAAGTGTAATGATTTTCTTTGCAAAACTTAACCTTTTTTGCAACGGATTAAATTATCAATTAACGGTATATGATAAATAATTAAAGGCAATATTTCCACGAATCTTAATATCAAGGTATTATAATAAATTTTATCATTGAATTAATTCATAATAAATCATTTAACCAAAATATAATATTAGCCTCGGGCCGCGCAGCATTTTCGCTGAGCTTTTTTGTTATTTTCGTGCAGTTCAAATATTTGGATGGCGGCTGCCCATTCGAATGATAAAATATAAAATTTGGCAGTGCTTATTGTCATGAAGAATAAACTCCTCGGTGAATACAATATTAACTAATAACATACTTAAATGTCGTATGCTAAATAAATTGAAAAAACATGTGACAGGAAAGGTTTCGTAAACTTTTACTTGAGATTCCTGCAGTTTATTTACACTCTTTTACGCTCGTTGGTTAAATACTTATGCCTACGGTACTATCTATTTGATAAACTTTATATTATTTTTAAGCTAATGTTTTATATTTAGCTGACTGACAGTTTTTTTTATTTTTTATTTCATTATTTTCATATTAAATTTGGTTATAATAATGGCGTATTGCCCATCTCACTAGGTGTGAAACGCCTCTGTTGAGATGGCAATTTACAGAGTGGTTATCTATGATTTTGTTTAAGTAGTATTTTGAAAAATATTATGAAAGTGACCGATTGATATAAAATCTTTTTTTTCTGTAAATATACAATTCAACTATGTTACATATATATAGAAGATTGCAGTAGGTACATGGTTACATATACACACACAGTAGGTATAAAGGTAAGTATGTTATTAAATACTCGTGATGGAAATGTTTATTTGAGGTGATCAATGATTTTACTTTTAAATGCATTTTTGGATTGCGTGTTTCTAATTTCAGGAGGTAGAGAATTGAACAGCTTTCTCGCATTATATTTAAAACTTCTTTGCCCATTAGAGGTTTGACAAACTGGAATGTTAAAAGATTTTAACAATGTCGTCACATGTAGAACTGAACAGCCGATTTTATTTTATTTATAAATATATTTCATTGACATGTAGTTTAAAAAAACTTAGGTGAAGAAACTATTCCGTGTTTGAATACCAAAAGATGGACAATTGTTAGAGAAGATTGCAACTATGCGATGCTAATAAGTCATTTATCTGTTTTTTTCTCTCTCTATTATGTGGGAACTTCTTATGCCATTCTCTTTTCCATAGTCAAAACACAGACAATCCAAGTAGAAGTAATATATGTATTTGTGACCCTAAATTTGCTTCTTTTTGGCTAGAATTTGGTTTGTGGGAGTGAAATGAACTTTTGTGCAATCGTAGCTTTACAGTTTCTATGCCCTGCACGCCCCTGGCAAAACGTACTCACACGAAATCCGTTACATAAATTAAGCATATCTGTGCTCCACGGGGTCAAATCACGAAACAATACGTAATAATCACCGAGAATTACGAATAGGACAGTTGGATCGCATTGTGTGGAATTACTCGCTCGATCATCCACCTCGGCATCTAATTGTTGGAAGTAACAGGCGTCAGTCTGTCTCGCCCAGTTCCCCGGAACAGAGCGCCATCTCGAGTGGAAGATCACAGGGAATGAATATTCACTATTCACACAGCAAACTAAACTACCCCCAGCAGCACCCCCTATTGTTCCCGCTGTGGCTGGTGCTGCCGGCGTAGGGAAATGTGAGAATCTCTCAGGTCTACAAAAAGGTAGATTAAACGACAGGCATTTTCAGCGCACAACTTGTAACTTCAAGTGGAAGTGAAAAATGGATATGGAATGGCTTGAAAAAGATTGTTGATTTCAACACATTTTCAAAGGTAAAACCACGTACTACAAACGGGCGGATACTTTACGAAATAAATTACTTAGATATTAGTTATTTGATTCGAAGCAGAATAGCACGGTTTATGGATCTGAGCACTGCGCCGCATACTAAAAAAAACAGCATTTTAAATTTTTATATGTACTTGGGTATTATTTTTCAAAATTATTTAGAACTGAATCATACATATACATGAATGCATTTGCACATCGTTTTAGTGTGGATGATACTCTAGTCAAGACACCATAATTTAAAATTGAAACGTTGGTTTTAATTGGTTGTAGTAATGTGTAGTGACTGAGGCACTTTCAAATCATCCTCTGTGTATTGTATACTTGGGCTGCAATGTAAATGATAGATGGGATCCTTCAGTTGAAATCAAATGCCGCATTGAGCAAGCTCGTGCAACCTTTATCCGCATGAAAAAAATGTTCTGCAGTCATGATCTCAACCTTGGATTACGAATGCGAATGGTCAGATACTACGTGTTTTCGATATTATTTTATGGAATGGAAGCATGGACGCTTACTGAAGAACTAATTAGGCGACTTGAGGCATTCGAGATGTAGATCTACAGAAGAATACTTAAAATAAGCTGGTTGGACAGGGTTACAAATGAAGATTTTATGGTTCGGATGAATAAAGAAAAGGAAGAAATTAAAACAATAAAAATCCGAAAACTTCAATATCTTGGACATATGACGAGACATCCAGAGAAGTAAGAGATCCTGCTTCTCATAATGCAGGGAAAGATTGCCGGAAGACGGGGCCCTGGAAGAAGGAGAACCTCATGGCTCAAAAATCTGAGACAGTGGTTTGGCCAGTCTACCGTGGAGCTGTTCCGGGCCGCAGTAAACAAAGTCCGCATAGCCAACATGATAGCCAACGTCCGTTGAAAGGACAGGGCACAAGAAGAAGAAGAAGAGTTCCTTCCCCCTTTCCTTTAGTTTCCACCGGCTCCAGGCACATTGAACTTATCTATGTATGCACTTACTGTAAACAACATTCCATAAATATCGTAAGATTAAAAACAAAATTGTTCTTATTTTATTTCTACTCTATAAGTACAGTATTTTAACACATATATTTAATCATAATTGTTGAATCATTTGTACAGCGCCGTTTACCTATGTGAAGTTTTTTTTCCACCTCAAGGATCTTCCATTTAGATAAAAAATAAATTATTTACCTTTATCACAAATGAGGCCCGTAGGAAAATAATTTCTTTCAGTGCCTACGTCATATTTAGGGATGATGTGTTTAAGTCTTTTTGAGAAAAGAGAGGAGAGGATTTCATGCAATAAATGCACATTAGTACACATTGATTAATACGTGGTAGGTACAGATACAACCCATTATATATTTGTACAGGGTGTTTAGGGTCGTACTTGATTTACTTTTATCTGTGATTCCTCATATTATTTGGAGTACAACATATGAATGAAATTTTAGTCTCTGGTGACATATTATTTCAACTAAAAACATAAAATCACTAGGTATTATTAACGGGTGTGGGTCGGACTGTTACTCGGCTGGGTGACCAGTGATGACATGTGGAAGAGTTTGATTTTCAAGAAAAAAAAAAAAAAAAGAAATATTAGATCCTTACATATGAAATTGGCGTTTTGCATGGGAGGAACATAAAGTCGATTTTTTAAAAATATAATATATTTATTTAATCAAAGTATGTACCATTGCTATCTATGCACTTTTGCCATCTCATAGGTAGTTCATCGATCCCTTTACTAAAAGAACCATTCGGACGGGATTCAATAAAATCTTTAAAGGCGGTTTGGACTGCCCCATCGGAGTTGAATTTTTTCCCTTGCAAGAAGTTATCCAAATTTCGAAAAAAATGGTAATCAGATCTGTTGGGGCAAGGTCCGGAGAGTACGGTGGGTGTCTTAGACATTCCAATTGAAGCTCCTCTAAGTTTTGCAGTGTGTGGTCTAGCGTTCTAATGCGCGTTTGTTGATTTGCTTCACTCAATTCGTGAGGTACCCACCTTTCAAGCTTTTTCACCTTTCCAATTTGCTTCAAGTGGATTAAAACAGTTTTATCACTAACACCGCAGCCTGCAGCTAACTCGGACGTGGTTTGCGATGGATCCGCTTCCACAATAGCCTTCAATATTCATTATCAACTTTGGTCTCCGGCCGTCCACGGGACTTGTTCTGCAGGTCGAAATTTCCAGAACGAAAACTTTGGAACCAAAAACGCACTGTGTTTTCTTTTGCGGCACCGTCGCCATACACATCATTAATCCTTCGAGCCGTTTCTGCAGCACTGGTACCACGGTGGAACTCGTACTCGTAAATAACGCGATATTTCAAGTTTTCCATTTTGTAAACTAAGTGACTGAAAGAAAAAAAAATTATGGAAAAAATAAATTAAATATAATTTTCAAAACACAAATACATGAGTAAATAGCTATATAAATTTGAATTTGGAATTCTTAACCAAAGAGAAGATATTTGAGATCAAAGTTGCCAGTACGGCAAAACGCCAATTTCATATGTAAGGACCTAACGTATCAAAGAAGTCACCAGAATTCAAATAATACCAGGAATCACTGTAAAAATATTGTATGTAAAAATAAAAATAAGTACATATGTATGGTGAGAAGTTATAAAAAAAAAAAAATAAACAAACAATCCGTTTAAATAAGAAAAACTATTATGTGGCTAGTGGGCACCGGCGAACACCGGACGAATTTGATTTTTGTACAAATCTACAGTTTTATTCCGAGAATGATGAAATTTCATTCATTTCATCAAAAACAAGAGGACGATCACTGTCTACAATAGATTTCAAAAAACTCCGCGTAAAACCTATTATAACACGTAAATAATTTAACAGATTTCAAAAAGTGCACCATATTTTTCGCTGAACATTTGATGGTCACATGCAAATATATGTATTATGTTCATTTCATTTATTTAAATCATGTTGAATAGAAGTTCACTCTGGGGGTGGATGGAGGGGGATGATGTTTTATTCTCGAGTGATGCCTTCCATCTCCCGCGTGTCTTTACTCCAGTGGGGTGAGCTCTGGTAACAGCCTGTCAATAACAATTACCCCGGTGCAGCAAAACGCAGCCTGAATACCAATGCAAAGGTTTCGCGGCGGGCAGTCGATATATGAGATGGCATGAAACATTGACTTAGAATTAATGAGATGTTCCCTAATGCTTTCGATAAAACTGAGCCCAATTATATTGTTTGACTTTATAATTGGGCTCAGTATACTTACTGTACTGTAAGTATAGGGCCCACAGATATTTTAATACTTCACAATAGCTGATCCCAAACAACTTTTGCAAGTGTGCACCACCGTTCAATTTGGAAGCCACCTCTGGTCATGAGCCACAAAATTCTTGAAAAATCCTGTGCAGAAACGAGCGGTCCGTTTGACGGATTCCCATTTTACTGTACTTACCAGTCCATTTTCACTCCTTGCTCTCCCCGAAAAGACCCTCCACTGTTTCCCAAAAGTTTACAAAGGCTCTAGAGAAATTATTTTCCTCATGGCGTCCTGGAGTTAATGTAAAAAAACGCGATTCCGACTTCGATTACCCTGTAGAACCTGACACCTCTCTTGACGGCCTTGCATTGCATAGAGAGTCGCGCTCTACGACGTGACACGACGCGACACGGCACGATACGACGTGACACGACGGAACACGACTCACTTTCCGAACGCATGTTATACTTTTTTGACGTATCTGAGATATTCTATTCTGCTAACCCTGTACAAATCTCAAGTACGCCCCACGGTTGAATTTGGCAGTCACCTCTGGTCTGGACCTCCAAAATACCTAAAAAAACCCTTGACTCTGTGCAGAAATGGGCGGTCCGTTTAATAGATTCTCCCACCTTAACAGACGGACTGCAATCTTTAGAGCATAGGCGACAGGTGTGAATGCTGTCCTTGTTCTACCGGTATTACAATGGAAGATGCTTCGAGGAACTAGCGTAATTGAACCCCTCGGCACCGGTGCATTGTCGGGAAACACGTCCACGCGCAAAAAATTTGTACACGGTTGATATTAGTTACATGAAAACTGGTCGTTTCAATGACTCGTTCTTGAGTTCAACAGCTCGGCTGTGGAACGATTTGCCGGCCTCTGTGTTTCCTCCCTCTTACAACATGTTCACTCCTTCCTTTCCTCAAAAAGACCCTCCACACAGCATCTCCAAAGATGACATAGGCCCTGAGGGAAATTATTTTCCTCAGGGTTAATGCAAAAAAAAAAATACTCCTCTACTTCTCCTAATTTTCACTTTACCAGTGACCATGAGATGTTATTTTAATTTGGCGAGCGTTGTTTCCAAAGTACCTCAGATACGTTGTGGGTAAATTGGTGCGCTTGGTTTAAAACCATCCTGTCTCATTCTGCATCAATGGATACCAAGAAAATACCTTCCTCTCGATAAATAAAATTTAATAATAAATTTACATTAAAACTCATGGAGAACAGTGGAAGTGCATTTTCATTCCTTGTTTTATTATCATTCGAGAGTTTTCATGGGCTGCATTTTAAGTTTATGTAGCTTTATTTCTCATTCTTGAATCATGTTGGTTCTACGAATTGCAGAACTTTGAAAAACATATGTTTTTCTTAATCAATAAAAATAAATCGTTACCATATTATGATTTTTGTGTGCGGTTTATTTAAAGAATACAGTCTTACCTACTTTTATTTTGATAATCCTCAAATCACGATCATCTCGAAACTTTAATTTCTAACTAATATACAGCATTCACAGCTCAGGTAACTAGTACGTAGAAGTAGTGACATTTTAATAGCACCAAAATAACTTACAAAAGCAATCCGCACATTTTTTAAAATAGTTTTTAGTGTACATTTTGTTTCCATAGCCTCAATGTAAATGTTACTTTATTTGAATCTAATTAGTATTTTTACAATGTAAAATTAATTTTGCTTTGTTATATTCTGTTCATTTAAGGGTACGAAATTGTAAATAAAAGTAATCTAACTTTACATTTTAAACCTCGTAAAATCTTTTTCTCCAATAATCGCGCTTTTAATGTCTTCGGCAAAAAATTGCACGCTTTCAAATACGTAAAAAAATCCACTAAGAAAGTGAATACTCCAACTTTATTACCAAAAACTATGATAATCTGAAAAAGTCGGCAAAACAGAGTTCACATAAATCCAACTATTTTTCTTGCCAAAATTCAGCGTTCCGTAATATTAATCGCAGTGATTTGTCCTGTGTGCTTTTCCCCGGCTCACGCAAAGCCCGAGCTTTAAGCACAGATGTATGGCAGATATATGGCCGGCCAGTCATTTGCCACACAACAATGGCCCCTATAACGACGTGCACAGCGGTCAGCACGGTCGCGGCCCACTGACCGTGACGGAGTGTAATTATTCACCAGAAAGTAACAGTTTACGGAGCTCGGGTTATAATAACGTCGCTAATTTGCGAGACATTTGAGGACATTCTTCGCTTGTGCGTAAAAGAGATATGGGAAGAACGGCTGTTTGCTGAAAAGATTTTTTGTTCAGCGAGTTTTTGCGACAAGTTACGAGCTTCTAAACAAAAAGATTGACACCAAAGTTTTGGTGTTTTGGCTCAAAAACTCATAAATAAAAATAACCTTTTAGCAAAAGTTTTTTTTTGATTTTTGTGGTGGGATTCAGTTGTAGGTATCGAGTAAGACAGATTTTATTTTTATGTAAAAAAATTTATGGGCACAAAAAAATTATTATTTTTAAACATTATTTGACAATGTGGGCCTCATTGGGTACTTTGCCCGTGCTGAGCCCCCCCATTTTACTAAAATTCATTAAAAAGATAATATATGAAATAGTAAATTGAAATAAAATAAAATTCAATGAAATGAAATAAAGTACAATAATAAAGAAGTACAACAATAATAGCAAAAAAATGCATATATTATGGGGTACGGTTATTTATTACGAAGTGTGTATTTATGTATAACATAACATATACCTATATGTTTTATTCTTGTGGGTTATAAAATATTTGTAATATTGTCTTTTTTGTTCCATGATTCATCTTTTAATTTCGTGTCAAAATATGTTTTTTCCCTCATTTTTTGTATCGAGTGAAAAGATTATTGAATGCTTTTACTGCCTGATATTTGTGGTGTCTTTGTACAAAGCTTGTGTTTTCCGTCGGAGATTTTATGTTTTTTATGCGCTGCTTGAACGCTTGCTGCGCCATTGAACGGGATTTATTATTTTATTATTATTTTCAGGTGTACCAAATAAAAATGTATTAGTTGAAATGAGTTTAAGTTCCTTATTTACGATTTTATCAATTCAATTTGTGGAATAACCATTATTTAGAGCAATTTGTTTAATTTTTGAAAGTTCAATCGCGAAATTAACAGACGATAGAGGGATTTTTACTAGCCGGTGCACCATTGAATGATAAGCAGAATGTTTATGAGAAGCCTATGTTATTTTATATATATATATAGAATGTTTATGTTATTTTATATATATCCAACTTTTCCTCACTTAGTACAAAAAACTTGCCTGCCCACATTAAACCCGTGTTCTATACTGATAACAATTTAGGTAAATTACTAAAAAATACTAAAGATAGAGATCATAAATTAAGCCGCTCAGGCATTTACCAACTATGTTGCAATGATTGTCCTTCGTTCTACGTAGGTAAAACAACTAGAAATGTTAACATTAGAATCACAGAACATTTAAGATGCTTAAATAATAATAATTTTTCAGAGTTTGCTAATCACCTAATTTCCACAGATCACACTTTTAATAAGGACACAGTGGTTAAAATTCTTCACCGTAACAATAAAAGCAAAAAATTAGATAATTTAGAAGCACTAATCAGAAAATCCCTAAATAATAATGCTAGTATTTTGAATAACCAAATTAATCTATCTTTCAGTCCCATTCCAAACATTTTTCCAATTAACCGCTCTGTTCTTTCCGGAAATCCCGCAATTACCCCCACCCCTTTGCTCACCTCCCACTCAAACACCTAACATTCTGTATCATAGTTTAGTTATAATATTCTCCTGACGAAGGAAGGGTGCTTCTGAAACCGGTAGAGTGTTTTAAAATAAAAGTGGTCTTAAACAAATTTATGTGTTTTTTTATTGTAAATTATGGCGAGCCACAAAGTTAGTGCTTTTTACAAATATCAAATATGTAATTGAAAAATAGCTTGTAACCTAACCTAACGTAACCTGTTTAACCAATTTCTTATCTCTTTTTTTCATCACTTTGAATGACTTTTTAAAGGAGGTGTTGATTCTGAGATATCCGGTCACCGTCATATCATATACATCTTTAGGGTTCATGTTTTATAAAATAAATTAGCAGGAATCAATCGTTGTAGTACCTACTGAAATTTTCGAACATTGATTTTTTAAAGAAACGGTAATTAGTATCATGTTTGTTTTCGGTGATTATATATTGAATACACATTAATTTGGAAATTGATTTAGAAATCGTATTTATATTTGTTGTGAATAATCAACGAAATTTCATTAGCCCGTACACCCTAATTTTTTTCACCGATATTGATAACCGAAAGATGAACGTGCTGTGGAAATCCTTATTTTTTAACTATAATTTGTAAGTCTTGAGCTCGTTTCCAGTTTTCTGGTCAGTGCGTTTCACAAGGTTGTACGAGTTTTGCTGCCTCAGTGCAGTATGGTGTCGCCCTATGCCGCCCTATCCCGCCCGTGCCGCCCTCCGTGCCTACTGGTTTTCCCGTCACCCATGCAGCAACTCAGGCGGCACAACGTGGGCGGCAGATGCTGACCTGTCCCCGACAAGTTGGGCGGCAAAATACGTCAATTCTATTCAAGAAGTAACCATACACAAAGTGTTTCATGCGGAAGCGCATTTGCATGGGATGAGAGAATTATCTGAATGAAACAAATATTTTCGTATTTGGCGATGGTTTCATGTTATTAACGCAATGTATAAACATAGAATTTTTTATTTTTTATTTTTTTTATTTGATTCACCTGATTTATACATGTGTGTTACATATTTGACTAATGTGGGCCTCACTGGGTGCTTTACCCGTGCTGAGGACCCCATTTTACAGTTTGATATGATTTTTTTTTTTTTTAATTTAAGATACATATAAAATAAAAACTAAAGAAAAAAGAAACTCAATAATAACATTTGAGAATTAAAAGAAAGTAAAATAGAGCAAAATAAAATAGAGTAAAATAACACTAAAATAAAACAATAAAATAAAACTATATAAATAGGATAGATACATATAAACCGATAGTGAAAGTAAAAGGGTTTTATATATTAGTGAGTATTGCAATGGTGTTTATGTCTATGTGTTTTTATTTTTTATGTTGTGATTTTTTTGTAAAATTGCCTTTTTTGTTCTTTAATCCATCTTTTAATTTTGAGTGTGAAAAGTTTTTTGTTTTCTTCTTTTTTTAAATCGAGTGAAAGATGGTTGAATGCTTTTATTGCCTGGTATTTGTGATGTCTTTGTCCAAAGCTTGTGTTTATCGTCGGTGTTTTTAAGTTTTGTATGTATGCTTGTCTAACTGGTCTAATAATGGTTTGTGTTTGTTGGAGTTTGTGTTTTTGGTCAAAGATATAGTTAAGAAGTGTTTTTATGTATAATTGTCGTATATCAACTCCGTCGAACATGTTGAATATTTGGTCTGTGTCAGTCATTCTGTGTTTTTTTAGTATAACCTTTAAGATGGTTCTCTGTGTGGTTTCCAAATGAACAATAGCTGAGTTTGTTGCTCCTCCCCAAACAATGATTCCATATTCTATTATAGATTGGCAGAGTGCAAAATATACTGTTTTCATTTGTTTTAATTTGTATATGTTTCTTATGTTTAGGAAAAGATGTATTGTTTTGAGGAGTTTATTGGTGATATGATTATTGGCGATGAACGAAACATGAATTAAGGAAATACGTTACAAAGGAAATTGAGAAACCAATTTCTATGCAATTGAATTTTGAGCCGATTCCATGACAGTTGGTACCCCGACAGTTGTCCCTCCGGCGTACTTATATACAATATGCAGTCGGTTTAGGCAAAATACGGTACCACTTAATAATAAAAGTTGCAACGTGTGATTTAGCGAATTAAGACATCGAACCCCGCTTCACCAAATAAATCGATCGACGTGCACATCTCCAACTCTACATTTTGGTAGTCAACCGAGATGCTTGCCATGTTGCTCACTTCACTTGAGAAGTGACAGGCTTAAAGGACGAGCATGCAGCGACTCCTCAAGGAATCCGAACAATGGAATGAAATTATCGTATTCGTAATCCAAATCAATTTACAAATAGATATTTCAAACATGGTTTACCAATAACTTCGCTTTTCTTAAATACTTGGTTGTGATGTATAAACGATATGGTGCCTGAGATATTTATATCAATATAGACTTTAGTCAAATACTCACAAATAACATTACATGTTTAACTTAGTAATTGCAATAAACTTTTCCATTACATGCCTGGTTGCTATTTCATTTATTTAATTTGTAGGATAGACACACACATTCACCTTTAATATACGTTCATTATATATTATTATTTGAAAACCTTTTTTTTAAATGCAACAAAAGTATAAAACATATTATTATTTTTAATTGATAAACTAATGTTTAAGACCAGATTTTTATGCATAGCACAAAGGGTAACAATTAATATAAGCAATAATTATTAGCCTGAAACACTCAAATACATTGAAAAAAATCTCCCGAGAAAAGATACATGCCGCCGACGGGACTCGAACTCGCGTCCTTCTGATTTCCGGTCAACTGCTCTTATCCACCGAGCTATGTTGTCTTGTCTCCTGCCCGCCAAATAATTAAATATATACTAGTGTTTCATTCAACAATTACCGCTTATCGCATGTATTGAATTATTTGGCGGGCAGGAGAAAAGCCGACGCGACGTAGCTCAGTAGATAAGAGCAGTTGACCGGAAATCAGAAGGACCCGGGTGCGTATTTACAAAACCTATACCGATTCAGTCGCGATAACGACAATTTACATTATAAGTATACCTCTATATTGGTTATTTTTTATCACATTGCAAAAACAAAAATTATTCTAAAATCTAGATAAAATAATCTTTCTGATGTGTATATTAGAAATTAATAATTTTATTTCTAAATATTTAAATTTTAATATTATTCCCATATATTGTAAATACACCTCTATATTGATAGTTTTTTTTATCACTTTGCAAAAAAAAAATTGTTCTAAAATCTATATAAAATTATCTTTCCAATGTGTAGGTATATTAGAAATTAATAATTTTATTTTTAAATATTTAAATTTTGATATTGAAAATTTAAAGCGACTGAAACGCGGTAGGGATTGTAAATACGCGACCCGGGTTCGAGTCCGGTCGGCGGCATGTATCTTTCTCGGGAATTTTTTTCAATGTAGATGAATGTTTCAGGCGAATAAATATAGCTTATAAATAATTGTTATAAAACATATTTTCATTCAAATTCCACAAGGATAAAACCATATAGTGTAGGTATATACCAGCGAATGAGCCCAAAAATCGACACTGTAATCATTTATTTTTATATCCATTCCAACTTATTATTAAAAGTAATTTTTTTAGGTCGATTTTAGATCTATTATTGGTAAATAATGCAAAATATTTGTAATTTTGATATAATTGTAATTTCAATACTTTTAATATGGAAACGGAAAGTACATAATGATTTTAAATACAAAAGGTAATTAAATGAAATTATTTTCCTACCTTCTATTGTAAAGCAACAAGACGAAGGAATCAAGCGAGTTCTCTTGTTGAAATAACATTCAATTAATAACCATAGAACCTCAAATAACAATCAGAAGCTCCAGTTAACGTAACTCCGAGCTTCAATGTAATCATTGCCTGTTCTCTTGGTATTATTAATAAATCCTGCTTGGCTTGCAATCTCATTGAGTTCGTAAAATGAAGAGCGTTTTCAGAAAGGGAAATATCTACCACAAACGTTTTTTTTTTTTTAAATTTCATATAAGGGACAGGACGTTAAGCGACATACTTGACTCACTTTAACCAGTGACATTATTTGGATAAAAAAAAGTAAATGAAATTTTGGTCTACGGCGCCTTTTTTCAATTTTTTAATTTTTTTGTTCTTCTAAACCTAACATTTTTTTCTTTCACAAATCATGACTGGTCATTCAACCGAGTGACCAAACAAACCCTTACTGTCCAATACCTACTGATTTTCTGTGTTTTTGCTGGAAAAAACATTTAAAATGTCACCGGAGACAAAAATTTCATTCACATTTTTTACTCCAAATAATGTCAGGAATCCCTAGTTAATGTAAGTTAAGTACTTTGTAACCGCGTATTAACTAAGCATCTTGTATAGGTGTCTATGAAATGGCTAGTTCGGATTTTTCAAATTCAATATTCATATTTATTATTATTTATTTATTATACACGTGCAATTTGATTAATTTATTCATGTGTATGTGTAATTTACCTAACTGAGAAACCAATTATAGATTTCCTCATTATACTTACTATCGTATTGTGTATCTACAAATTAAACAGTAATCTTCCAACAACTTAAAGTTATTACACTATTATAATAGGAGGTAAACAATACATAATATGTCATTACATAATACATCATTACATTTAAGCAGTTTTGTACTCATTTAATACATTGTTGATAGAGTTTTTTTTATTTATTTTCGTCACAATTATCTACATCGAGAGAATTTTATCGTATGTTGAACACAGTTTTACAATGTTCCTTAAAAATATTTGTTGATAAATCTTCCGCGTAGGTACTGTCAAATCTACCCTGTTCAATAATTCAGGGCAGTCGGTTTATCCTATTTTCGATTTTATATAGCAACATCGCATCTGAAAATTTTCTACGTACACTCAATGTATCAGTTTTGAAAAATTTTGTTGAATCAAGATAATTATTCAATCGATTGTGCGATTTATAAGAAAGATATTTTACGATTTTTTTCTGAATCGATTCAATTTTGTTTTTATCTACTGCATAAATGGAGACCACACAGTTGACGCAAACTCTAGATGGCTTCGTATATGTGCAAAGTATAGTTGTTTGATAATTACAGTGTTGGTGAATTCTTTAGTATTTCTTACGATGAAACCAAGCATTTTAGCAGTTTTATTTGTTCTTTGATTGATACGACATTGATATTGTAACTTTGTATCGAGAATCACACCTAGATCGCGAATAAGGGAACAGATTACAATTTTGGCGTCATCGGCAAATAATTCTAATTTGGAGTATTTTACGACATTCACGAGTTTTCAATTCTGAATGGTGGTCTTACACCAGGGCGATACTGAGAGTATCTTCCACTCTGGAACTCTATATTATTTTTAAATGAATAAATTGTGAAATAACACAAATTAATCAAATAAAATTTATTTGCCACGCCGGGATTCGATCCCGCGACCTTCGGATTGCGAGTCAAGAGCCTTACCGTTGGACTAAGCCGGCCGTCGTGTCATTAATATATAAAATAAAAAATAACGGACCATATTTACCCGTGATAGACTACATTTATTTACCTGTAATAGAAAATGATAAAAATAATGTTCATTGTAGCATGACGTTACTGGGACAGATTGAATCTTGTTTTTTTGAAGCGTCGGTTTATTCTTATTTTTCTAAATAAAAAATAAAATAAAACCAAAATTTAGGGGATATTTCGCCTTGAGAAAACTTTTTTATAAAGTTTTTGATATTTCTCTTTTGTAAAATTTCCTAATATTCGACTTCTTTTTAAATAAAGTTGGCTTCTTACAAATGAATTGGGGTTTCTTCTTATTAACTTAATATTTAACACTTAAAACTGTCTCACAAAAAAGATTTTTGTAGATATTTCTCTTTGTGAAAACGCTCCTCAATTGGCATTACTGAGCGCGATGCTTCAGCCGCAATAGGTTCCATACTACATACTTGAGAATGTGCACGTGCACGTTGTAGAGACGTGAGGCTTAATATCACCACTACGCATTTTTATTTGGATGATTACGATTCTGTGGATGATTTGAAAATTAGTTCAGGATTGGGTTGATTTTTGATACTACATGATTTATGTAAGGATTTACGTAAAAAAACGTAATTTTAAAATTACTTAAAAAAGAGTGTTTTTACTAGTGTTAGTGTTTACCTAATTATATCATTAGATTACCAGAGACCCGTTGTTCCAAGGAAAATGAAGCAAAAGCAAACAATTCACATTACTTAGATCATTTTTGCTTAGGCGTAAAACTAATAAATGAAAACGAAATATTATTAAAAAAATGCACGATATTTATACCTACACTAGCTGAACCCGACCACGCTTCGCTGTGGCTTTGTCTGATTTTAATTATTAGAGGAGTTAATAAAAATTGTGTAGCAACTGTGCATTTTCCAAGAAGACACATTGCTTAATTGAATATCTGCTGTGACTATGCTGTAGTGTAGAATATAAGGGAAGAAAAAAAAACGTTCGTAATTTTTTTTTAAATTATTTATTTATTCAGACCTTAAATGCTTTTACAATATTACTTTATTATAGATTAGCACCTATTAGAGTCTGCAATTCTTTGTAGTTGATCATTTCTGCATTGCAAAACGATATCGCGAGGATGAAATTCTTCTCCAACCATGACAATTCCCACCTTATTAATTGTTGGCGCATTATATCGTCTGACATGCTCACTTGCTGGTGTTTGATCAGCACTAATGATAATTTTATGGCTGTCTGATGGCATGAGATCAATTGCATTTTTGAACATTCGAATTAAATTATTGTAACATTTTTTGCAACGACTCAACAATATGCCTTTTGACTTTAGTAGAGATTTGACAGCGTGCATTCAACTGATCATTTTAATCTCCCATGAAATATATTTGTAGAAATTTATGTTGATTGCTGTGAAAAGGAAGCAAGGAGCCAGCTTTATGGTAAATTTGTCCCTGAATTTTAAACGTCGGCATAAAATTTTCTGTTATAACGTTAGCGCCAAATGAAGTCATTTGAAAACATGAATTGTATTTTCTAATATTTTTGAGGAAATGTTTTGAATCATCAGTAATTCCTTGCAACAAATTTATCAGTGGTGCTATTGGCTGATCAATTTCAGGTAGCTTCACTTTGCCGCTCGCACAACACATTCCTTGAGTTTCTCCATTAAATTTCATCGCTTTGCAGTGTGGACAAACTTTATCCATTTTACCGATTTTAACAAATTTACATGAATTTAATTAATTTAATTTAATTATTTACAAATTTAATTTACGTTTAAAAATTTACATTTATTGAATATCTGGTTCGTATGAAAAAGCAATTCGATGGTACGAAGCACGGTTATTCAAAGGTTGCACTTGCATTCGTCTTCGGCGTTGATCTATTTCTTCTTGACGTTGTTGAGATGAATGTGCGGCTCGTCTTCTTCGCGCTTCTACTCGTAAGCTTTTAAGTCTTTCTTCCCGACGATTCGCCAGTTCTTCTGCTCGCCTCTGAATAATTCTAACTCAAACATGTTCATTATCGTCTAAGCGTTCTTGACCAGTGCGGTTTGATCTTTTATGACGATCTGCGTTTGCGTGTCGAGTACGACAGCCTATGTTTGAACGTGAGCGAGGCATCCCACGAATGATGATCAACTTTGAAAAAACTTACACATCAATCAACTGGTGGTCACAGTTACACTTTTTTGACCCTTTGAAAATTTGTCATATATAATTCAATTTGTTAATCTGATTTTTTGTAGGTTTTGCAAAGTTACGAACTGACATTCAGTACAATTATGAGAAATTTAAAACGCACATAGAAAACAAATGAGTGAAAATTAGTAATATAATTTGTTGGATATAATTTTTAAATCCGATTAAATTCTTTTAATTCCTAATTGTGGGTATCATAAATTTTTGTAACTTTTAATAAAATTAATAAAATGGCAACACTGTCTAGAACTGTCATTCCGTTTTTTACTATGACAAATTATGAGTCAATTTAAAACGCAGAAAATTATCCTTTTCCTTTGGAACTTCCAAATAAAAAGTATGTATAAACGCTCTTCTGCTAAAATGCAATGTTCTTTATACATTTTGAGTCAATCCATCGATTAATTTCCGAGATTAGCGAACGCAAACATACGGAACCTAAATTTTTATACATATATATATAGATAATCCACAATATTGAAAATAGTAGGAAAAAAAAAAAAATTACGGCCGTTATTCCCAACTTTTCGATCGATCAACCTCCAATCAGCTAAGTGATTTGTTTAGTAAAGCTCAATTCGTCTGTTGATGGGAGAGTTGCGTTGGGAAGAGCGTATTTGTGTATTTGAGGAGTGTTGAGTCAAAATGTTTCCTCAACAGTTGACCAGTAAGACTGGGAACAACGGCTGTAAGTGTCTCAAAACCATAAAATTCATTAAAGCGTAATAAATAAAATATACAGCATATACCTAATTGGCATACGGTGCGTTTTTTAATTTTTATATATTTGCATATAAAAGAATATATGACGCAAATGTGAATGGTAGAGGAAGTCGAGGACGCCCAAGAAAGACATGGCACGACCAAGTGAATCAGATACTTGAGTCGGGCCATGTCAAGAGTCAGAATAATAGAAGAGAATGTATGAGACGTTGTATGAATGTAAACGAGGCAAGGAATGTGTGCCAAGACCGGGATGTTTGGCGGTCCGTCCTCTCTGCCTACCCCTGCGGGGAAACGGCGTGATGGTTAGTTAGTTTTTTTAGTTACCTAATTGGCATACGGTGCGTTTTTTAATTTTTATATATTTGCATATAAAAACTTAATTAAAATTTATAATTATTTGTAATGATCAATAAAATAATGCTTGATTCCTGATAATGAGGAATCTTTCATTAATAAAAAGCTTTGTGTATCGTTAAACGATTGATTATACATTTTTCAACGTACATTTTATACTTTCTTTCAATGAATATAAACCTCCATTGTCCGGTTAAGGGGCACCACAATACAAACATAAAAATAGAGATGGAGTAGATAGAGGCGTATAGCATATACATGGTGTCCGGGGGTAATGTGCATTAACTTCGGAAGGTGATTCTACATTATGGTAGGAGTAAAAAAGATTAATAACTTTTTCTGAAATTCCAACTTTTTTACCCCATACAAAAAGACATATCTACTAAAAATCCTTAGTGTAAGTTGAAAATTACTTTGTAAAGTTGCTGTTAGCTTGCAGGGCGCAATTGTTGCAACGCACACGCCGATCTAATTTTATCTTTTTACCACAAAACTACCCCTAAAAATTGGAATTTCGAAAAAAGTTATTTATCTTTTTTACTTATAATATCACGTAGAATCACCTCCCGAAGTATATGCACTTTGCCCCCGGACACCCTGTATAATTATGCTGCTTTAAACAATATGCTTGCAGTCCGGTTTACGAATAAAAATAATTTAATCGGATTCACTATGCAGTGCTTCAAACTTCGAATCGTATTCATACCCCACAAAGGAGTAAACACAAGTTATCAGGAGCACAGAAGAGAGAAGAGCAAGGCTGCAGCAATTTAGAGGTTGGAGTGGTGGTACTGCCGGATAGTGGTGAAGCCATCAAGCTAGGAAATTGCATTAGGAAAGCCTCGTTTCTTAATATAGAATCCATCAGATTATTAAAAAATAAATCGCATGTTTATCTAAGTTGTACGTACTAAAATGTTTAGTGATGGTAAAAAAGGAGGATCTCACGAATTTTCATTCGCCTTTTTAAGTATTTCTGGCTACTTTATAGGTATTACTATTGTCTATGTCCCTCTCAATGTCTATTATCAGTTTTGAATACACCGGGTGTTTCTTGGAATATCTTCAATCCCATAAACTAATTACCTCTGTAACTGTTCAATCTGATGCTTAAAAATTTCAAGTGCTTCTTTAGATGCTCCACATACACAGATTCTTAAGGAAAACCGTGTGGAGGATCTTTTTAAGGAAAATAAGTAGAGGAAATTCTTGGAAATTGGTATGCGTGGTGAGTGGGAATCTGAGGGTCAGTGTGTCCAGGAGTGACGGACGTATGAATCCATTCCTCCCGCTGCGGTGGAAGGCAATAGGTCCAGAGATACCGGCTGGGAGGTCAAAAAGTCTACCTCAATCAGTCTCGCTCCTCAGCAGATAGGCAGGCGTATCCGCCCTCAAGACATGGGCAAACCTCACCCCATTAACCCGGACACCCTGTTAAGTCGCCAAATGTAGCGAACCATTTGGGGGTGACCAATCATCCAGATTACCAATAAATTAACGCTGGGTGAATTCTGATATTCAGAACTGAAAAAAAATTGTGAGCCAGGACTAACCTAGTAGGCATAGAGAAGGACATCGATATAAATCACAAAATGTTTACGGAGATAGAATAAAGATGCACGAAATTCCTAACGCGTTACCCAGAGACGTGAAAAAGAGACATCTCTATTTAGAAAAAAAATCAGGTCATTCATTCTACCCCTGTAGAACATGAAAAAAAACACCAATCCTGTGTGTGTATTAGTAGCAAATAATTGTTAAAAATAAAGCTAATTTAATGTCGATCGACACATATCAAGTACATCTTTAACGTGAAGTATTTTAGAAATAAAACAAACTGATATTACCCGCATTGTAAACAAATCCAAAATTTTGTATAATTGAGATATTTCTTCGATCAAACAGAAATGAATTAATTTGTGTTAAATTTATGTAAAATTCAATGCTAAAAACCGCAATTCAAATATTTTAAAAAAATCAAAAAATTGGACGGCTCAATGTGATTAGGGCCTTGCCAGTAGGCACTTCAGACTCAAATCCAATTCAAAGACATGGCAGTGTTGAGAAAATGCTCAGTTTTCGTCAAATTGTCTAGCCAGATGACCGAGTTTGCATTCGAAATCCTTTCTTCGGTAGATTGGAAAATGTTAGGACAACCTTCCGGCAAAATGATAAAAACTGCAGTTCAATAAGGCAATCTGATTTGATTTTTTCCAAATGATTAATTTTTGATAAGTATCTTTTGCAATATATCGATTACCCATTATTTTGTACCTCTTTCTGGAGTAGTTGATTTATTTGTTTTTAAGACATGCACAGTAAATTAAGATACAAATGAAAAGAAATATTTAACTAAATTATTTCATGGTTAGGGTTCCTAATAAGTAAGGTCATATAATATCCGAAGGTAATTTCGCCTGAGATGAGAACGGTTCTTAAATCTGAAATTATGAATGAACGAGAAATAATAATAAAATGGAAGAAAGTGTACGGAGGGATAAAAGAAATGTTGAAATGAAAAATTATAGATACTCTCAGTAAAGTCTTGAGGGGCGATTCCAGTTCTACTGAAGGATAAGGAATTATCCCTAACCTTAAAATGAACGAATTTTTCGTTAACCAGAGGCATTCACTAACTACCTCCAGTTCTATATGAAAAATATCCTTAACCTTAAATTTACCTTAAATTTACCACAATTTCGCTATCTACCGAGAGAAATAGAAGCACAGTTGATAGTCCAGTAATTGAATGCTCCAAAAGGAGGTGTAGAGTGCGTGAGCAGGGACCTAAGCGATTCTTTCAGGACTTGTTTAGGGTACTTAGGGTGTGAACATACTAAAAGTCCTGACGTCTAGGTGGTGAGCTAGGGGGGGAAGGGTGGGGGGGAAGGTCCCAATTTTCAGGTTTCCGCTTGTATCTCAAAAACGGTGCGTCGCAGAGGAAAATTTTTTGACAATAAGTAAAAGCTTATAAAATTATCTACAACTTTTATTCTTTATGTAATTTTCTAAATCCCAGCTGTTTTTGAGTTACACGCTCCACAAATGTAGATATTTTCGAAAAAAATCATTTTACCTCACATTTTTCATCAAACATTCCTTCATATCGTCTAAAGTATTCATCACACATAGAAATTTGTTTGAAAGAAGTTGTATATATATATATTCTAAAACGGGAATTAAATTCTTTACAACTTCTTTCATACAAATTTCTATGTGTGATGAATACTTTAGACGATATGAAGGAATGTTTGATGAAAAATGTGAATGTTTGAAGCCTGACATCAGCTCCCTTCCTCCAACAGAGAGCGCAGCTAAATAGCATTCCCAGTCCACCGATTGAGCTGCCCCCTGAAGAATGGGGGTGGAATCATGAAGGAGAGACCCTGTTGCCAATTACAACAGAAGATCCACCAGCATCGGAGGTCCTTCTGAATATGATATTTGGCCGCTGCACCAAGGATTGTGCAATTGGCAAATGTGGATGCCGAAAAGCAATGCTGACCTGTTCTACAGCGTGCCTCCACTGCCAAGGGAGATGCCTCAATAGCGTTGCCGAGGACGACGATGAAGACAACGTAGAGCCTATTCAGCAAGAGCCATCCACTACTGAGGATGAAGATGCCATGGATGAACAACGCTTACCAGGACCCTCACGTCCAAAGAGGATGAGAGTGTAACATTATGTTATTGAGAACCGTGATAACAATGAGGTTTATATTTGTATATGCTTGATGTAACGAAATATTATAAAATTATCATGACAAGATTATCATTATCATTATAAAACACACTTTGAATTTTTTTAAAGTAATATGATTTTTGTCTACTTTATTTAATAAATGGCTTTAAAGTATGGTCACACATATTTATTAGGTGAACGAACAAAAGCTGTGGGTTAGTAGGTAATAGGATTAAAACAGCTTTTTCTGAAAATGACGACATTTTACGAAAAAACTTTAAATAGCTATAAATATTTACTGGTTGGAGATTTATGTGCATATGTATATATATTCTAAAAGGGAATTAAATTCTTTACAACTTCTTTCAAACAAATTTCTATGTGTGATGAATACTTTAGACGATATGAAGGAATGTTTGATGAAAAATGTGAGGTAAAATGATTTTTTTCGAAAATATCTACATTTGTGGAGCGTGTAACTCAAAAACAGCTGGGATTTAGAAAATTACATAAAGAATAAAAGTTGTAGATAATTTTATAAGCTTTTACTTATTCTCAAAAAATTTTCGTCTGCGACGCACCGTTTTTGAGATACAAGCGGAAACCTGAAAATTGGGACCTTCCCCCCCACCCTTCCCCCCCTAGCTCACCACCTAGACGTCAGGACTTTTAGTATGTTCACACCCTAAGTACCCTAAACAAGTCCTGAAAGAATCGCTTAGGTCCCTGCTCACGCACTCTACACCTCCTTCCTTGATTGGACTATGACGATATTCCAATTAAAAATTGTCGTTAATTTTAAGGTTAAGGACAATTTCTTATCCTTAAGTAGATCCGGAATCTGGTTACTCAGAGTAACGACCATAAATAAATAATTGAAGCTTTGGCGTTGCTTGAAATGACTTTGATCGTACTTATTGAGCAGATTTTTTATTTTCATTTTTCAATAAAAGAAAGAAAAATATTCCCGGGTTACAAATAACCTGACAATATTTGAAAATCTCCTACTACCACCACAGTAAGCGGAAAATGTTGCTTGTGTCGTGATGGAGGACTTAGCCAGCCGAGGAATCGAACATGGGACGCCTGGGTGAGACTCAAATGGGTGCGATGCGAACTCAGCCACCGACCGATCTACTAATTAATACCCTCTCACCTTCTCCTTTACGTCTTTTAATCGGCCTCACAACATACCTAAAATATGAGGCTGGGATTTACGGTATTCACGTAAAAATAATATTTATATGATTTCTGAGCTTTACTCGTTAACTACCATAATAATAATTAGTGTTAACTGTGTACTTGCGTATCTGTGTTACACGTCAAATTATTAGTAAAAATACTTATTAAGCGGGTTCTAAATAATTAAATCCAGTACAATCACGGAGTACAAGGAATCTTAAATCTCTTTGGAAGTACATACTGATTTGAAGATGTCCATAGCAGGAAGAAATTGCTGCTGTAAAAAACAGACAAGAGCAAAAAACAGACAATATGAAACTTTATCATAATATTCCTTAGATTCATCGTTTTGGGGTTGTAATTGTAATAACCGTAAGACAATGGTACAAAATAACATAAAAACTCCGACAGTGAATACAAGCTTTGGACAAAGGCACTATAAATGTCATGCTATAAAAGCGTTCAACAGTCTTACCCTTGAAAATAAAATAGAAGACAACAAAAATAAATTCATACTCAAAATTAAAAAAATTGATTAAAGAACAAAAAAGACAATATTACCAAAATCTCATTACATAATAAGAATAAAACACATACATGTAACACACAAAAACAAACATAAAACACATCATAAAAAATACATTTTATTTATAATTTTTCATTAATTATAAATTTTATTTTTAGTTTAATTTTAGCTTTTTTTTGCGGCATTATTTTTAATGTATCTCTATTACATAAAAATGAATCGCTGAATGTGTTGCTAATCGCATAACTTTCGAACGACTGCACCAAATTGGATAATTCTTTTTTTTGTGTTCGTTATTGTCAGGACAAGGTTTTTATAAAGCATTATGAAATTTGTATAAAAAAATTGCTATTGGTGGTAATGTATGAAAGGCGGGAGGGAGGAAGAGATGGGGGAGGGGGGAGAGGGGAGGGGGGAGGGGGGGGGGTGGGCGGTGAGAGGGGGGGAGGGGGAAAGGGGGAGGAGGCGATGTGGGAACCCCCCTTACACCATGCAAGCGAAGCCGCTGGAAAAAGCTAGTTATGCATAAATTTTTGTTTTATAAAATGGAGGCTTCAGCACAGGTAAGCTACCTAGTGAGGCCGACGTTGCTGAATTGTATTTAAAAATGTTAGATATTATGTCAAATAAAATAAATAAATAAAACCTAACCTGAAAGACCATCTAGTATCTAGTTAACCGTAAATCAGTGGCGCGTATGTTTTACGCAGCGGAAGGGGCGAGAAGAAGGGGGTAAGTGATGCCACTTCCCGCCATTTAGTGACTATTGAACATCGAGCCACTGTGCACTGGCGGGAAACTTCGAACTTTGGAGCATAATTTAAGCCGTCATTTGTTCGACCATCACATTCGCCATATTCGGAGAATGTTCACTAGCTACGTGAATTTTGATTACATTTCCCCAGAACGTTGTTCAATTGAATATACAAACTTTTAGTCGAACGACAATTTCAGATTTTAGTTAATGCAGTAGGGGGAAATCAAATTTTGTTAGATTATTCCTAATTTAAGGGGAGAGTCTGATCAGGCCGAGTTTTTTTTTGTGAGAATGGTTTTGGTGGCACGCCTGCCTTTTCAACAGTGTATAAAAGGTGATGGATGTTCCTGCTTGCTCTCCTTACTTACAGACAGCTCCGATAGCTAGCACGTAGCCTATAGACTTATATTGCGCAAATAAATGTTCATCACGTCCACGTGCGTATTATTTCAGATCTGCAAGATCACCTATCACCCCTACGCCTACACACAAAGTCTAAATAACATTTTTTAAATGCGTTTTTTTCAAGATGAAATTTATTTTCGTTCACGAAACTTTTGTTACATTTGAACAAGAAAAAACACTATGGAAAATTTGATTCGAATATCTTTATCTACGTATAACAGATATTATAGCGGTAGCAAGCGAAGTGTCTGACCAAGTCGGCTGGAATCACGGAGTCTTTGGAAATAATCTGAAACACGATATTAAAAAAAATCTTTATAGCATGAAAGTAGAATGCGCATGAATACAAATTGTTTATTGCAGAAATAGCGAACATATAATGAAAATTGTCGAAAAAAATTGGCCCTAATTTTGCAATAAAAAATTTCCTCTGCGATATATTTTCATAAGTCGAGGTTCATCCGCATATATATTTAATTTTCTTTAATTTAAACCTTGAATGAAGTAAATCGGTTGACAAATCGGTGAGCTACGATTCCAGTCAATTTGAAAAAAGTGGTTTTGGGAAAAATAAGTTTTTTTTGCCGGGCGGCTTCCTTCTCCGTTCTACCTATTTTTTTTAACATTAGCTCCACACAGGAGGCCCTCAGAAAAATAATTCCCCTCAGGGCCTATTTCATCATCTATGTCATCTTTGGGGATGCTTCCTTTCCTTGAGAGTCTTTTCAAGGAAAGGAAGGAGAGGACTTACTGAGAAAGAAAAGGGTATGAAGGGTGGGTAGGAAACTGGGAGTCAGTGTGTCCAAGGGTGACGGATTTATGTATCTATCCCTCCCATTGCGGTGCAAGGCAATGTTTCGAGAGAGTCCTGCTGAAGAGGTCAAAAGATCTCCCTCAACCAGTCTCTCCCGATTCGGCCTTTCACGCAGTTGGTGGGCAGAAGCATCCGCCGCCAAGATCCGGACACACCTAACCCCATACACCCGGGCACCCCTGCTAAGTCACGTACCGAACCACTTGGGATGACCTATGGCAGAGGTGTTGGTTATCCAATAAATGGTTCGCGGGGCGGCGGTACCAATATCCGCCTCCCAAATTGGAACCTACTTGGTCCTAACTCCATTTCAAGGTTGAATTTGATGCTATAACTTTGGGAATGTTTTCTCCACACGTATAGAAAGATTTTTAGGCAAAAAGTCGATTTTTTGGATCGCTGGACCAGACTCCCCCCTTAAGAGGAATATAAACGCTAGAAATATTTCGAATCAAATGCCTGCAAAATTTTAAAATCGAGCGTCTTTTTGCATGAGGCTAGTAAGCGAAAAAATGGTTTTTATTTATTTTGTGCATAATTTTATAAGAACGAAAAAAAGTTAAAACATGGAAAACCTCGAAAATAGTTTAAGCCATAAAGGGGTATTTTTTAAAAATTGTTTCTTGTATTACTTCATAGTTAAGTCATGAAAAAACATTTTTTTTGGTGGTTTACGCTTATATTTTTTGTTACGTGAATAATAATTTTATTGTAATTCCAATACATAGAAAAGCTAATAAAAGCTTCGATTTATCCGTAACATATTTTTTGATGTTCATACTGTAAGCCGATTCGTCGTAAAGATGAATCAAAATCGTATCTAAATAGGATTTCGCGTATATATTCATCTTTTCATTACTAAAAGAATTTAACTGTGAACTAACACGCTTTTAAAGTAATTTTAATTTTAAGCTTTCATACAATTATTATTTATTATAGATTCCTAAGTACCAAATGTGAAAAACGGTTCATATTAAGTATGTAAATTCTTTTTGTTAAAGTTGCAGAACACTTATTGCATTTTGTAATACAATTTGTATCGAGGCCATTCGAGATTGATTAATGCGCATGCTGCTCGCTGCATAGAAAATTGAGTGCCAGCAAAGCGCTGTATCATATAACCTAATGAACCGAATAACCTTGCACTTTGTCTCTTCATTAGAACTAGAGTGCCGAGATAGATTCGTATTTTGTAGAAACAGGGTGTTTTAAAATCAATAAAACATGCCTACCGATTTTATTGAAAACTTGTACTAAAATATTATTTTATATTAGAATTGCACTGAATTGTCTCGTTAAAAGTACAGCAGTTGCAGGACGGTGAAAATCTTGGCTCTGCTCCCAGAGGCTATGATTCAATGTCAGATATTTCTTTACACAGATACAAAAAGCTTTATTAAATGTGTTGAATTTCTCGTAGATTTTCTCCAGAACAAAATGAAACACGTTTCTCTGATTAATTATTTAATTCGAACCTTTTCAAGATCCGCGTTTACAAATCTCTTCCTGCCGCCTCTTCCGTGACCTATCTTCGCCCAACCGGATGGCGATATAGTTCTACCGGTTGCATGCAGAACAGACATGAGGGTTCTCGTGAGGCGTAACATTTTCTTTTAAAATAATATTTTGATTAATCTTGTGAGGCATTCAAATATCGACTTGAAAATATTTGCTCAACTCATTGACTGATTGATTTTGTTATTAGATTATGGTTTCAACAATACAGACGTTACGAAAATTTTCAACAGTAATTCCGCCATCAACGCCACTGAAATTAAGACACTATTCAGTAAACTATTGTATAAAAACAATGTTTAGAAATGATTTAAAATTTAGAAAACAAATTTGGAATGGATTAATCACAGATTTTTTTTAGAAAAAATACGTTAAGCATGAGAGTAGAATAATTAATCGTGAGCTAATAAAAGCAAATAAATAAATATTGATTTCCCATAAACACTCCGCGTTTCATTCAATGATCCATCGTTTGGTCTCGATACCGTTATCTAATACTAATTTCTCCAACGAACTAATAATAATTAAAAAATTGCGGTAAATAATGGTTATAATGCCGATCACATTGATACAATCTTTTAAAAATTTCTTATTTGCTAATCCTAATAATATAAACATTAATAATAATCTTTGTTACCAATGGCGTCGAATTTTATTCATTAATCATTTCTCTTCCTGCAGTGTAAAAAATCTTCGTTCTGAATTAAGACCGGCATTTTATACAAATAATAATTTAGGTAAATTTTTAGTCAATTCAAAAGATAAAGACGACAAACTTAGTTATTCGGGAATTTATAAATTAGATTGTAGTGATTGCTCCGCATTTTATATTGGTAAAACGGCGCGCAATGTCAATATTAGAATCAAAGAGCATCTTAGATGCTTAAATAATAATGGATTTTCGGAATTCGCCAATCGTCTTATTGATAAAGATCATAACTTCAGTCAAAGCACCGGTGCTAAGATTTTACATAGAATTGGACATTGTAACAGACTAAATAATTTAGGGTAACAATTATTATAAGCAATAATTATCAGCCTGAAACACTCATCCACATTGAAAAATCTTCCGAGAAAAGATACATGACGCCAACGGGACTTGAACCCGTGTCCTCTCGATTGCCGGTCGATTGCTCTGACCACTGAGCTATGGCGGCTTATCTCGTACCCGCCAAATGATTCAATATATGCTAGTGTTTCATTCGACAATTACTGCTTATTATATTTTTTCCACCTGAAAACAACCAACTTTATTTCAAAGTTTATCAATAAAGTTGGTTGTTTTCAGGTGGAAAAAATATAATAAGCAGTAATTGTCGAATGAAACACTAGCATATATTGAATCATTTGGCGGGTACGAGATAAGCCGCCATAGCTCAGTGGTCAGAGCAATCGACCGGCAATCGAGAGGACACGGGTTCAAGTCCCGTTGGCGTCATGTATCTTTTCTCGGAAGATTTTTCAATGTGGATGAGTGTTTCAGGCTGATAATTATTGCTTATAATAATTGTTACCCTTTGTGCTATGCATAAAAAATCTTGTCTTAAAAACGTTAGTTTTACAATTAAAAATAATAATAAATAATTTAGAATCACTTGAAATAAAGAAAGCCGTTAAAACAAATACCCAATCCTTAATTATCAGCTAAATGTGTCCAACAGCCCGATATTAGGGATATTCCCCATAAAAACACTAGTAAAAACCCTTAATCACTTCATCCCTTAATCACCTGTTTAAATAACGATTTGTCCCTGAATATATATAATAATATGGTAATTCATTAAATATCACCCGTCTCTTTCACTGTTCCTTTGCATTATGTTTTGGCTCTTTCTTTATCTATATAAGCTCACACTATGTGTATTTTTGATCAGTTTAATTTTATACCCTGAAGATGCTTGAGTAAAGCGAAACCGGTCGGTATTATAAAAATTAAATAAATCGTGGATTCAAACAAATACGGTTTTATTTAATTAAATAAATATTGGTTTATCAACATCATGTAGATTTAGAATTGCACTAAAACTATAGTAATGCGGCTTCAAGAACACGAGAGGGAAACTTTGATAAGTGCATTAAAAATGCACCTGCCGTTGTTCCGACCGTTTGACAATTTCTTAAAGTTTAATTACTCCTCTATCGAACTTCCTGAGAAGTGGGAAGAATACTTAAACTGGCGTAAAACGCGAAAGAGGTTCTTTAATTCAATCAAAAAGCTTTGGTAATGTCTTTTCAAGTGATACAGAATGAACTACCTACGTAAGTCTTGCGATTTAAAAAATATTTATTTAATTCAGGTTACATCTTTTAACTGTTAATTAAACTAAATCATTTTGTTTGCTTGTCATAATTTTATTAAGTTCATAAAAATAAAATCATTAACAAACAATATTAGGTAAAGAATATACGTCAATACGTGAAAAAAGAATATCTTATTTTATATCTACATTCTTCATGTTATTTACTTAAATTAAAATATCTATTCTTATTGTATACAAAACGAATCCTTCTAATTAATTTATCCTTTGGTTTCGAGGATGACTTCGATGTGCTCGAAACTAATCGTAACTACAAAGAAAAAAAAAATTAATGAAGCAACCTCGAACGGTGAAGTTTGGCGAAATGGAAAACAAAGCTTTTTCATTTCTTTCGATTTTTAAAAATTCAAAATCGTGATGAGCAATGGTCCTTAAAAATATTCATTGAACTGTTCAAAAAAACTGTTGAAAAAAAAAAGTTTCTGTTACTTAAACCAGGGCGGGTAAATAAATGGTGGATAAGCTCCAATGAACTGTTAAAAATTAATATAAAATTAATAAAAATTAATTTAGTGATGAAATAGTTTAAAAAAGTAAATAGATATGGTTAACATTCCCGTTCTCGTCTCAAGGAACCGGTGCCCTTGAATATACCGGAACCGGTTCCTTTATTGTCACTAGAATCGTCGAATTCGAATGGAATTTTTTCTCAACGGAATTTCTTTTGCCTTCCCGGCCCCGGATTCGATATTTTTTAACTCGGAAAGCTTTTAACAACCCTCCCCACTCCCTTTGTTAATTTTTTTATTTTTGAAGAAATCTGAAAATATCCTTATTATCCTGAAATCGGTTATCGTCAACCTATAATTTTTAGTGATTCTCCTAATAATAAGTTCATATATAAATATACGAGTAGGTATTATGTGATACTAAATAAACCAACATAATTTTATTTTTATTTTGGCGACGAATTTGTATGGATCTATTTCTAATAAAATCAAGTTACATAATAAATACCCCCTAAAATCGGCCTAATTTGCCTGCCGTTGGTTGGTCTGCAAAGAAAGAGGATGCCCGAGCGGGGGCGGGGGCGGAGGGGAGATATGTCCCTCTAACCAGGGCCAGGGCGGAAGACAGTTAAACTGCCAACCGGATTATCTTTATGCTCTAACTTCCTTCCAGAGGAAAATCTTTTGCGCACGTGAGGGCTGAACCGCCCGCCGCGGCAAGGCACCGCGGCACCGCTCGCTTGGGATGCAGTGCTTTGATGTAGAATGAAAAGGATTAAGAGAAGAGAATGAGGTGGAGTACGTTGAAGAGTAATGCCTTCCTTGTTGCCTTTTGTTTATTTTATGGAGGTTTCGTGTTTGGCTACTAGAAGGAGAGATCTTTAAAACAATGAAAAACTAACTTATGCAACACAATTTAGTGATAGTTTTGTGCTCCACTCACAAAAAGTTTATGAAATAAACGCGGGATGTCTATGAACGAATTGATTTATTAAAACATCACGTAAATACATTTATAAGACTCCTGTTTAGTGATATTACCTTCTTCGTGCATAGATTCGAAAGGCAAATTTGCTTTTTCTAGATTTTGCTTAACGATTATCTGTTTTAAATTTGTAAACCCTAAAATTGCTTGTTACAACGTAATGGTGCATTGGTAATATTGCAAAAAGATTTTATTTAGAATTCCTAAGACATCATATAATTAAACTGAAAATATTGTTATTAACTTACAAAATATTTGAAATTTAATGTAAGGTACTTAATACATAAAATACATCTAAATTAATAATGGCAGTATACTAAATCTTTGAGCAGGAGAAATTCAATAAAAAATCTAATAATCCTAAAGTTAATTTAAAAGAATGAATGTTATTTCTTTTTACATTCCTAGATTATTTAGACGAGTTCAAATATAGACCACAGCACAAGTTATTATAATGTGTATAATTATACAGGAAAAACCCTACTTATTATCAGTTATTAATTTGGAAACACCATTTATATCACTTTTGAACCATTAAAATTTGTGACGATTTTTCTGTTATCAATAAGGGCATGTATAAAAAAAACAGTTTTTCAAAACATTATTTAGTAAAAACATCTTTAAGAAATAATTTAAATAGATGGTCTATAAGTGGCTGCGCGATAATTTTATAATACCAAAGCGAAACAGTTATCACGCATAATAATAATTACCAGAGCTTGTCTATAAATAAACTGTTTTTTTTTTTAAATTAAAATGTTATCATTAAATAATACATTAACAAACGAAGAGTTGAAAAGGTGAGTAAAATTTCCAAAAAATATATATTTTAACAATATTCAGTAAATATCCTTCCTGGAAAAAATAGGCAACTTATTTAATTAACTAAAAATCGTTATTTTATTCACAATGGTGTATTTATAGTAAATTATTTGTTGACCTCAAAACGAATACAGAGCCATTTTATCGAACCAACCGATGAATCTTTGCTTCAACTCTAAGGTCGTAATTTATTTATTTAGTAGGCACCGTATTCTATTTCGTACAGGTTATTGTACTCCTTTAGCTTCAAGTTGCTGCTGCGAGTTGTATTATAATGAAGAACGGTTGCGTTGAATAAACACAATATCCCTTAGTTCCTTACTTCAGCGGAAACCGTGTAAAGGAACAAAACTACTATTCACTCGCCGGTCTGGTTAGAAGCTGTTGGCTTAGAACTTCGCCATAATACAGTTTCCCTCCGGGTCATTCAAGTTTCCTTTCTTACGAGAACACAAAACGATGCAAATATTACCTACCCACTGCTACTTGATGTACCTATTCAATTTGAAGTTGAATGAGTTGCCAAGTTGGGCAAACGAACAGAAAGATGACTTGAGACTATGAGTTTTGTGGTACCTAATTATTAATAAACGGAGATCTTCAATTTTACTAGCATTGCATTGAACACTTTTTTGTCTGGAATCATTTTTTGAAACATTTACCTATGTTGTCTTGTCATGCTTTAATCCTATATATTTGTAGAAAATTATTGCGAGGTAGTTAGTGTTAGTTATGTAATTGCATTCAAATTAATTGTGTTTCTGCAATCCTTACGTTAATACTTTTTTGTGATATATTGATAGAATTGCCCTAACATGAAATCTGGCATCATTTTGACGAGCTGGAGGCAAACAATGTGACCATATTTTTGACACCAGCCGAGCTATTCTCGTGTGTGTTTTAAACGATCTAAACTAACGTACGTGACTGCTCACAGCTGAAATTCTGACAATGGCCCGTAGAAAAAGCAAATAACAGTCATTGAAAATCACGCATATCTGACAGGAGATCTCGCGCGATATCGATCTTGTTCCCACAAAAAATAGATAATAGCTCGGCAGGAGGATTTGATAATGCTTTAAATAAACTACGATATCAGTCGTTCTTTGAAATAACCAGACCCTGCGCAGAAATGTTAAGTTAAATTAAAGTAACAGTAACAGTTACAGCGTAGTCCGTTGTGGGACTTTTCTGCGCTAGTTATTTTTCGTTTTTAAATAAAGTACATAATATCAACACATCCCACAGTCAACACACATGATTAGATTCAAAATGATTAGAATATTAATTTAATTTTTTTAATTTTGAGAAAATCAACATAAATGAAGACTAGGAAATCATGATGTAATACCCATACAACAACATATAGTCCGCCTAGCAACAGTAGTCCCTATCGAGGAGAACTGTGAACAAAATTTGTATTTTTAAAATAGTCATTAAAAAACAAACAAAAAAATCAAACCGCCTGACGTGGCGATGCTAACATTGAGTGAGGTGGACAAATTATAACAAATTTGTAAAAGTGTATAACCAAATAGTGTAACAAAATATTCAATTTTGGAACTAAGCTCAAAATTTGGTTAGCCGATTTGTAGTAAAATTGTAAAAAGGACTAGAAATTCATAAACATATTTTATTTTTGAGGACTGAATATTACTGAATATTCGAATACTCTCCGATTCGTTTATTCGCAAATTACAGAAAGGAAGATGGTTACGCCGCCTCCCGCGCTCTTCAAAACTTGGTACGTTCCCCTTTCCCTGTTTAGCTGGTCTATCAATTTCAATAGCTATGGTAGGTACCTATTTTTGGGCGTCATTTTATTAAAACTGCAACTCTTTGATAAGAAGAGTAATGTGATAAATAAACGATGAACGAATTTTTGTGAAACATTAAGTGGAATAAGAACAATGAGGCAAACAATTCAATATATCTACTTACGTAAGCTTAGCTTGTGCCGCTCTCCAAAGAGAGAAAAAAAAACTTATTTTTAAACGCCTGTGGTCTCAAAAGTTGCGTATGATCTGTAGCTATTCGAAAACGTAAAAATAAATTAAATTGGTGTTCACTATTAGGTCGCTAAAATGGCCGGAGGTTTTGAGAAAAAAAGGAGATTTCATGATTTGGGAAAAAAAATAAAAAAGGTTCTCAAATTTAATTTTTATTCCAGAACTGCAGTACAAAGAAGATTTTTTTTAAACATGTATATGATGTGTTTGAAAATATAAAAGGGGGAAATTAACACTTTTTATGGATAGAATCAATATTCTTGTAGACTTATTATTAATTACCATAACTTAAAAAAACATGTTGCAGGTTTTTTTTATTTTCAGTGCATTTTAGCTAATAATCATTTAAAAAATAATTTAAATGCACTTCTCATTTTCTTTGTCATACGCAACTTTTGAGGTATCAAGCGTATCTTAATTCAAAAGTTGAAATAATTGACTCACCCTAGTATAGCTATTGTGTTGCCAACCTTTAGTAAGAAAACAAAAAAGACAATCATTTCTAGATCTCCGATCTCACGAAAACTCTTTTTAGTACTATTTGTTTGTGTTATTTCAAAAATGCGATCACTTTGATATATTATCGTAACACCTGTCGAGTTTTCCGATCTCATTGCTTATGATTTTTTAAATGTTTATATTATATTCGTGACTGGTGTCTCCTCACTTGAATTCCATTAAAAATCACAAAAAAAATTATTAAATTGACATTTTGTAAGTAATAAGAACACGCAAAAAGCTCTAACGCTACTGATGTGAGCTGCCAGTAATTAAAATGTAACCCGAAAAAGTGATGATTTTGATTGTATGTAAAATTCAAGCAATTTTACTTGAATAAAGTCTTTCCCTAAATTATGACAGAAAAAAGGGTACAATAAATTTTGTGTATTTGAAACATTTGTTTTGGTAGTACCTACCTTAATACTTAAAAGAAAACAACAGCTGAACATAAATCATCCGGGAGAAAAATAACAATTTTGGGAAAAACTTTTTACCTAGTCGCCCCAAACATAAATTTCCAACTTCCCTTGACTGAATATTTATACACTTCTTCCCCCTTTTAATTTATGCCACGAAACATGTGAAAAGGCAACTTTTCAAATTAAACTAAATGTTTTGATATTTTTAACGAAAAGTTAAATTACCTGACAGATTCTTTTCTCCAAGATAAATAGTTTTTGTAAGTGAAGACATTAACTTCAGAGAGAATTCATTGTAAAGAGAAAAAAAAACTTTAGCGCTAACGAAAAAGTCTAAATAGAGACGTAATTGAAAAATGGAGACATAATTTTCTACCAAAGAAATTGGGGTCGGTATCCTCCGCAGATTCTCTTCAATATTTTATGTGCTCCCTTCTCAATTAAAGTGTGCTTAAAAAAAGCAAAAACGTTGCTTTGAGAGATGAAATATTGAGAAAAAATAATTGTTTTGAAAATAAACAGTTGAAAAACAAGCAGTAATTTGCTTTTTATTTAGTTTAAATTGAAAATAACATTTAGAATATTATTCCATCAAAAATGTAGTTAAGTTTCTTCTTCAATAATGGAAAAATAACAAAAGTTTCTGAACACAATTTCAGCATTCACAAAAAACTGAAGAAGTACACAAGAAATTAAGGAAAATTAAATTTTTAATTAATTTTCAAATAATTTTCAAAATTAACATAATTTTTAGTTTAATATTTTCTTCGAATGGCTGATTTTTTAGAAATAAAATATCATAGCAATACTATTTATACTTACAGGCACAAGCAAAATCTTCTGATGGTCATAAGAGGTTATTGCGTATTGAAGAGTTTTATAAAACGTACATTTCTAAAGCATTACTTAATGTTACATACTTTCTACATTATATACATATTTCGTGGAGACTTTATTATAAAATAAGAAACCTTTTACAGCAAACGGCACGTGTACATAATTTAATTACATTTTATTTAAATTTTTAGGTAAGTCAAACGCGTTAATAAATAACTTTTTATCTTTTGTTTATTATTTTACTATAAAAATGTAATGTACATTTAGATGATGTAATAATTAACGTACATGTTCATGTTCAAATATCTTAATACCACTCTTCCATGGAAGCATTAGATTGGGTTAGGAAGAGTATAAAATAAAAAATAAAATACCTAAGGGTTTAAATTTGAAATTGAAATTTAACACACTAATGTTCAAATAAAATTGAAAAAAAAAGATTTGTAAACAAAATATATATATATATATATATATATATATATATATTATTGAAGGAGAAGTTAATACCAATAAATCCAAAAAAGTATATCCATGAAAAATAACAAGACACAGAAAAATACAAAAGGTTACGGTCGCAAGTGAGACTAGAATCCAGGATCTCTCGTGTTACCGGAACAAGCGGCTTAACCAAATAGGCCATTGAGACCTCTAATTATTAAATCATTTTTGTCAATCATGAGATTTCAAATTAAAAATTAACAATTATTGACTAATTTAAAAAAAAATGTGTTGTAGATGAAATTGCTAATTTAGAATTGGAAATATGAAAATGTCAAAAATGATTTAAAAGTAAGGGGTCTTAATGGCCGAGTTCTTTCTATTCTTATAAAAATTTCAAATATATATTAAGACAGCCGAAAGATATTAAAGGTTTAATTCAAAAGCAAATCTTATTGATATGATTTGGTCGGTGACCAGCAAACTCATTTGAAACCAACTCAGAACCACCTAAGAAAGATCGTTACGAGTGATGATAAAAATATATTTAAAAATTGTTTAAGAGCGTTTAACCAGCCAGCGGACGAAAATCCACATTTCGTCGAAAGTTGTTCTTACGATCGTGCAGGGCGGTTACAATGAGAAAGATTAATTGTTCTCCGTACGAGCTTTTTAAAATTATAACTCAATATCGAATTTATTTCAATTCAAATTAGCTTTAATTTATACCTTCATCCAAAAATGCTGAAAGGCGTGGTGATAAAACTATTAAAATAATGTACTTTTTGTAGTTATTTTTAGATTATAAGTATTTATCATTTTTCAATAATGTCTAAATTTAATAAGAATGTTAAAAAAATCTGAAATATATTAGTTTGTAAGTGCGCAAATAAATACACAAACGGACCAATTTTCGCCAAGAAACACATGTACGTACATATTTTTTAATGATTTTATTGAAACTAAAATTAAAATTCTAAAACATACGTTTGCTAGATAATGTATTGATTTATTTTACTGCATGATTTTATTATTTGAAATGGGTATAATACAAAAAACTTTTTTGAAAATTTAACAAATCTGCCAACGACCTATGGAATAACCTTATTATACTAAAAATTAAAAAAAATTCTCAAAATTTATTACATGCGAATGCTAGATAAAAAAAACAATCTTTCGAAATCCATTTATAATTTTTTGTGGAAAAGAGTCAATACGTCTAAAAACTTTTTTTAAAATGACGTATTTCCGGTTTTCTCTGGTAATGCCCTCTTAAATACATAGATTACGTTAGGATAGGGCTACCAGCTTGAAATAATTTTTTTCATAGCTTTTAATGACTTTTCAAAGAGGTGTTGAGTTGACTTGTTTCTGAGTTGGCATAGAACCGATTTGGTCATAGTAAAAATGTCCAAATATTTGAAGGAGATGAAAATCGAAAAATAATATATCAAATCAGCGGAAACGTCTGAGAGGCTCAATGTTTAGTAATACCCCGGACGTAGCAGACGTTATTTACACGAAAAGCACTATCAAAATGCATCTGGTGGAATTGCTTTGAAATATTTCCCAAGTATGCTGGGAAAGCGCATCGAGTACGGGCAACAAAATATCTTAAATTATTTATTTCCACAAGTAATACTTTAATTCAACATTATATATATTCTATACGTATCTACAAAACATACAAAGCGAAAACGTGTATTGATTAATATTGTTAAACTTATCTTACGATAACTTCAATTTGGGAGGCGGTAATGGGTACCGCCGCCCCGGGAACCTTTATTGGATAACCAACACCTCTGCCATAGGTCACCCCAAGTGGTTCGCTACGTTTGGTGATTTAGCAGGGGTGCCCGGGTTCATGGGGTGAGGTTTGTCTAGGTCTTGGAGGCGGATGACCAGGACACACTGAACCCCAGATTCCTACCCACCCCTTAAACCCTTTTCCTTCCCAGAACTCTCCTCTCCTTCCTTTCCTTAAAAAAACCCTCCACACAGTATCCTCAAAGATGACATACGCCCTGAGGGAAATTATTTTCCTCAGGGCCTCCTGTGTGGAGCTCATGTAAAAAAAAAAAAAAATACTTCGTCCAAAATTGTAATTTGAAGGGCATCACACTTTATAAAAACCTTTTGTAAGCAATGCCAGATTAAAACACTTTATAAGCGAACAAAGATAGAAAATAAACGACACACAAAACGTTTATAGATTTAAACGGATTTCAAAGCATTTTATAGATATAAGATAAAATCAATTTGGGCGGCGGGTGTGGGTATCGCTACGTTCCATTTATTGGATAACCATCATCTCTGCCATACATCGAGGTTCGCTGCGTTTCGTGACTTAGCAGGGGTGCCCGGGCTCATTGGGGTGAGGTTTGTCTGAATCTTGGCAGCGGATGCGTCCGTTCATCAACTGCGTGTGCTGGCCATATCGTGAGAGACTGCTTGCCGGAGATGTTTTATTCTCTCCACCAGATCTCTTCCGGAACATTGCTGTGGGAGGGGATGGATTCACACATCTGTGACTCCTGGACAAACTGACCCCCAGATTTCTCCCTTTTCCTTCCCTGAACTTCCTCTTCTTCCTTTCCTCAAAAGACCTTCCACATAGGCCCTTAAAGATGACAGCCGCGAGGCAGTGGCGTAGCTAGCATGGGTGGCACCCGGGGCGGATGTCACCCCTCGGGGCGTGGTGTCACCCCCCCCCCCCATTAAAGTTGACTTAAAAAATTCAAAATGTTAATTTCGACTTCGTAAAATTGGTCAATCCTGGGGGGGAGCCATAGAGCTATGAAAATATAAATAACAGACCGTGTTCATGCGTACAATATCCTTAGTAATTTTTTTCTACGGTCGGGTGTCACCCTCCCATTGGGTGGCATAATATTTCATATTACAACCTTCTTAAAAAGCTAGGTTCGTGGAAATGCTGAGAAACTTAAGGTTTTAAAAATAAAGTTTTCAGAAATGAATTAACGTATATCCATTGTCAGAAAAAAACAAATAATATGTGTTAAAAAACAATTATTTTGAATTTATTTGCTAATTTATCACAGTCATGGATGGTGTGGTGGGTTTTGAAAGTGTTGTAATGTGTGGGATAAATTTCTGAAATAAACATTTTATTAGAAACCAAAGTCCTCAAATAAAATGTTATTTCAATGAATCAGGTAATTGAAGTGTTGCTTTTCGCCGATGACTTAAAACTATTTAAACTTATAAAAACAATAAATGACTGTATTCACATTCAATCAAATTTAAATAAACTACAAGACTGATGTAAAACTAATAAACTTTATCTGAATATAAGTAAATGCCAGATAATAAGAACAAATCAACCCCTTAACTATCAATATAAAATTAATAATGTTTCCCTCACCTCTGTCAGTGAGATTAATGATCTTGGCATTATTTTCGATACGAAATTTAACTTTATTCCACATATAACTAGAGTAACCAATAAAGGATTAAAAATGCTTGGTTTCATTCTTCGAAATGGCAGAGACTTTAAAAATATTTCAACATTAAAAATCCTATATTCCTCTCTAGTTCGTAGTCAAGTTGAATATAATTCTTCTATTTGGTTCCCTCACTTCAAAATCCACTCCGATTCCATAGAAAAAATTCAGCATAAATTCTTAAGATTCATTAACTATAAACTTGGTCTACCAATAGAATCAATAAATTACAATCACTTGATGAAAGAATTAAACTTACTCAAACTTTCAGATAGAAGACTTATTTCCGACTTGACTTTTATTTTTAAAATTGTTAATGGTATTATAGACAGTCCTGATTTATTAAACCTTATTACCTTCCACATACCTACTAGAACTACTCGATCCAAAATTCTTTTTAATTGCAACAAAAATATCAGGACTGAGTCATTTAGATACTCGCTTATACCTAGATTGCATGCAATTGGAAATGCTTTCTCAGAAGTAGTAGATGTGTTCAACTGCACCGAATATAGTTATAAGAAGGCTATAATATCATACCTCAATGACAATAATTAATGTTAAATAGTGTTCGTCTGCACGGCGTCTATATCATACTCTAATATAGATTCCAAACTGCTTGTTTTATTTATATTTACTAACAGATAGTTAAGTGATAGCTCACTGATAGATAATAATGTATAACTTTTTTTCAAAATTATTTATTTTAAACCAAAGATTTATTATTGATTCTCTAACTGGCAGCCCTGATAAGCAGAACTAATTAGCAGTACCTGTAATCGTTTCAAACTTCAGTAATTTCAACTGAAGGTAACAATAATATCATTACTAAGTTATGTACTCCATTTTAGCCAATTCCTAGAATCAAACAATATGTACAAATAAAAGTAAAGTAGGTATATTATACTTGATGTTGAGAATTTTTCCAAGAATTCACCTTAATTTACTTATGTTTATTCTGCATAAAAATGTGTATTTTGTACGAGCTCATACTATTTTTTTCTTGTTGTAAAACATATTTGTATCCTATAACTAAATACTAGTTGTTATCATACATATGTACTTTGTTTAATGTATATATTATCATTGAAATTATCCTACTATGTACCACTATGTATCACCGGATTGTAATAGCCATTTTATGGCGTTGAAATAAATAAATAAATACAGATTGGGTCTGAAATAAGGGTTTTTATTATCAACTTTTAAAAAAGTTTAATCTTAATAAAATATTTTTATTTTCAAATTTATGGCCATAACTAGTTCATTCACCTTCCCAAGGTAACCATCGAGCAAAGTAAAGCAGGATTTATACAAGTGCCACCTCTCACGACACTAGCAATCTCTGTAACCCAACGTTATTCCAAAGCCGGGTTTACACCAGCTCCACATCTGTCAAGGCTCCTTTATATTCACAGGAAAAAAGCGTAATAGTCGTTTCGTCGGGAAATATATCGGTTACAATTATTATTATGGCGAAGCTTAAATTATTTATTGCGGGAAGTTATATCCCATTTTTGGAACAGATTTTGTGATAAGGTATTAATTTCATCGTTTTTTTGTCTTTCCACTTTTTTCTTTACAGCTGTAAGAACGTATTACTTAAAGGCGTGTGAAAAGTGCAAACTTAATATGTAGTTAACTCAATTTCTACGAAAGGCAAATTTTTGAAGTGAAAACTTCTTTACGTGATTTGAAACTTGATAAGACCGAAGGATTTAGCCGGCGAGAGAATGAGATGGCAATAAAATATTTTAGTAGAAAGCAGTCGCTTTCTAGTTTGACATATTAATAGAAATAAAACAATAACTTTGTGTGTAACCACGATTTAATTATTTAATTTTTTCAATACCGACCGGTTTCGCTTAACACAAGCATCTTAAGGGTATAAAAATAAACTATTAATTTTATATATAAATGAAACAATTTAACTTTGTTTGACCCACTTATATATTTGAGTAAAGCCGACCGGTTTCGAAACGACCGTTCCTTCTTCAGGGCAAGCGTATTCAAAAGTATTAATTTTATGTTTAATTTTATACACGGAAGATGTTTGTGTTAAGTGAAACAGGTCGGTATTAAAAAAAAGATTTAATCGTGGTTACAAACAAAGTTTTATTGTTTTTTTTCAATAAAATATTTGTTAGTTTCACGGGTACTCGTTTCCAATATAATACGATAAATCTACGGTCCCACGCAAGCCTCCTTTGGTCTAGTACTGTCGAACCTTAGCGGCCAGAGACATTCAGCGGATCAAGGGTAAAATTCTATGAAAATTAAAAAAAAAGTTTTTTTTTTTGTAAAATCAATAACCAATCAGCAAACCACTCCAAAACAAACAGGCAAAGAAAATACTAAAGAAAGCAAAATCTAGCGACTCCGAAGAGAAAACACCAAGACTAATAAGATGACCAAATGTATAGAAAAAGCTGCACTGGAACTCGATTACAAAAATATGGAAAAAAATCACATTGATAAAAAAAGTGCTTCGTGGTCACTCTTGTCTACTTTAGTTATCTGAAAGTTTCACTTCTACCGCGTGTGAATTGCACACTCTGATTTATTTTCGTAAATAATTTTTCGCAGTTTTGTCAAGTAAATTTAAATTGATAACTGTGTGCATAAAAAAAGGAAATATCATTTTACCGTAGCTAAAACGAAATTTATAAATATCGGTCGTGACTGCATTTTTGTTTTGAATTGTGAGGAAATTTGAGATTCAAAAAACGTAGTTAAACACACTAAATGTCAGGACTCACTATGAAAGGTTTCGAAATTAATCCATTATTCAGTAAAGTTAAACAAAAATAAAAATTGTTTGGTGTACGATTAAAGATATTACGTGAAAACTCAGCTTTACTCTTCAAACATAAGAAATCTTTCATTGCACACACAATACAATACGTGTTCCATACGTGTTTGTATGTGTGGACAAAATATAATATCTGAAGATAAGCCAAGGTTGCGATACCACGGAGAACGCCTGTATCGACTACCTGAAAAGGTAAATCCAGGTATGCCTCTTCTGAAATGTCGATTTCGATGAGGGTATCCACTATCCACTCTCTTTCGAAGGGCCATAGACGATAGAGACATGCGGATTCATTTCGTTGGCATTATTGTATTGTGCTCCGGGAGGTATGGTCTAGGGAAGATAAAACCGTCAATTCTGAGTCAGGTTGTTCGTGTTTTTGCTTTATTCTCTGATTTTATGAGTCTGATTAAAATGATTATGAAAAGGATTTTTCTGCGGAGTCTTTTTCATAGCACCTTTACAGGGATGTACTGTGGCATTTTCATATTCACTCCACACAGGAGGCCCTGAGGAAAATGATTTTCCTCAGGGCTTATGTTGTCTTTGGATAAGCTGTCTTAAGAGAGTCTTTTTAAGGAAAAGTAGGGAAGGAATTTTTGGGAAAGAAAACGGAATGAGGGGTAGAAAGGAATTTGGGGATCAACGTGTCAAGCAGTGAGGTATAAATCCATTCCTCCCAACTCTCCCCCAACCGGCCTCTCCGATCCGGGCGCCACGCAGTTTCTGGCAGAAGCATCCGCCACCAAGACATGGAACATCACCCCACGAACCCGGGCACCCCTGCTATTTTTTATTATTTTACGTATCTCAGAGTGAAGGTTTTCAAGATTGTGTTCCGACAAAATAATTTTTTTTATAGAAATACAAGCTGGTTCCCGGCATGCGTTTCAATTTCAAAGAAAAGAATTGTTTCTCGCTGTGCGTCGTTTCCCGTGCGTCTCCGTTTTCCTCCCGCGTCCCCTTGCCATCCCGCTTTCCCCTTCCACCGTCCCCGCCTTCCCTCTCCCGCTCCCCCGACCCGCCAACCCCCCTCCCGTATATATTATAAGATCAATCAATCAAAATTGGTTCCTAACACAGGTAGATTCAAAGTATTTTTGACAGTTTTGCAAGAGTTTTTGTAATTTTTTATTTTATTTTTATTTTTTATTTGTTTATTTTTTTTTTTTATTCGTTTATTTCAGATCTCGGGGAAGGTGGTGCAGTCCCATGAGTTCCATATTATACATATATAAAACATTAAATTAAAATATTACAAGATGAAAGAAATTAAATAAAAGAAAATAATAATAATTCAAAAATAAAAATAAAAATAATATTTGAAAAAAGTTAACTTTTTGTTATCTAGGTCATCGCTTATAAATGGGACCCTGCCAGAAGTGAAATGCTGCCATCACAAGAGTGTTTTCGCTCGAGGCCAATCGCGTTCTGTAGCTGGTGATCCGTTTTTTTATTAGTGTTCGGAATCCGGGAACGCGCGCCCTTCTTCAAACATCTCGGTGGCACTGCAGTACCAGGACAACCCAAAAAGCGTTCGATATGAATTGTTGTACTGTATTTCTATTCTTTTTAGTGATGCTTTGTAATGATTAAAAAACTTTTCAGATGTATTTTCAAGTGGTTGTATTTATCCAGAAACCTTCGCGGGGGTTTAAAGAAGGTTTTTGGAAAGTTTCAAACATTTCCTAAGCTTAATATAGCAATACATAGACATCTCATATACTCATATAAATACACCCAGCATATTTTGATATGTACATGAATAAAATTGATGAATTCTTCTGAAAGATTGATCAAACAATTAGAAAAATTGGAAGAGAGAAACTAATGGAAGTCATCTACCCCTATAACACTTTTAAGATTATGCAATTGAATTGCCAATAAAACGTTAATCCTCAGTCGGCCATTTTAATTACAATATTGAAATTTGAGTTAAAAACATAGACATCCAAATTTAATAGACGAGAACATACATATGAGGGGAAAAATCAACTATGGCGGTACGAAGAGGGGGAGGTTAAAAAAGCAATCTGACAGTATAAATGGTGATATTATACGCATTATAATATCACCATTTAGTTCTTGAAAGTAAAATCTGCTTTTGAATGAATAGACCTTTTTACGTGGGAGTGTGAATTGCTCGCCACGTTATTAACATACTTGCGTAGTCCAAATACGGCAAAGTAAAGTTCGCATCTTTTCACATACGAATATTTTGTTGCCGTATTTAGTTAAGACACTTTTACAAATCTTTCATAATTTACTTATCCCCCATAACCAGCGACGAGCACACTGGAGAACCGCCCACATTCGTTATGATCATCATATTTTAGCGTGTAATGTATAGCACAAGCTACAATTTTTGCCGTATTTTTTCGTAAAATGTACGATGCGAGTTCGACGTTGGTCGGGACAAGAATGATGACGTCACATTTTTTAGATTCAGGCGAGGCTCTCGCAAGCCCAGCCGGTTCCAAGGAACCGGTATCGGGAGGGGGAAATAATACGCTTTTATCACTTAGGGCATGTCTATATATATTAAAAATTCTCCACTAGATATATATTAAAATAAAATCCAGGCACATAATCACCATCTCCCGCTATAATGATTATTTAGTGATGTTTTGAAATACAATGGTTAATCAAAATCAAAGACTCCAACCACTAATCATGTTTAATACGTGGAGATGGCCCTGATCATAATAAACTTCCAAAAGTAGAGCGTTTCAGTAAACCAAACCCTGTTTTTTTTTTGTTATTAGTTGTTGGGATATTATGCCGTGCTGCGCTACCTCCTTCTTTAGCCAACGTTTCGGACAGCGTTACAGTGTCAATCATCTGGGCAGATGTGTAATAGTTAGGGGTGATGTTTGTACTTATCTACTTAGGAGCGATACCGTACCGTGTCGCCAGCTCCACTCCTGTAGGAGCTGGCACTACAATATACTTCAACATGTTTTTTTTGCGTTTAGCCTTGATGTAGCCGTCAATTAGTTAGTTCTTCGTCAGCGCTGTCCGAAACGTTGACTAAAGAAGGAGGTAGCGCAACACGGCATAATATCCCAACAACTAATAGCAAAAATACTTTTGGTCGTGAAACTCTAAAATAGTACCAAACACTGTTTGATGATGTGTTTTTAAAGGATGAACAAAATATTAACAAAATCAAAACCTTAGAAAAAGATACATAATATAAAATGAGAAATATGTGTTTTGTGCTTCATTGGAGCAACAAAGAAGAAGTTTTACACACTCCGGTTCCATCTCATTCTACTTATGGTCTTCTAGTTCCCTTGCTGAATCTTTAGCAACTTCCCGAAGCCTCGTAAAAATTTATCTCCCTGACGTTGCAATATTCGTCCCCGCAGTCAATGAATGGAAACTGTGAGGCAGGGTGGCCAGCAAAGATTTTTGGAACATAAATTGTTGTTATGGTAAATAACAAGTAACAAAATAGCCAAGGAAGGCCAACCGGTATTATAATAATGTTTGCCGTTTCACATGTATGAAATAAATCAAAAACCGGTAGGTACTTAATTCGATACCACCTAAAGAGACTCCAGATACTAATATCTACAGCCTGTATGTCGGACGAATATCTAGAGCTCATATGTTGGACTTATATCTATGAACTTCAGAGTGGGGACTAATATCTACAGAGCTAAGGTCGGACGAATATCTATGACGGTTCCAGTGGTGACTAATATCTATGGAGCGTAGGTTGGACTAATATCTACAGAGGACAGCTGAGCAAGAGGTTATACGGAAAAGCATAAATTACTTCAATTACGTAATTACTAATTACGTAAAGGCTTAAACGTTTAAAGGTACATTAAGTTTTTGCATAATATTACGTGTTTTGCTATTTACGAGGACAATAATTTATTGAACAAATATCGAGGTCATAACACAAAGATATTTATTTATTTATTTCAAAATACACGGCAACACAACCTAACCTTACCTAACCTAACCTAACCTAACCTAACTGACATAGAAATGGTCATGGTAACAGACTAAATTATTTAGAAGCACTCGAAATAAAGAAAGCTGTTAAAACAAAAACCCAAATCCTTAATAATCAGCTAAATGTGTCCAAATTGTCCGATATTAGGGATTTTTACATACATACATACATAAATTAAGTTTTTTAAACTGCATATGTTATATTACGTTATTCCAATATGCTATTCATAATTGTAAATCCAACCTCTGCCAGTGCTGTTGATATTTGTCCACACTTTACTTATTCGTCTACAGCAGTTTGAGCTGTAGATATTCGTCCTCACTTTGGTTCTCATAGATAATAGTTCTTTACCTTAATTCAATTTAATTCAATTCAATTCTTTATTAATTTTAAAACATTACAAAATAAAATTTCAATGCGTTTTAAAAGAGTATTAAGTAATTTAAAATTTAAAATTTAAACAGGTTTAAGTAATTTATATTTCAATGAAGCACAATCACACTGACAACAACAAAGCTTTTTGTCTGAATTGTGCTTCATTGATATTAAACATATCGATATCCGAAGTGATTCTATTTAACAACAAGACAGCTCTCCCGACTGGCATAACCATTGGCAAGTTAGTTCTGCAAGCCGGGAATGCATGAATTAATGCAATAGTTAACCCACATTTAGCCATGAACTTGTCGGGAAACTAACGTTTTAAACTATTTAACTCTATATCCCGAAAACTAAAGCTTATATTCAAATTTGATTGTGTGTGGCGTGCAATAATCCGTGACCTGTCAGAAGGAAATGAAATAATTATTTTACGATGTAAATTCATTAGTACACGAGTATTTCGCTTATAAAAATCATTTACTTTGTGGCTTTGCACTGTTTTTTTTATTTATTTTTATTTTTTAAAATTTTTATTTATTTATTACATGTGCTCCACACAGTAGGCCATGAGGTAAATAATTTCCCTCAGTGCCTATGTCATCTTTGACGATGCTGTGTTTTAAGGAATGGAGGGAGAGGAGAGTTCTGGGAAGGAAAAGGGTTTAAGGGGTGGGTAGGAATCTGGGGTTCATTGTGTCCTGTTCATTCGCCTCCAAAACTTAGACAGACTTCACCCATGAACCCGGGCACCCCTGCTTGCTAAATCACCAAACGTAACGAACCACTTGGGGTGACGTATGGCAGAGGTGTTGGTTATCCAATAAAGGTTCCCGGAGCGGCGGTACCCATTCCCGCCTCTCAAATAAAACTACATGCATTTGTTTTTAACCACTTTATTTTAACATTCATTGCAACATAAGGCATCTCATTTACACAGATCACACTATAAATTAAAACACGGGGAAAAATTCTTCACCGCGATAATAAAAAGAAAAAAAATACCTTATAGGCACTTGAAATTTGAAAATTATTCGAGTACATACTGGTACATATATTGAATAACCAAGTATCTAGCTTATCTTGTAGCCCCATTCTTAATATATTTCCTCGCCTTATTCCACTCGTAATCCCCCAAATTACCCGTTGCCCTTTGTTGAGTTCTCACTCTAAAATACCTAAACACTTATGTATATTTGTATTTTCCATATAATGTTACTTTTAATTTAATTTTATTTTTTTTTGATGACGGAAGGGCACTCCTGAACTCCTGATACCGTTCGAGCTTTTTAATAGCGCACACTTTTGCTGAAATGCGTCCGAAAACTTCTCCACGGACTATTACTAATAGTATGTATACTGATTATTCTAATATTATTCTAATAATCTATACTGATTATTCCAAAGCATTCGACCGTGTTAATCACTATATTCTTTTACAGAAGTTATTTAGTCTAGGAATTCACGGTGATCTCTATAGATGGATCGCATCATATGTCAGTAATCGGCACCAAATCACGGTTGTCAACGGTTTCGCATCCTGTTTAACGGAAATCGTCTCGGGTGTGCCCCAAGGGTCGCATCTCGGACCACTCTTATTTAATATTTACATAAATGACATCTATGTATGCTTTCAAAATAGTTACTTTGTGTTATATGCGGATGATATGAAAATTTTTAAACCTGTACAGTCTTTATCTGATTGTATAGAATTACAAAGTGATCTTGATCATTTGTGCGCGTATTGTGAATCAAATTTACTGTCCTTAAACATTTCTAATTGTCACTCAATTACATTTACTAGAAACAAAAATAAAATCATCTATTCTTACAACTTGAATAATAAACCTTTACAATCTACGTCTACATGTAAAGATCTAGGTGTTTATTTAGACAACAAATTAATTTTTGATAAGCATATCGAATACATAATATCAAAATCGTACAAGATGCTAGGTATCCTATTAAGAATATGTAAAGTTTTCAAAAGTGCTAAGACTCTTGAAATGTTGTTTTGTTCATTCATGTTTTGTTCATTGGTCAGAAGTCCACGTCCACGTGGAGTATGCGTCCCCGGTATGGAATCCTCAATATAAGGTGTACATAGATATAGTAGAAAGTATACAGAATAAATTCTCTAAATATTTATTCAAGAAATACAACAAAACTACAAATAACATCTTAAGTTTACAAAAAAGACGCACATTATCAGATCTGCTGTTTCTGTATAACCTGCTAAATAATAAAATAGATAGTCCTGAATTGCTATCCACTATTTGTTTAAATGTCCCAATGAGGCGTACCAGGCACACTTCTCTTTTTCATATAGAATCCAATAACACTAATGCAGCGAGTAACTCACCAATTACTCGCGCAATCATAACTTATACCCACTATGAAAAATTAATACACTTAGACATTTTTCATGATTCCTTGCAAACATACAAAACTAATTTATTAAATTTCTTGGCGTGATATAATTGTTTTAAAATTACTTACACTTAACTTTTCATTAAACTTTAATCAGTCAATTACAATTAGTGAGCATATAATTCTTGATTTTAAAATGTCTCCTTATCCCCCCCCCTTTTTTTTCTTCCTGTTTATTATTATTACTCATTCATTCAATAATTAAGTTACTAGACCGGTTCATATCTCAGGCATAATTACCAAATGACATTCTATGGACTTACGTAATAGGTACATAACCATGTAATAATTTAATTTAACATACCTTATAATCTGTATTATAATGCACTGTGTATGTCTTAATAAACAAATAAATAAATGTATGGTTGAAAAAAATACATTTTAATATTCAGAACAAATAATAGTATTTTTCTGGGTAAATTTTTTATTCTATCGTAAACGAAATGCTCTGAAAATTTTATATTACTGCAAAAAAAATGGTTACCTCGTTCGATATATGTTTTCAGTTTTTATTATAACATCACCATATTCGGTCGGCCACCAAAATATGACGATGAATAGAGCCCTGTATCAGTAAAGTTTTGCTATTCTGTGCGATACCTCCTGCCAGGCCCCTGCAGTAAAGTCTTGCTTGCGGTGCAATATTTATAACAGAAGCTTTTGAGAAAACCACGAAGGGCGACTTCATGTAGTCAATATCATTATTTGCAAAGCTTTGCATCTAGCTGCAGGGAATATTGTGAAAATAGCTTTTATGGAAGGTGTTGTTAGTTTTTCTTTTGTTGAGGTTCACGAGTTTGAACTATCTGGTTTATTACTTCAGGCGGCGTAATGCGTTCTATAATTAGCATGTTGCGTACCAATTATTTATAGACAAAATCTAATCAATCGTGATCAGCTACAGGCAAAATTATAATACCAATTACAGGCAAAATTATAATACCAATTATTGGCAAAATCTAATCACGGCGTAATAAATCTGAGCAAATGGTGGCATAATGATGCAAAAAATAATTTTGTTTTGGTGCACTGAGTTGTACGAAGATCTTATAAAGGCCCAATAATTGGGAAAAAATGCGTCACTTCAAAGACAAATATATGAACACTATGCTTTGAAGTCGATAACTGAACACGAGGCATCATTAAGGCGCCTTTCGTGTTCATCAAAATTGACTTTTACCGTGTGAAATGATGAAATGCAGGAAAAATGCACATCACTTTTTTAGACGCCATTATTTGGCTCAGTACTCGGTTGGTTAAGCAAACGTACGATTTTATTGGACAATCAAAGTGCAAGTTAAATGACGGCTGATACATTCGATTGCAACTCTAATTTTCACCGTTCATTTTTTGCGTAAAATAAAGAAGAACACAATTAGTGCGATGTGTAAGTGTTTTGTGGTTCAAAAGTCTTGGCTAATCAGGCCTTAAATTTCATCGTCATTTTGAAATTCAAATGGGATGGTGATAAACGATGTCAGTCAAATGTAAGAGGGACCAGAACCAAAAAAATACAAGTGTGCAGTTCACACGCGGTCTTGCAGGCTTAATCCAATAGATGCATGTGCTTGTCGCTTTTTCGTTTCATCGAGTTTCAAATCACAACGGTGCTAAAGAAGTTTGCACTTCAAAAGTATTAAGTCACTGGCCACATTGGAACCATTTCATCACCGGATCTCCCGATCCGGCCTTCCATGCATTAGGGAGACGCATCCGCTGCCAAGACCTAGAAAAACCTCACCCTCTGAACCCGGCACCCCTGCTCACCAAATATATCGAACCACTTGGGGTGACCATTGGCAGGGGTGTTGGTTATCCAATAAATGGTTCCCGGGGCGGCGATACCTATATCCGCCACCAAAATTATATTTTATATCTGAGTCCTATAATTTCAATACGCGCTATATCCGATTTTTAGACAAAATGATCTGAGTATGACATCTTGTTCACATATTTGCGAGGAACAAGACTTATCTAAAATTGAGTTTCAAAACCTCCTTTATTACGACCAAAAACCGTGTTAAAACTGAGAGTGAGAAACAAAACCGGCAAAATCATTCAAGAAGTTACTGTCAAAACCCGCTATATCGGAATTCAACCAATCATGAGCAATTATGTTGTCAATATGGCGGGTGTAGAAACACGCCCCTCAGGGCAGTTGAGTTTGAGTTTCAAAAGCCTCTATATTCCATACAAATCACGAAGTGAGTATCAAAATCCGCTGTATCCATTTTATTCATCCAAATTACTTAAATATTTCTAGACATACATTGAAAAATGAACACTTTCATTTCATTCATTATATAAAAAATGCAATTTTTTATTTACGCTAGAGATGTGACAGTTTTTTGCGGTTTTCTCCGAATCAGTGATATAGCGGATGTAGAAATTGAACGACTCATCTGATTATTTTGTTTACCGATGAATTATTTATACATTTAATTCACTGAATCTGGTCTAACAAGAAGTGTTTCATTTCCATTAAGCTTAACATTTCCTTACGCGCGTATTCCTGATCCGTTCATTTTATAAAAATCAACCTAAAAGCTTCAAGTCTATCACTTAAAAGTAGGTAGACGAAATAATTGTTACATCCTTTTTTTCTATGGAACCGGCCTTTCATGAAACGTATGATTTCCCTGAGGCTAACGCCAGAATAATGAGCAAACATGATGGAAATATGAACATAATGAAATCTTTGCTAACATTGGACCTACGTCTACCCATTTTACCCTTTGTTGTTCGGGGGATAAATGGCCTTGGGTTTTGTGGTTCGTTCAAGGTGAAATTCTGGAGAAAAAAACATGTGCTCATTGTTAGTTCGTTCCATTATTATATTTTGTGTTCGTGCACAAAGTAAATTTGATAATATGGAATGCACGTAAATTTTCATGCAGGTTATTTGAAATTTCTCAAATTTAACAAACACGATAACATTATGTTGTTTACATTCTCATATTTAACAAACATAGCCCATCATGTACTTTTTCAAATTTACCAAACGATAATGTTTACATCACCTATCCATTAAATCTATGCATGTTGGAAAACTATTCATAACGTAACATAAACTGTGCATATTTGAGAGAGAACAAACAATATTAATTTACATATTTGTTAAAAGCATTAACTTTGTGGCTCGCTATAAATTACAATAAAAAACATTTAAATTTGTTATAGACCACTTTAATTTTATTTCATTCACACTACCGGTTTCGGAGGAGAATATCAAAAAGGATAAAGAATATTAGTTCTTATATTCTCCCAACGATAGAGAGATTAATTTCAATCAGGGCCTATGTCATCTTTGGGGATGTTGTTGGGAAGCATTTTTAGGGAAAGGATGGAGTGGAAGTTCTAGGAAGGAAAAAGGCATGTGGGGTAGGTAGGAATCTGGGGATCAGTGTGTCCAGGAGTGACACGGACGGATGAATAAATCCCTCCTCCTGAGGTGCAAGGCGATGGGTCGAGAGATTTTGATTGGAGAGGTCAAAAGGTCTCTCTCTACCATTCTTTCACGATTCGGCCCGCCACGCAGTAGGTGGGCAAACGTATCCGCCGCTAAGACCTAGACAAACCTCGCCCCATGAACCCGGGCATCCCTAAAGGTACGTTCACATTGATCAACTAGTAAGTCAAGTGGCGAGTATGTTTGCTACTTGACTCGCTGAAAACCGTTCGCATTACTTTCAAGTATAGCACAATTGGGCCCGCCGCCGTTGCAACATGACGGCGGATGACGGGGTGTTACAAAGCAAAGTAAATACGCTAATTAAGATGATTTTAATGCTTGTTTTATGTTTATTTTAGAAGACGTGGAAGAATACGCGTGGTGAATCTACTAAAGAGTTGACTCACCCACTCTACTAAAATTATGGTGTTCGGACGCGTTTAGTTATTACTATACTCTACACTCGAATAAACTACTCGCTAAAAGGGAACGGTTCTTAAGTGTAGCGAACCATTTGGAGTGGCCAATGGCAGGAGTGTTTGTTATCCAATAAATTATTCCCAGGGCGGCAGTATCTACCCATTGCCGCCTCCCAAATTGTGTGTAATGTGATTTTATGTTAATTTATCAATTTTCTCAAAGTTCGTAAATTTTAATGCCGCTAATGACGCCTTCTCACAAATAAAGTTTTTCACACGACAATTTCTGGTGAGCGCGTAATATGTTCTGTTCAAAAGTGGTAAGTTGGGCATTATTTCTGTTTGATAATGTAATAGTCTTGTACGTGAAACCACGCTCGCGAGTGAATCAGATAACTCCAGTGCCATGATGAAAACTTTCCAAGCCTCATTTCAGTCCATTTATTATATATTTCAAATGGATGTTTGCAAACCATCCTACATTGTATAGTGTGTGTTGTATGTGGAAAACACACGACAACTTAAGTGTTTAAATGTACAATGTAGCGAGTTTACAAATTATTACGGACAGTTGAATAGGTCACCCGAGGATGTGCGACAATATTTCTTAAATACCCGTAAATTACCTAGTACAAACAATGAACATTCTATCGAAGCTAAGCAGTCTATTCAGGATAAGCAGTCTCACGCATTAAGGTGCCTTATCGTCACTCAAAAAGAAGAAGATGGAGAGGTAATTACGAATGTTGGAGAGAGTGCACTTATATTTAAAACGGTAAAAACGAAAATTGTGAAAATGTTTAATAAAACACGACTCGTTTAAAATAGAGCAAAAATCTCTTGGGGGCTATCTAAAACGGCATTTAAATAAACACTGTGAATTTTTTCATACATATAACTTGTAAAATAACTGAAACAGACGTAAAAATAATAATTTCCGGAGCATACTTTGCGATTTTTTTTAAATTTGCGTTTCGGCGAAGGGAATTTAATTTAATTTTCATTTCGGCGTGGGAAATGTATAGATATTATCTTCAAAAATAACAAATGTATTTTTAAAAGCTTAAAAACTTCAAATGTTTAAGGGAGATATGTATGAAATCGAGAAATTCGGGTAGCGGCTGCTTAAGGCTCTGCAACCGGGCCCGAAAAGAAGAAGATGGAGAGATACGAAATTACGAATGTTAGAGGGCTAAAATTTACAGCGACAAAATCAAATAACTGAAACAAACGTGTTTATAATAATTTTTGGAGCATACTTTGCGATTTTTTTCTATCGAGGGAATTTTATATAATTTGCGTTTCGGCGCGGGCAAAGTCTAGATATTATCTTCAAGAATAACATATATTTTTTCAAGAGCTTTAAAACTTACCGTGTTTAAGGGAAATATGTAATAAATCGGTACAAATCCGGGTTGCGGCCCTTAAGTGGAACCTTCGGGCGGCCGGTTACGGCCATAATAGATATATATATTCGGTTATGATACGTACATATATTTCATACAAATCTTAATTTTGGATTAGGGATCAAAATATCCAACAAAACTAAAAAAATATTTTTGTGATTTAAAGGTATTTCAAATATCTAGTACGGATGTGAGCTACTTCATTTATTTTTGCTTTAAATTATAAGATATTGGCCATTAAAGATTATAGTGTTTCATGATTTTAGAGGTAAATTGGGCAATTATTTGTGAGTAAATGAAAATCATAAAAAAATAACTATACAATATTTATTTTAAAAATATGATCAAAAATAAAATAAAAAATTAAACGTTGTTAAAAATGCATTTTTTGGGGTAGTAATTTTAATATATAAAGGACAAACTTTTGTTCCGACGTAAATAGGTAATTTGTATTTTAAATTTACACCTATAACAATGATTTCTTTTATTAATTTTTTTTTTATTATTCCACATTTTTTATAATAATGTTCTTTTTTATTTTGTGTTTTTCATTTAATCACAAATAGTTGCCAAAGTTGCCTCTAAAATAGTGAAACATTAAAATCCGAAACGTGTCGCGCAAGCGTTCCACTTAAAATCCTTACGGATATCATAATCTATCACATTCATAGATCGTATCATGGATTCTTCACTCTTTATACTTTTCATCTATCTTGAAACGGTTTACTTCCTCGCTTCTTCAAAGAAATCCGTATTTCACCTTTGATTAATTTGTTCAGTTCAATAATTATTAAATAAATTATAATTTTTTAAGAAGCGCAGAGATTTTTAAGCTTTATTTACGTTGTTACCTTGACACATTAAAAAACTTTACACATTATAAACGTTAGTAGTTAAAAATACCTTGAATCATGCAGCACGATTTTTGATGATTGTTTTACGTACCCTCAATTAACCCTACATAGGTTCTCGACACTAACCTTTACGTAAAGGGACTCATTCATAACCGTTTTCAACCCGTACTTTTTAACTGGTACAAGCTGTATTGCATATAAGCCGTACGTACCATCGTGAGCGGGTCGCGAAAACCCGCTAGTGACTGCTTTTACGGGCGCACTGCGCCGGCCGCCATACCAGGTCGAACAGGACCCGAAACCCGAAATCCGATTTCCGTCATCCGGTTACTTTCATTTTCCTTTGACGTAAGTAGGTTGTAGGTCCTGTAATAGTTAGACCATGCCACAAATGTGAAATTGTGTAGACCGGGCGTCTCAAGTGACTCAAGTCTCGTAATAGAGATTTTAACTTGAAACGGAAATTAATTGTCACTGCGGTTTCAATTTTCAGTAATCGCAGCTACATGCACTCGGATTATTACGATTATTTTTTATACTGGGATAGGAGTACAAGAGAGTGTACAAAATAAATGACGTTTTCAATTTTTGCATGATTTTATTTTACGGTTTCATCTATGTATTCTTAGGTTGTATGATATTTCATGAAGGTTATATTTATATTTTGATCGCTGTATTTGCACTTTACCAAGAATATCTTGATCATATTAAATAAAAACCCCCGTATAATTTATTTTAAATAAATCAAAGATATACAAGAAAGAAAATAGCAGACGACGATAAAAGCTAGAAGGGAAGACGGTCCACAAAATATATCTTCCACGTATATGGGACGTGTGGGATTGCACTATATAATACTCCTCACATCCTGGAAAAATAATAATTGTTATGATCTTTCGCCCCACTACACTGGCGGTCAACAATGTCAACACCCGGGTCGAGGGTGCGGGTCGCGAGAGCTGATAGCCCACTCACTTGTAGATAGCTATGGTTGCGACTGGGTCGCGAGACCCAGGTATGGCAAAAAAATAATGCGCTCACTCTTTGGTGACTCGTGAGCGGGTTTCAATGAGTGGGTCATTCACGATCGACCCAGGATTAACATAACGTATAGAAATCCCAAAACACACAAGTACGGTGATCTCAAAAGTGATGAATCTCTAGCACTTACCCCGATCGAAAGCTTTTGTAAATGTGCCCTTCAATTTCATCGAAAGCTGCCTCCGCCGCGAAGGCTTTTCGCTAATCTTTCCGTTTCGTTAATTACAGAATATTATGCGAGCTAATTGAATTAGCCACGTGGCTTCGCAGACGTGACATTATCTCGTTACAGCGTTTTCCGTTACAATAACTCCTGGTACTCGTATACAGAGCTATCTAAACTTGGTGAATGTTTGATCCAACACAATGGGAAGATCATTCGCTTTCATGGCTTTATTGTTTCGCCGGAACATTTAACCTTTCCCTAAGTTATGGATATATATAAAAGAATTACCATTATATGATTTTCGGGAGTTTAAAGTCTTTTTCTTTGTGATAATGTATTCGATAATTGTATAAGTGTTTGTTAATGATTGACAGCGTACCGTGATTAGGCGCAATTAAAAGTACTATCTTGAGCGTGGATTGCGTACTAGTACTAGTGACATAACGAATATTCGCGTTCGCGAATATTCGCATTTTTTGCGTATTCGCATTCGCATTCGCATTCGCAAAGTTCGAGCGAATGTTTTGCGAATATGAACATCAGAAAAGAAAAACGAGACTTTAAATTATAGGATGGACAATGCTAATAAGGTAAGTCTAACGAATCCAACACTTTCCACGAAACTAAATGGCAAGTCTTTCAAGGCAACCATTTCACTTATTGAATTATCAACGGCCAATGACTTCATTGATTTATTATCCCACTGTTTTATCAACACATTCTTGAAGCGATATCTGTTTCATATAGGATTTGGTACTTTAATGGGAAGATGACGCCACTTCAAGTGTTTTAGATGCATCCTGTTTTCGTTTTTCACACTTTTCTAATTCGAAAAACTCTGTTTTATGCATTGCCCTCAAACGATTTCTCACAGCCGTTGTAGTTCTTCCTTTTCTAGAATATTCCTTGTTACACAGTTTTCATTTAGCTCGTTCAGCGCCGCAAAGTGTAAAATAAGTCCAAATTTCACTAGAATTTGATTTACTCATGTTAATCACTAATCAATCACCCTCTAACCTTAAAATTCACTTGTTTTTGTTTACGAGCAGACGACAAATGAAATAAAAAAAAACCGATCGGCTTTTTTCGGATCAATTCGGAAATTCTCGGAACAAGATGCAAACTTGAGCCGCTAAGCCATACATAAAACACCTAGATGACCTGAACAAAATTATCTAATCAAATGTTTCTCTATATACTACATACCAAAAATAATTATTTACCAAAATGGATGAACAAATAACTATATCTAAACCAGAGAACATAACATCACTTAAACATAATTTTAATATTTTACATAAAAACATAAGGAGCATTAATAAAAATTTAATGAACTACAAGTACTAATAAAAAGCTTAAAATTAAAATGGGACATAATTATACTTACCGAATGCTGGATAACCGATAAATACTCTGCTTTACAAATTGATAATTACATCCCTCACTCAACGTTAATGAATAAGGAAAAAAGTGATGGTGTAGTTTTATACATTAATAAAGATATAGAAGTTAATGTTAAAGAGATGCAAACTGAAAATTATTGGGAATGATACAGCCATACTAGCAATTTATCGATCGCCCTCAAACAAAAACATAGAACCTTTCCTTAATTCTCTATCTCATGAACTAAATCTACTCAAAAACATTAATAACGTGTTTGTTATTGGTGATATCAATATTGATATTCTTCAAAAAGGACATCCAACAAAAATTGACTATATGCAGACGCTTGCTTACCATGGATTCAAAAGCCTCATAAATGAACCAACTCGAATATCAAATGAATGCAAAACTTGCATCGATCATATTTTCACTAAGACTAATAAACAAACTCAAGCCATCATATATACATCCACCATTACAGACCATTACTCAACAATTCTCTCCATTAACAAAAATAAAACAGGAAAAATTCAAAATCATTAAATTGTACTGCAAATATCAGAAATCAATTGGAAGGAAGTAAAAAAAAAAGTACTGAGTGGACAAACCTTTATGAAATAGATGATATAAATTCTGCTTGGAGCTATTTTAACGAAATTATACAACATACAATACTATCGAATACCACACCAATAGAAAAAAAGATATCCCATAAAAATAAGCACATCAAACCTTGGATTACACAAAACATCATCAACTGTATAAGGAAAAGAGATGAAATATATTTAAAAGTTAAAAAAGACCCATACGATATATTTAAATTAAGATTCTATAAAATATCCAAAAATATATGTAAACATGCTATTCGCAACGCCAAAGAAAACGACTATAAAAGGAAAATAGAAGAATGTGACAATGATTCCAGAAAAATGTGGAAGATTATCCAAGAAATCACTAACTCTGAACCCTCCCACAACAAGACAATGATCTGAATAGCCAGGTACTTCCCAACCTTCCTCTTCCCCACCTCCTTCGCCTCCCCACTACCTTCAGCCTCACAACATACCCCAGTTGGGGATGCCATAGTCTCACTGGCTCCAGACGGAAGCAGTTGAGATAATGATTGGAGAATTAAACACTGACATGATTCCTACTTCTTTTGCAGAGCATCCTGACAAAATTCTGGAATTTATTAATAATTTTTTCACTAACATAGGCTCGCAATTACTAATGAAAAGGAAATAGAAAATAATGAAGACTTAATCCAAGATAACACACTAAATCTAAACCAAATAACTTGTAACGAACTAAAAAAAGTGATTACTTCACTAGATAACAACACTTCTTCAGGAAATGATCCAATCTCAATCAAAACTATAAAACATCTCCAATGTGAGTTGATTTTCCCCCTGACATACCTTATAAATCTCTCCTTGTCAAAGGGGATTTTTCCTTCTTGTCTAAAAATTGCTACAGTTTTACCTTAAAAAAATGGAAGCAAAAATGACATTAAAAATTATCGCCCTGTAAGTATCCTAAGCACTTATTCATTTCATGAATTCTGATTGGCAGTAAATTTCTTATAAATCAATGGGAGTTTGTTACTTAGTGGAGATTAGTTTTCATTCGTTCAGTGATTTTCAAGTGAACGTACATACTCGTATATTACGTATGCATTCACAATAATTTTCATTTGGATGGAAAAATGAATAGATAGATACCTGTTCCATAAGAAAGTTTTTGAACACGTTCTAATAATTGCTTTTGTACACACAAATGGGGTAAACTCTGCTTTAAGAAAACTTCACAAAATTGGGCGAGTCCCAACAAAAAGCCTAACAGCAAAAACCCGCGGAAGTAGGTGTATATCAAGCTAGCAAAAATTAATATTTCAGAATTTTGTCGAAAATAATTCTCAACAATTATATAAAAAAATATTAAAATTCATTTCCAGTAGGAATAGCTAAAAAGAGTCGTCGAACTATGATTCCATTCACGTGATTCGCAGATAAATTTTTCAGTATGGAAAACTGATTTCTCTCGCTGACAGATCTCCCTATTCATTTCGAGATTGAAAGTTTAGTGAACATATTCCAGATATATTATTTTTCCGAGTATTTTGATTTATAAACTTGCTTTGAAATACAGGCAGTCAATTTTCAAAAAACATACTTCACTTGCGAATCTGGATTTTGTGATTTCTCAACATGTAAATAGGGAAATATTTGAAGTCTTTATGCGGAATCGTATGGTGGAGAACTTCAATATTTACCAAGTATAAATAGTCAAGAAAATAGATGTAACTTAATTTAAAAACATGGAATTATTCAACATCAACCATTTTTTTTTAATATTGAATTCAGATGTTTTCGAATTTTTTTTCCACTCAATATATTTAAGGCTGGTTATTTTTTGCACAGTTCCAGAGTTTTCGGTGTTTGCTTGTTTGTGATTCTGACTTTACCTAATGCCACCATTTAAAGTCAAGTGGTTACTTCGACTTCTCAAACGCTGATTAGAATTCCAGACGTTTTCCAATCTTCTTGATACTTTATGGTGCTCTTTACCCGTACAATGTGTATACGAAATGCATGTAAAGGTTGATCAGATCACTAGGTAAATTAAGGACTCTTTTATTGGTTACTCAAAAGCGCCATTCAAAACAACATATCGCAACAAGTAATCATGCAAAATATGTTTGAATATAAAAACTTCTTAGTAAAATTTGACGTTCGTATCTAATGAAAGAAACAACCTTTCTCTTCTAATATCAAACAAAAATCTTTTAGTAATAAAACGGTTCTTTTATAACAAACAAAACAACGAGAAGTTAAAAAAATAAACTCAACAACATCACATAAGAAACTGTTTTTTGCATAAATAGAAAACCAAAAAAATACTCGAATGAAATCAAACTCAATCACGTAACACATTAGGCAACGTACCCATACTACGTGACCAACTTTTTGCAATTTTTAACCCCCCCCCCGTGACCAAAAACCCAAGCAACCCGTCGCTCATTTGTACCAAGCGTGGTATTTTGAAGACCCCCCCCCCCCCTAAAAAGTTCACGTAGTATGGGTACGTTCCCTAACCCGTTCAGGGGGGGGGGGGGGGTATTTGAAATACCACGCTTGGTACAAATGAGCGGCGGGGGGCTTAGGTTTTTGGTCACCGGGGTAGGGGGGGGGGGGGGGGGGGGGGTTGAAAAATGCAAAAAGTTGGTCACGTAGTATGGGTACGTTCCCTTAGCTAGCAACTTTCGACCAATCGCACGCACAAAAGAATCCAAGCGACACCTCGTCCCGCGACCGCTACCTCAGGCCGCCGCCTCACACGCACCGAACGAAACCGACAGATCGCAACTCCGTCCGTGTCAGTCCGAGCTTCGAATAAGACGTTTTTATGCTCGAGTGCAATCTCGTTAAACTCGCGAGACCTCGCCCTTTTTTCGTTCGAGATCAACCTCGCTAAAAAAGGTCGAGATCTCGCGAGAACGAGATTGCATTCCCTAGTCCGGATCTTGGCGGCGGACATCGCCTTACACCACGGTTAGAGGAATGGATTCACACTCGTAAGTCCGTCAGAACTGAACACCGGATTCTTATCCAACCCCATACCTTTCTCCTTCCCAGAACTTTCTCTCTTTCCTTTCCTAAAACGAGCATCCCCATTGACCCCGAGGGGAATTATTTTTTCAGGGCCTCCAGCGTGGAACTAATGTAAAAAAAGAAAATTATTACGAACGACGCAAATTTACAATTACATTTCAAAACACTAATACACTTAAAATTAGAAGGTTATTGATTTATCTATTATATGTTTATACTAGCTGACCCGGCGAACTTCGTACCGCCACAGAATTAATAACTTATTAGCTGAATTAAATTTAGTGTTTTTATTAAGTTAAAAATCACGTAATGAAGCAATTACCGAAAGGCAACTATCCGTGTTTGGTTTTTGTCAGTATCATCTGATAGCAATTTCTTACTTTTCCACTTACTTACGGGAAATGCGTTTCATTTTCTTTATACGTCTGAGGGAGATATAATTAATATATTTTCCTTTGAAGTGGTGCAGACATACGTCCACTGTTTGTCTCATTTGACTGTTGACATTTAGTGTGTAAGAAAGAGGGGCAGCATTATATGTTTAAGAACAAAAGTTAAACAATCAGCGCATTGACATTTGGCGTTTTTGAATTTTTGGAATTCACTTACTATTCAATATTACTTATCACAATATTGCTGCAGCTCTTACAAAATATGAGAATTCGTTTCATGCAAAATGTATGAGGGAAAGAATTTTCTTCATATTTTTTTGTTCGTGAATTTTTCCGATGTTTTAATAGCTATTCTGCTATTTGAGGTGGAGACAAATTCAACAAATCGAATTACATATTCAGTTAAAATAATTCGCGGTCATCTGGGTACTACGTCAATAAATGTTTCCATTTCCAATTGTTAAAGACGCCATTGCATTTTTCACCGGAATATATCTAACAATAATATCGCCTATTTTACCACACAGACTCAATGTGTCCACCATATGTGCTGAAGTGGGCATTTTCGTCTATAATTACTACAGATTCACAAAAATTGTCTTACTGTTGCTAAAAAATGTGTAAGAATCGTAGATCTAATATCATTATGTCTCTCTTATATTAATATCATTATGTCTTCTTTCTGTGTTATTTGTCATTTGAGTTTTTAAATTTTTTAATATTTAATATTCCTATTAGATATTATGTTGCCTTTTACCGAGTAGGTTTTTGTAATTTTGTCAATTTATTTGTAAAATAACTAAGGTTATATAATAACCAATTTTTTACAACTGGATTGTTTTCGCGCAAGTGAGTACATCTGTAAGAACCGAGAATAAATCAATGTAAATATATATAAGCTGGGAAAGGTGTGTTAGACCATCGAGTATTTTTTCCAAATATTCCGAAAGTATTTTAAAGCATGCCTTGCGGATTGAAAAACATTTTCCGGTAAGCTTTAATGGAAACGCCGGACCAATATTTATTTATTGGGCTGCGCGGAGTCTTCGGCATAAATCACACGATGGCCAATACCGAGTAGGGTGGCCAATGGCCAACATTGTATTTTACGTTAATTAACAAATATGTACACCGCATACCACACGTCGTTGGTTATTTATGGAGAAAAATAATATGCCAAAGTACAGCAATTTCTAGTGGCGATCTGATTGAATTCAGCAAAAACCTTGTACATTATAAATAGTTTTTCGATTGTATTTCTTTATAAAAAGGTCAGCACAGTATTTATTATTTTATTTTTCGTCAAAAAGACATCTTAAATGCTACAGATTAAAAAAATATATAAAATTCCGTAAGTGCATTTGAGTGAGCACACATTATCGAACTGCATTAAATATGAACGACAGAGAGCTACAATACTAATGACCTCGAAGTCATCAGAAGTTCAGAATTTAATTGCCTCAACTGAGTTTCATGCCATATCGAGAATATTGAAATTTATTAGATCATGTAAACTGGAAAATATTTGAAAGTGATTTTTTTATATGAAATGAATATAAAAGGACTCTAAGTACCTTTTAAAGATCACTAGAGATTATAATGATAATATTATAATTTAAAAACAGATGAGGCAAAAATGACAACATTGTGTGAGTCAGAAGCCTCGATATATTATCGATACATGACATAAAAAATAAATAAATATATATATATATATATACATAAAATGACGTAAAAGCTTGACACGGTTAACTACGCAGTGAATGGCGTCACCACCATCGGTATTGCCTGTGTATACTAAAGTACGCTTAATATGGTACATCATTAATATTGTAATTTAATTCAGGGCTTAAAAATAAAAAAAAGGTTAGTGAAGATATTAAAATAAAATGATTTATTCGTTGCACACCATAAGTAAAGTAACCAAACAAAAATATAGCAACCAAACAAAAATAATTTAAACACTTTCAACTTTACTTATTTCCGCGAAGCTGACAACACAATATCCGACATTGATGGCTTCGTCCCGATACCGGAATTATTGGACTTTTCATAGGCTTTCAACATCCATGAATGCAAAACCATGAAATTACTGGTTAAGCACGTTAGGTTTCACTATTGCTTTGCTTTATATCGATAAATAACCCGTTTGAAAATATTTTTGTTCGACTGTCTGCCGTCTTCAAAGTAAACCATGCTCTTTATTATGATTTAACATTATATTTTGTTTAACCGTTAAATATAGTTATGAATTTCATAAGATGTGAACATTGCAATATGGTGTTTAAATCAGACAATTTTTTTGTTTGTTTTGTTTCGAAGTTCTGCAAATGTTTCTCTTTTCGACAACATTTAACAATATTCAGATATTCTAGAAAATATCGCATGAAAACCTTTAAATTTACAATAATCTGTGTTTATTGAATATTATTTTGGTTATAGCTATCTGAAAATCACTTGCTGGCTTTTTATTGGGGTTGGATTCTTACAGCGGGCATTATTTCATATTACGACTCGGCCGCTGAAGGCTTTATGGCTTTAGAACGGAGCGATAAAAGCTCACCATCAAAAAGACGCCACCCCTGTTGGAGCTAGGCGCGGAAAACCTCAAAGAAAAGCGGCCACCAACCAGTGGTTTGCGAATATTACAAAAAATAAAAATAAAATAACGCTTGCTTTAAAAATTGTTAAAAATACTGTGAAAATATGGTAAACGATTAAATTTATTATTTTTTATCAGTTCTCACCGTTATTTTTCTCCTTAATAATGTAAAACTATATTTTACCCCTCCCGCATTTTACCTCTTCAGAGACAATCTGAAGTGCTTTAATGTTTCTTTGAAGCGGAACTTCTCATCGCCCTCTTCTCACTTCCTCTAGCTTCACAAAGTACCCTAATTGGGTTCACCAAGGTCTCACTAACTCCCGGCATTTGGGACCCCTCTGATGCTCTTAAAAAATCAGAAATTTTTGGTGTTTTTACATGAAACTTTTTACAAAAACAAAAGCTCAAATTGTATGTATAAATGAAAGGCAAAAATTATACCTACTGAAGCCAATTCCCACAATTTCCACCAAAATTAAAAATTTTCCTCGAATGCACTTTTTGTTTTTGCTATTACTATCTAATTATAAACAAATGTCGCAAACGAGGTTGTATGTCTACGTGAAATTAATTCGTGAAATTTTCGTGTCAGAGCAATAATTTTCAATGCACAATGTGATTTGAAGGTTAAACCATACAATTTTTATTTCTTAAAAAATTTTGTTTTCAGGAGTGAGTATTGAAAAAACTGTAATTATTTTAAATTAGCTCCACACAGTTGTGGCGACACATCATTATTATCTTCGCGCTCAAAAGAAGATACGAGAAACATCTCCTTATATTCGCGTGCATCGGCAAATCTACTTGCTACTAGGTACCTACCTACATATGCCGATCGCGATGTACTTTCTCGCTTGCCGTGCCAGCCCGACGTTAATAATTTCGCCCCCGCCTAGAAAGGTCTCGAGACAGCACCGTACAATATCTGTACGGTGCCGAATATTCTCGTCAACTGCCGAAGTGGCTCGTATTACCTACCGCGAGGTAGTTACTCTACCGCGGCTATATAAGCAGCCGATCGCTCGCCCGCTGCAGTTCAGTCTCACACTAACCGTCGGTCAACAGCTCGTCGTAACAGATCTCCGCACAAGTGCTCCTGCATGGTATCGCTACGCATCCAGGGTAGCTTCCCGAGGTCCATCACCACGTCTCAGCTACAAGGCCCATCGCGTCTTCAGCTCCTGAGATTAGCTACATCCCGCGACTTACAAGGCTTGCGTCACCTTCAGTCCAGGGATCAGCTCACCACTTCATGGCACCCCGAAGCCTCACCGTGCTTCGCTGCCATGGAAACACGCTCCGCCTCGCCAGGACTACCTGCTGGTGGCTCAGCACACCGAGCCACTCATCGTTTATCTCCGCGACACAAAGCGTCGAGCAACGGCCTGGAAGATAGGTCATCTCCACCGACAAGGTGTCGAGCAACGCGCTGACCTTCACCACACCATCTCCACCACCGCGCGCCTGCAGCATCTCATCTACGGCACTCCGCATTACCTCATGTTACTGCTTTACCGACCTCCGCTACGTAGCCCAATAAACGACTGACTCAATACTTCGACATGACGCCTTTCATTTCTGTCTCCCGCTCCCTCACAGTCTTTAAGGAAAAAAAGAGAAGCAGTTCTAAAAAGGAAACAGATGTGAGAGTTGGGTAAGAACTTGGGACTCCGCCGCGAAGTCCTAGATCATACCTTGTAAAACGTGTGCATTCCTGCTAAGTTACCAAACTCAGCGAACCACAGTGTCGGCAATATACTTATTTTATAAAAAAACCAATTTATTGGATAACAAACACCTCTGCCGTAGGTCACCTCAAGTCTACGTTTAGTGACTTAGCAGGGTTCAAGGGGTGAGGTTTGTTCGGTGGTCTGTCTTGGCGGCAGATGCTGCCCACCAGCTGCATATCAGGTCGGATCGGGAGAGAATGGTTGAGGGAGTCCCTTTGACTTCTCTCGGAACATCGCCTTGCACCGCAGTGGGAGGGATGGATTCATTCATCCGTCACTCCTGGACATACTGACCCCCAGATTCCTACACACCCCTAATACCCTTTTCCTTCCCAGAACTTCCTCTCCTTCCTTTCCGATAAAGACCCTCCACATAACCTCCTTAAAGACGATATGTGTGGAGTCATTTTTAAAAACACGTACACCATTTATATATTAACTTCAGTTACTTTTATGTTTCTAAGTACCTATCTGTGAACATTAATAATTGGTCTGTTTTTTGTCATCCTCTTATGTATATTATGTTACTTAGACTGTTTATATTCCTTAAATAAATAAATAAACGTAGAATAAACCGTGCTTTAAAGTAAAAATGTTCGAGGCTTCTGCTCTGGAATGTTTTAGACGCCGTTTGAACATTTTGCATACCACTTCAGAATGAAACCTGATGATGACTGGAGGATTTAAAAGCATTTTCAATTTATAGAGGCCCCTCAATTGTAATAAAATAGGGATTTCCAATGATACATTCTCGCCCTCACTGCTGATACGGCACAAACGGTTTATCTTTATTGGAATGAACGAAACTTTAGAAACTGGTAATCGAAGTAGTCAACTCGGTTTTGTTTTCAGGTTTTTACCAATGCTGCCATTATCAGCGGAATAATAGATAAGTTCATCCAAATAAATATTAATACTGCACTGATGACTCGGAATTGAAGGTCTATGGAAAATGAATAAGTTTTATTTCCTGCCAATTGATTTATATTTCGAAAATTTATGTTATAAATATTGACTCTTGATTTATATACACATTTTAACAAACATAGTACTATTGGATTAACTTTACAATTGCTTTTGCAATATTGTATTCAAGTAGTTATTACGGTTAATTTTTTATTTATTCCATTTGAATGTTGCATGTTGTTTGGTTGTGAAACAGTTTTTAAAACTTAATCCATAATCCCAAGTCCTTCATCAGTCATTTATTCCTTTATCTTCCTCACTTCCTCAAAAGTCTCTGCAAAGAAAAGAAGAAGATGTTTTCCTACCTACATGGAAAAAATAAACAATATTGCCACCAAAGTTTTTAAATTACCTACTTGGGCAGTTGAAAATTCGAAGTGACATTGGTCGCAGCTCGCAATCGAAATATCGCAATTATTCGCAAAGTTTTCATATTTTATGAACCCAAAGTGTCGGTATTTGATACCTGGTGTTGTGCCATTATTATTGGAAGCTGCCAGTACCAGGATCGATCCTGAAGCAGTGGATGAAGCCGTCAAAGGTAAGGGACTATTACCTTTCATCGCTCAATTCCTGTGATCGATATTTTAAAACGCAGTCAATTGTCTTTTACTTGTCATAATCGGATTTATAATTCACATCGTCTCGTGTCGCGGCATCGGTCGTGACACACGTATAAAATTTTTATTCTTTATTATAATGTTTGATTGTACTGTTGTGTGAATATTGCACACCCCATGAAACAAGATTAGATTTAAAAAAATAAATTACATTTACATTTTTTTTAAATGTATTGATATCGGAGCAGATTTAAAATTTACTTCTTCGAGATTATTGTTAAGAGCCATTAACCAGCCAGCGGCCAAGAATTCATATTTCGTGGAAAGATGTTCTTACGATCGTACAGGGCGGTTCCAATGAGAAAGATTAATTATTATCCGTACCGGCTTTTTAAAATAATAACTGAATATCGATTTTAGTTCATTCAAATTTTGCTTTAATTTATACCTACATTCGAAAATGCTGAAAGGCGTGATGATAGTCATAAGTATTTATAATTTTTTTAATAACGTCTATGCAAAATAAGGATGTAAGAAAAATCTTAAATATATTAGTTTGTAAGACCGTAAATATATAGACAAAATGAAATATTTTCGGATACGTTTTTAGATGTTTATTTATTTTTGGGGTGTTATGCCACCTCCGTTGGATGTTGTGCTACCTCCTTCTTTGGCCAACGTTTCGGACAGCGTTGCAGTGTCCATCATCAGGGCAGATGTCCATCTGACGGATCTGCCAGATCTGCCCTGATGATGAACACTGCAGCGCTATCCAAAACGTTGGCTAAAGAAGAAGGTAGCACAACACGGCATAACACCCCAAAAATAAATAACAGTATTTTCGTCACAAAACACGTGTGCGGATCTTTTTAAAATGATTTTACTTAAACTAAATTAAAATTCTGAAACATAGCTTTCCCAGATATTTTTTTGATTTATTTTACTGAATGATTATATGATTAATGATTATTTGATTTGAAATGTGTGTTGTATAATAATTTTTTTTTTGAAAATTTACAAATCTGCCAACGACCTTCGGTAAAACCTTATTGTACTAAAAATAAACACGTTTTCTCAATATTTACAACACAGGTTTACTAGATAAAAGAACAGTCTTTCGAAATCAATTATAATTTTTTGTGGAAAAGAATCAATACGTCTAAAATTTGATTTAAAAATGACACGTTTCCGGTTTTATCTGGTTATTCCCTCTTGTGATAAGAGGCACTCAAATATAGAAGCAGGAGTGGAACCTGATGTGTTGTTTTTTTATACCTAAGATCCACACAGGAAGCCCCGAGGAAAAAAATCATAAGATCCTATGTCCTTTGGGAATGCTGTGTGGAGGGTATTTTTATGGAAAGGAAAAAGAAAAAGTTCCGGGAGCGCATGCCCGTGATGGTTTCTGTATACAATAGTGAGCGCTGGCATCATGAAATTGCGTTGCTAAACCGTTCATCCGATTGCGATGAAACTTTAGGGATTTGAAATGCGCCTTGCTAAACCGTTCATCCGATTGTGATGAAACTTTAGGGATTTGATGTGTGCATGCCCGCGATGGTTTCTGTATACAATAGTGAGCTCTGGTATCATGAAATTACGCCTTACTAAACCGTTCATCCGATTGTGATGAAACTTTGGGGATTTGATGTGTGCATGCCTGCGATAGTTTCTGTATACAATAGTGAGTTCTGGCATCATGAAATTATGAATTTATTTATTTATTTATTTATTTATTTATTTATTTATTTATTTATTTATTTATTTATTTATTTATTTATTTATTTAATTATTTATTTATTTATTTATTTATTTATTTATTTATTTATTTATTTATTTATTTATTTATTTATTTATTTATTTATTTATTTATTTATTTATTTATTTATTTATTTATTTATTTATTTATTTATTTATTTATTTATTTATTTATTTATTTATTTATTTATTTATTTATTTATTTATTTATTTATTTATTTATTTATTTATTTATTTATTTATTTATTTATTTATTTATTTATTTATTTATTTATTTACATATGCATATATATTACAATACATTACAATGTGATCATTTGTCTGTCCAACTGGGCAGAATACCCGTTTCAGGACAGCCAAATTGTATATTTAGTTCATAATATTCTTAACAAAGAAATAGTTACGTTCAAAATATCACGGGAATTTGCTTCTGTCGAGACAACTTTTGAGAACACTAAGAATTGTATATAATTAAGGGATGGTTTCTTTATGTCTTTAAAAGAATCGCAAAGATGTGATTTTTTTCAAGGTCAATTTGGAGAACATAAATAAATGCATTCAGAGTGAATGCATTTATGTTCTATGAGTGTTTTCTTTAGTGAGATCACAAGTAGGAGATTCTTTCCAGGCCATTTTAGAGAACATTTACAGTTGCATAATCAGAATTTACACATTTATAAACCAATATTTGACATATGAATTCACAATGTATTTATAACTAATTGCTAAACCTTTCATCCGATTGCGATTAAAATTTGGGGATTTCTAGGGAGGAGTGGGGACGGGAAGCGGGAGGGTGGACAGCGGAGGGGGGAAATGGGGAGGCGTGGAGGGATCGGGTGGAGCAGGGTGGGGGGGAGGGTGGAGGGGGGTGGGGGTAGGGGTGTGGGAAGAGGGAGGGTGGAGGGGTGGGGGGAGGTTGGAGGGGGTTTGGGGAGTAAAAAGGGAGAGGGGGAAGGGGAAAAGGGGAACTCAGAAGGGTGCGGAGGGGAGGGGGAAAAGAGGAACTCCGAAGGATGCGGAGGGGAGGGGTAGGAGGGGAACTTAGGACACTTGGGAGTGGGGAGGGGAACTAAAAGCCGCCTGCAGGGCCTAGCAGCAAAAACCCGCGGAGCGGGTTTTTAACTGCTAGTTAAATACAATTTTCATTGCCCAAGACCGTTTTTTTCATCTGCAGCGTAAGTCAGAGTGATATATAAAATAGATTTTGTTTTTCAAGTACCTATTTTCTTTCTCGAAGGATACCGTTATGCAAAGCAACATTTTTTATCATCCATTTCACATTTACAATAATCGCATATTATGTCAAATTCTTTGTTACTTCACCATATAAAAGTTTTTTTTTTATCTCGCAACCTTGGAGGCTTTCAACCAAACAAAGTTTTGACTCTTCCAATTTATTTAACTGTTCCATAATTTTATTGGTGAAAGACTTTTATATCCCCAAATCATAATATTCCCAAGTTTTTACGATTTTTTGAATGCCTGCTTTATGTCCCCTGTGAAGATTTGTCGATTGAAGTAAACAGCTCTGAATAAAGTTAATTGGGCGGTTTTTTACGAGTTAGGTATGTGAAAAGCGTCGGTAATTGGATTTAACATTGTAAAGACGAGTTGATTACCACGCGATCCTTAACAAAAGGGAAGTGCTTATTATTTATTACGTCAAAAGAAAAGGAAAGAACAGACATTCGAAATATCCTAAATAACTAACACGAGTACTTATGGTAGACACATTTCACATAATTTCCTCACGAAATTTTACTATCAAAATATGCAGCGTACTATTTGTTCACAATATTAATTATCATGCAACTGTATTTATATTTTCTTCTTCCATGTGAATTTTAATTTACGTAGGTGCGCAATCTTTTTATGGAAATATATCAAACAACCAAAACTAAATTTAAATGTAAATATTTAATATAACAACACTATGTATGTACATATGCATGTATGCATGTGTGTATATGCGTATGTATGTGTATATATGCATGTATATACGTGTACGTGTGTATACGTGTATGTGTATATACACATGTACGTGCACTGCGTGAGTGCGTGTGTACGGTCATGCGTGTACACATACTTTTACATGTATAAATGTATATATATTAAAGCTTTTATTTTTATTTAATTTTTATCTTTTTATTTTTATCTTTTATTTTATCTTTTTTATATAACTTTTTTTTAAATATTTTTATCTTTTTATATACGTGTCTACATATATATGTCTTTTTTAATAAACTATTATATGTTATTTATCCGCCGCGGGACGGACTTTGTCTAGCGAGGGTGGTAAAAGAAATCTACTCGTATGTATATTTATGAAAACAAAATAAACGCCCATGTTGCCGACACTGAAACTGAACTGAATACAATTTGGGAGGCGGGTATGGGTTCCGCCGTCCTGCCATAGTCAGTTGGTGCTTTTCTATGTTTGGTGCCTTAGGGGGCCTTAGTCTTGGCGGCGGAAGCTTTTGCCCACCTATTGCGTGGCGGGCCGGATCGGGAGAGACTAGTTAACGGACTTTTGACCTCTGATCTCTCCAGCCGGACTCTCTTGACCCATCGTCTTGGACCGCAGTTGGCGGGATGGATTCATACGTTCATCACTCCTGGATACATTGACCCCCAGATTCCTACCCACTCCTTATACGGTTTTCCTTCCCAGAACTTTCTTTCCATAAAAAGACCCCAGGACCCCAAAGATGAGATAGACCCTATAGTATTTATTTGTTCCTCAGAGCTTCTTGTTTAGCGGTTCAATCACTATAATAAAAAAACGCACTGATTATAATTAATTAATATTTAATTTTAATACCAGTCTCTGGTGAAGTGGGTAATAAAACTTAATGCTTTTAATTTTAAAAAAACTGTCGTCATATTATTAACATTAATTTGGCATTTCGGTTATTTTAGAGTTAAACAGGAACAAAGCCGCCGTGAAAGCTCTCCTTTTAGAAAGCTCATCTATATAATTAGTTAAATGAATTGTGAAGTCCTCTGAACTCTCTATTCACCCTCCCCTTCACTATTTGTTCCACAGCAAGACCATACCTTCTTGTTTCATTGGCATTTAATAAGCCAAACGTTAAATACTCGTATTTCTAAAAAACAAGCATAAACGGAAAGACTTTTTATTTGTATTCTCGAGTAAAGTAAAGGTGAACAGAACATATCGCGAAAGTCTGACGTGGGTTTCTTACCTTTTTTTATTTCATATTTTTCTAGTTTCAAACGCGAAGTGAGAAAACGCAACAAATGGAACAAAGGATTTGAACCATGCACCCAATGGTCATAAACCAGTTCTTTATCACTTACTCCACCAACGCTAGTCTGTAGTTCTTATAAACTATAGGAGCTTACCCGCATCTATTATTTAAGGGATGTAAAATACTGTTTTCACTCCGCAATAACAGTGCATTATTTCCTGCAGCACGACTTAGCTTTTAAGTATAAAGAGTTTTATCAAAGCTGGCTTCTGTCTGTGGTATCGCAGAGTCGTATAATACTGCATTTAATGGTGCCGAGGATGAACTCGATCATCAACCTGGATGTTAATGCATTTCACGAGTTCATTTTGTAGAAGCTTTTTCAATCTGTGTGTAACGTTGGAGGTTGATACAGCTTTTTGAGGACGCTTTTGAGACTTTTATGATAAATATTAGGTCCTTACATATGAAATTGGCGTTTTGCCGTACTGGCAACTTTGATCTCAAATATCTTCTCTTTGGTTAGGAATTCCAAATTCAAATTTATACAGCTGTTTTCTCATGTATTTGTGTTTCGAAAAATATAATTCATTTGTTTTTTCCTTAATTGTTTTTTTTTTCTTTGCGTCACTTAGTTTAAAAAATGGAAAACTTGAAATATCGCGTTATTTACAAGTACGAGTTCCACCGTGGCACCAGTGCTGCAGAAACGGCTCGATGGGTTAATGATGTGTATGGCGACGGTGCCGCAAAAGAAAACACATTACCTTTTTGGTTCCAACGTTTTCGTTCTGGAAATTTCGACCTGCAGAACAAGCCCCGTGGACGGCTGAAGACCAAAGTTGATAATGAAGAATTGAAGGCAATTGTGAAAGCGGATCCATCTCAAACCACGTCCGAGTTAGCTGCAGGCTGCGGTGTTAGTGATAAAAATGTTTTAATCAACTTGAAGCAAATTGGGAAGGTGAAAAAACTTGAAAGGTGAGTACCTCAGGAATTAAGTGAAGCAAATCAACAAACGCGCGTTAGAACGCTAGACCACACACTGCACAACAGACGGCTACCAAATTAGGGGAGCTTCAATTGGAATGTCTAAGACATCCACCGTACTGTCCGGACCTTGCCCCAACAGATTACCATTTTTTTCGAAATTTGGATAACTTCTTGCAAGGGAAAAAATTCAACTCCGATGGGGCAGTCCAAACCGCCTTCAAAGATTTTATTGATTCCCGTCCGAATGGTTTTTTTTAGTAAAGGGATCGATGAACTACCTATGAGATGGCAAAACTGCATAGATAGCAATGGTACATACTTTGATAAAATAAATATATAATATTAAAAAAAAAAATCGACTTTCTGTTCCTCCCATACCAAACGCCAATTTCATATGTAAGGACCTAATATTTGATAGTTTTGAATATTGCTACTAATTAAGTTTTACATACGATCATCACCAGGGCAGGATCAAAGATTTTGGATTGGGGTGTAATGTGTGTAATGATATCAATTTTTTCGGTTAATTTTACTTATCTTATTTAACGGCTTAATACAAAATTGTTCAATGTGTACGATACATTATTAAAATATAATTTGAGGGCGCGTGCCTGCGTAGCGTTATTGAAAATTTTATATGAACTTGTTTTAGTGTAATAAATTACAATATTTAAATAAATGAAGACAATATTAGAGAAACTCAATCGAAAATCTGGAGACAGAAAAATCAGAAAAATATATTATACATGTAAGAAAAGGGTCCTGGGTTCGAGTCCAAGTGGAGCCAATACCTTTTTCTGATTTTTCTGTCTCCAGATTTTAATTGAGTTTCGCTTATATTGTCTTCATTTAATTAAATATGATAATTTGAGATTTTTCTCATAAAAGTAAAAAATTAAAAATAATAAATTACAATTCAATAAAATGAGAAATTATAATTCACAATAATAATTAATAACCGACGGCCTCTGTAGTCGAGGGGCAAGGCTCTCAACTAATAATTCGGATGTAGCGATACAAATCCCAGCGTGCAAGTAATTTTTTTTGATTAATTTATTATATTTCGCAATTTAGTCATTTAAAATAAAAAAAAGTGGTATGTTAGCAGCAAGTTCCAGAATGGAAAATTCTCTAAGTGTCGCCCCGGTGTAAGACCACCGTTCAGAAATAAAACGTTGCTTGAAACGGCTGTAGCCGTGTTCGGTGATCAGATCTGAATAGCCATGTACTTCCCCACCTTCCTCCTCTCTATCTCCTTTCCTATTACCCTCAGCCTCACCTTCATGTCGTAGTGTCACTGACTCAAGATGATTGGGATTCTTGCAAATTCACACAAAAAACAACTAATATTGCAAAAATTCTGTACAAATCTTGTATTGTACATGTTATTTGTAAATATATACCTACCTCTAAATAAGCATTCCTTTGCACGTGTATCTAAACATTTCGACCTGAAAATATTGTGAAAAACCTTTGGTGTCGCGAAACTGCGACTCCACTGTTAATTGGCGGTAAATGCTGCAGAGCAAAGCCCACGCAGCCCTCGAAGGACCAGTCCCTAAACTACGTGAAAACGCTAAGTTATACGGGACGATTGAATAGTATACACTTGCAAAACCTGATGGATAGTCAGTCGATAGTTCAGATCTGTGCTTTTGGAAAATTAGATAAGCACAGATTGGAATAAGGAAAATAGGACTCACCGTTGCAGATGTGGCCTCACTGAACTCCAGTTTTGGTGCACACTTCTCACTGTTTAAAATTCGCAATTTTCTTATAGTAAGAGGTTACGATACATGCGCCCTGTCTGAGATGTTACTTTGTTCTGAGCAGGAAAGCACACTGTCACCTCTCCAAAGTTGAGTATTTCTTGCAACAATTTTTATGGTGACATTTGGGAAGGAAAGATTAGGTAGGTGGGATAAATTCAGGATTTTGACATATCTACCCACCAAGTCTGCGAATGCAATACCCAATCAATCCCATATAAAGATGAGCAAACAACCTTCATTATTTGAACGAGTGTTGGCGGTTTTTAAAAAGGTTCCATAATTATCTCGACAATGATTAAAATATCCAGGGTTTATTGACCCCAGAATCTTGGAATAGTCTTCTTAACCTTGCTTCTTAATCTTAGTTTAAAAATCATTAGAAGGGAATAATTTTTTATTTTGCCTCGCGGCCATTGCATTAACTTTATTTTAATTTTTTCACAAGTGATGTTAAAATGACTTTTATGTGGTTTAAACCACTTGTATAACTTTCTTCCACTTTTTTAAAGTTTTTTAAAAGTGGGTACCTACTTATGACATTCGAAGTCAACTAAATTAAAAGTTATTTAGTGAAATAGACCGGTTGCTGAAGTGTCACTCAGGTTTTTAAAGAAGATTGCTTAACACAATAAACAGCCAACTAGAATTTAAAAACAATGGGCTTTTCTTTTTGTGTTTCACAATAAAGGCAATAAAAACAGTTATCGACAAAAAACGTCCGAAACACGAGACAATAACTCACATCTTTATGTCCTTGGAGAGTACTTTAATAAACAATACCGGTTCGTTTATATGTTAAAGTGTTCTCCGCAGTATACGGAATATGTTTGTTTAGCTTACTCCTAAAGGAGCATTGTAACGAATGATTTAGTTACTTGCTCTTTACAATGATTTAGGTACTTACTGAAAACGTACTTCGGAGGCAGTTTCAGCTTCCAATGCGGGTTATCTTTACTTCTCAGAGACGGTGCAAGAGATTGCTTGAGAATAATCTGTAGTTTGAAGTTAATTTAACTGATTTAAAGTATTATTATTACTTTTAAATCTTGTTAATAATGCTGGTGAGCTACTGGGCCTAACAATCAACGTCAATAAAACTAAATGGATGATATTTGGACTACTAGATCACTCTGGATAAGTGATACAGTTAAATGGTTGCGAAAAGATGGAAAGATTTAGTGACCTCGGCAGTACTGACAATACGGAGACTCCTGACCTTGACCCAGATGTAGAGGATAGGTGCAGAATTGAAGCAGCAAGAACTACATTCAGTAAAATGAAATCCATCTTCTGCAATGACAATATCAATTTAAACTAAGGCAGAGAATGTTAAAATGTTATGTGTGGTCATGTGAGACATGGACGTTGAAAATAAATACCATGAACAGGTTAGAGGCTTTTGAAATGTGGCTTCACCGGAAAATGCTCAAGATCCCATGGACCGACATGATCATCAACACAGAAACTCTCAGGCGAGCTAGAGCAGATAGAGATCTGCTTATATTTAAAAGTCAGGAAGATTTTATATCTGGGTCACATACTTCGAGGGGAAAAGTATCACTTACTCCAATTAATATTGAAAGCAAGATAGAGGGTCGCCGAGGGCCCGTTAGGAGACAAATATCTTGGCTGCGAAATGTACGAGAGTGGACCGAGGAGGAGGACCTATTCCGGGCAGCGAAAGACAGAGAGACATTTTCCAGAGTGATCGCCAATGTCCGGGGGACCTGATAGGGCACACCAAGAACAAGAAGAAAGTATTAGGAGTATTGATTAATGTCTTGATCGGGAAATCTTCTATACCATTAGCTATCCCTTCGATGGTTTTCTTTGTGAGAATTTGACTTTAATTGATTAAAATTCTTCAATAAAAATTGAAAAAAGCTCATTGAAAAAGATTTATATGTACCCGCGACCATTTGAAATGTAATTTATGTCGGGTTCGCAATTTTCTGATGAAATTTTATGTCCCAAGTTGGCTGAAGACGACACTTTAATTTTCTTATTACTTTTCCAAATGATAATCACAAGGAAAATCTTCAACACTTAACTCACTAGCGTAATAATGTGTTCCATTGCGTCACAGGAATAAAATTTAAAATTTAAATTGTTCCATTTCAAAATAACGGCGTAATAAATTTTCCCTAAAACAAATGAACGGGAGGGCGATTTTATCAGATTTTTGCGCGAAGGGCATCGCGTATGAAAAAGAATAAAAATTATTCATTTTAATACTCTCGCCCTAGAATTTTATTCGGATTTGGTTTAAAATATACGGGAATTGCCAAGGTGGAATACATAACCGAATTAATTATGGAGTTACGTAATACATTATGTAATATCCTTATTAATTCGTAGGAAGTAATCATCCCCTGAAGCGACCTTTCTCTCATTTAAATGGCGTTTTAGGGATTAAAACGACACAGAAACGCTCTGATATAAAAGGCACAAGTTTTGGCGAATGCGTTACAAAAAAAAGGAAATTCAAATTGGTACTAAATAAATTAGTATTGGTATCCAGGAATTCGACATTACCCCAAAAATAGTTTTGTGTTTAATCGTGGCTGTCTTATCCACTGGAGCTTTTCTGACGACATTTCGCCAATTTGCTAAATGAGCTTTGCTCGAGCCTTCGCGGGACAAAATGTGGCCAATATGAAGAGATATTTAAAAAAAAAATTTTTTTTTTTATTGTAATATAAAGAAATATGAGTTACATATATATATATTTATTTTACAAAATATTATATTAAAGGTCATTTTTGGTCATGTATCCAAAAGGTCATTTTAAATGGTCATGTAGAAATGAGGAGCTCTTGTGCCTGATAAGGGAACCAAGAATTTACTTGCGTAATTCAGCGGGTTCGAGTCAGTCGGCGGCATGTATCTTTTCTTGTGAGATTTTTTCAATGTAGATGAGTGTTTCAGGCTAATAATTATTACTTATAACAATTGTTACCCTTTGTGCTGTGCATAAAAATCTTGTCTTAAACATTAGTTTATCGATTAAAAATAATAATTAATATTTGACGAGCTAAAGTATTTCACCAAAAAATGTAGACATAATTTATCTCGACGACACCTAGAGGGAGATTTAGCACTTACAATGCCTTTCTCATAACAACATAAAGTTGGTTGCTTGGAGGTGTAATAAGCAGTAATTGTTAAATGCAACACTAGTATATATTGAATTATTTGGCGGGCAGGAGATAAGCCGACGTAGCTCAGTGAATAAGAGCAGTTGACCAGAAATCAGAAGGACGCGGGTTTGAGTCCCGTCGGCGGCATGTATCTTTTCTCCGGAGATTTTTTCAATGTAGATGAATGTTTCAGGCTAATAATTATTACCTACTTATAATAAGAGGTTATTATAATTTTTGATGGCTTGGAAAATATAAAGATTTTGCTTTTTTATATTGTATTTCAAAAGGTCCCACGATTAATCACAAAGATAACCTAGCATTTTCACTTTTCAACAAGAAATAGACGCATCTCTTCTAAATTATTTGTTTATTGACATCTCGCTTAACGAAATTATTAAAATATTTTTTCTTGCTAGTCGTTGATCATGTTCATTAATATATGAATGTTCGAATTTAAATGCACAACAGTCATTATCAACCAGGCTATAGATAACATATAGTAGCCAAAACATTTAATATTCTCCAAATAGGTACTACGTACGCCAATTTTGGAGTAAATTGAAAGCAGAATTAATGCGTTTATAAATTCTCTGTTTTTTTTTCATGAATTCGAAGAAAATGAGATAAACAATTAAGTACAGGTGTGTTCAAAGGCACTGTAAGCAGTTTTTATATATATATTTAAAATTAGCTCCACACAGTAGGGCCCATAGGCGTAGGCACGGTGGGGCAAGTGGAGCGTTTGCCCCACCCTGGCTGGCCGATGCATGACCTCTGGGTTTGTCTACCGAGTCGCGTTTTCAAATTTACAGCACTTCGTAGGATGGTTTTCTTCTTCCTTTCAAAATGTTAGTTTTTTCGATACCTACTCTACATTTTTATTTTTGCCCCACCCTAAATTAAAAACCTATAGCCCAAAAAATGATTCTTAAAGTTATGTTCAAGAAAAAAATTAAATATCCAACTCATTTACTTTTTAAGGAATGTAATGTAATGAACGTAAAACAGTTATATATTACACAAACGCTTTGTAGATTTTTTAATAATATTAATATTGCAGAAAGAACACAGCAAATTCGTACTACGAGAATTGGCTCTGGTCTGAATTTTATGGCAATTCAAACTAAATCTTCTTTTGGTCAAAGAAATTATTTTTATCAAGCTCCACTCATATTTAATAGCCTTCCAGAACATATAAAGTCATCTAATTCCTTGTACACTTTTAAAAAGAATCTTAAATTATTTGTGTTAGTCGAGGATTGCCAATTAATTTTCTCTACTTTGTCCTTTCTAAATTATTAGCTAAATGAGTATGTTTATAAAATAAGCTAAAATAATTTTTATTTTTGTTTAAACTGTTTTTTTTTTCATCTTCCTCCTGCCAAATCTATAGCATGTTAAATTATATACATATATTTATTATTTACAACTTAATCTTAAAAACAAAACAAAAAAATACTTTATTTTATTTTGAATCAGATCTCAAAACTATGGTCACCCTAAAAGTCTACATTAATGTACTACCTAGCGTCATCAGTTTAGTGGGTACTGGGTACCCATAATCTCAATCTGTAAGAAATACAACAATATTGTTCTTTCAAAATCTGTATAATTTTGTGTTATTTTGTTAACTTGTATAATTATTGTTAACCTCAACACAGGCTTGTCCTAGTGAGGTAACAAATTGTATTGTAAACATTTTTACCTACAGTGTAAAGAAACAATAAATAAATAAATAAATAAATAGTAAGCCCTGAAGAAAAAATACCTCCGGGTCTATGTCATCCTTGGGGATGCTGTGTGGAGGGTCTTTTTAAGGAAAGGAAGGAGCGAAAGTTCTGGGAAGGAAAACGGTATAAGGGGTGGGTAGGAATCTTGTCCAAGAGTGACGGATGTATGAATTTATACCCACCACTGTGGTGCAAGGCAATGTTCTGAGAGAGTATTGCTGAAGAAATCAAAAGGTGTCTCCCAACCAGTCTCTCCCGATCCGGCCTGCCACGCAGTTGATGGGCAGATGCAGCCGCCGCCAAGATCCGGAAAAACCTCACCCCATGAACTTATTTAAGACAGCTGTTAATTGATTCTTCTTTTTCAAAGAAATAAACTTCCACGGGTTTCAAAAAACCTGTGGAAATTTAAATATTTTATCAGTACACTTTGAATTGATTCTCAATAATATGATGCGCGAAAAACTTTTTTTCGGTGTCTTTTTATTTCCAATCCTATCCCTTTACTGTCCCTCAACTCTCAATGCCTACCTATAGTAGCCAAATAATAATAAAAAAAACACACCTGTCCTCCGAAGACCTGTTATACTGTGGAGGACGAACAAGGTCAAGGATCTGCAGTCACACGGCAATCCGATTGGTCCCCCATACATCAATAGATAAAATAACAATAAATCACAAGTCAATCTCTCGCGATGCAACTACATCATGCAAATCATTCTACTTTAAACTGCCGGATAATAAATACACTGTCTTGTAAATCGTGCTTGTTCTCTCTCCGCTTTCCTATACAATTGTTCATATTAAATATTAAATTATGGGGCGTTATGATCGCATTTAATTTGTTGAATAAATCTATAAGTATTGTATCTACGATCAGCTTATTTGATATACCACACATCACACACACGTAAAAATTACCCCCATAATACCATATCACAATGAAAGAGCAATGTATACAAAGATATTATAAAGCGTGTCACAGGTGAGATAAATTGTCCAATTGTAGTAATTACCTTACATTGGCTGGCACTAGCGTTTCAATGGCAGTTGAATTTTTCGTCTATGTAACCATAGAAATATTAATCACTAGATCGCCTGTAAGACTGATTTACATAACAAATTACTTCAATTTATTGTACTGCCATCATTTCGTCTTTCACTGACCATTCATGATCCTGATAACAAGATTTTGTAGCACATTGTTTGGGGATTGTTGAGTTCAAGTGAAGAGTGCAAAGCGCCCTGTGTTATACCTACGAAGCCCACCTTATGTGTTCCGCTCCGATGCATCACGTATAATAATAATTCAAACGGTGCTCTAAATTTCCAGCATTGCGAGCCGTTTTGTGTGGAAGTTCTGGACGTTTCCCATCCATTATAAGCCACACGGGGCGCGGGGCGGCGCGAATACTGTCACGACTTACCATTCACCATTAAGATCGGCCAGGAGCCAACCACCTTAGAGCAGCTGTGACGGCCAACTTCCGAGGTGAGCTAAATGCCACACGCCTTGACTGAATGTTACTCCAACGTTACTGTTTGAATGTTCCGCTATTTGGTTCTTGCTGATTTTAGACGAATCAATCAAGCAAATGCCGTTCTTGTTAGCCAAATTAATTTGCTATCCATGAAGTCTTGACCAATTTCCATAATAACTTTAAGTACATGAAAATTATAGCCAAGGAATTTCTCAAAAAGGATTTGTTCAAAAAATAATTGTGTTTTTAAAAGTAGCAACTGTGGTGTAAAACTTTAGCTCTGGATTTGAAAAAAAATTTTTTTTTAAGAAAACGTTCTCGGGTTACAAATAACCTGACAATATTTGAAAATCTCCTACTATCACCACAGTAAGTGGAAAATGTTACTTGTGTCATGATGGAGGACTTAGCCGGAATTCGACGCCTGGGTGGGGCTTAAACGCGATGCCAACTCAGCCACTGGGAGGTCTTGACTGAACCCTTGCAATTTTGTTTCTATGGTAAAGAAAATGACTCGGCCCAAGTAGATGTCCTATGTGCAGTTTTTACTAGGTGGGACTGCGCTTCCGGGTGTCGCCGATATTGTTTACCAATTAACAAATAAACTAAATGAACAAATAATTAACGAATAAACCAAACGAACGTTAAACTAAATGAACAAATTCTTTCCGTATTCAAACTATATTGTTAACCAATACTAATGCACATTTTCAAAAAACCAACGAAATGAACAAATTATTTTCGTATGCAAACTACTCTAATTAGGGCGTAGTCCGCTGACAGTTTCGCGGACACCATAGCATATCTCTTTTGTATTTGAATATCTTTGCTCAGCCCTCTAAACACATTTCAATAGCCAATCGGATAGCCATTAAAAGAATATATGTGTACGAATGAAATAGCAATATGAATGGTCCACTAAAGTACGTCCGGACTCGTTCTGTCTCAGTAACGTATCTTCCTTCATTAATTCATCCCATCTATTTACTAGTGTTTCTTCACAGCGTCTTAAAAGAAGCTTCTTATTTATAATCTCTTAACTTTTTTCGACCTCTTGATTTTTATTTAACGAAAGTGCTTGTTTACACAACTATTACAAAAAATCTAACAAGAATAACAATAAAAAGTTCCATTATCGGATGGGTAAGCGACTGGGGGCGCGGTTAAAACATGGAGCCGGGGGCGCGGGGCGGTGAGCACCGTAAGTGCTAATGTTCTTTTCTAACGCTGAAGATATTCCAACAATAGTTTTAAAGACTTGCGCAACTAAGTTCAGCTAACGCTACGAGAGTTGCGGCTTACGAGTTTGTATTGCTCCTTCGTGCTCATTTGATAATAATGACACTTTGTCTTCCCTAGTATCCGAGGTGTTATTAACTGCTGCATACTACATTGTTGGAAACTTTTAATATTCCAGTCTGGAAGTATTGCCGCGCTTTTTAATGCGCTTTTGTTGCCTTTAATGTTACTTTTCTTCCTGTTTTAATATCACGGTAAACGTGTACCATTTGAGATTGAACGAAGTTCAGATTTTGCATTCTGGCGACGTACAAAGGTCTGTACATTAAACTATTTGAATTTTTTCCTTGGTGATCTTAACAGAATAAAAAAAAATGGAGTGGCCGTAAATTAAATGCCCAAACCAAAGACGTTACATACTTTAGACCCGGGGTAGAAATCTCAAAGTGGGAAGCCAAAAGCAAGACAATTGCACTGGTCTCGATTTCCAGTACTTTAGTACTAAACTGTCACTCGTCAAGAAAGGTCATGTCTTACCAGTAGGAAAATTGCATTTATAAAGCGCCAAAATACCCTCCTGTATGATGAGAAAATGTTTCCATTACACGGCAAACATTAGTAAAAGCGAAGAAAAAACATTTAATTTATAGGTACACACAAATTACTTATTATTATCGATTATTAAAAGCAATACAATTAATTTTCATGTTCCCCGTCCGACAATTTTGACGTCGTTAGAGAAAAAACACACATTCTTTGATTGTCTTATGGTAAGGCCACACTGAGGCCAACTTCCAGGGTAGAAGGGTAGTTCATGCTTTGGAAGTTCGATTTGGAAGTTTGGCTTCAGTGTGGAAGTAGCATAATTTTTTAATGCATGAATAACTTTTGAATTAAGAAATTACTGAAAACCGCTGAAGACATAAGAGTGTTGCTTACTTGCCACATTATTTTGCGAGCATGTGAGACTATGGCGAGTCTATTTATATAACGTCATTGGCCCAAACCCCTAACGTTCAAAGCTTACACAAACGATGAAACTTACTTGAACGCCTGTGAGAAGCAACCGTAATAGGAGTATAAGATCTTAACATACTCGAGAATGAAGAATGGAACAATTTATGGAACAATCCTGGAATCCCAAGATCACCGTTAAACACAAACTATGAAAACGAGTCGTGAAAAACAGAACCAAAAGTGGTCGGGCAGTGAGCGTCGAACTTTAAACCAAGCCAGTGTTAGGGAACATAACAATTTAATATTTTCCAAGAAATAAAACATTGTAGGTAAAAGATACCGCCTTAAAAATTTGTAATTTACCGCAGCTGCGTTAATGGTCCTATGAGATTATTGTGCATCTTGGTTGAATGCATTGAAATACGTTGAAATAAAAAGTACTAGATACGCCAATCACTTTCTTATAGACTTGAGAGTTTGAATAAATATCATATTTTTTTATTATTTTTAAGTATATTCTTAGATATTTACAGATTTAAAAAAAAAAAATTAAACTTTTCAGGGGATCTTTCTTAAGCTTGAAAACGGATTGATGAATTCAAAATTTTGGAAAATTCGAAATATATTTATTTATAAACGCCCTTTTAGGGGGCTTTTAAGCATGTGAATAGTAAAAATACGTAATATTTAATGTACATATCTGAAATGTCTCAGAAACAACATTTTGTATTTGTTTAGCGATAAATTGAAGATGTCCACTGATTTGGTATATTTATTTCCCTCCATTAGTATTTTGGGCAAAGAGGAATACGAGTACATATGGTAGTTAGTCTCAGAATTTCTGCACTGAAATAAATTTCAACGTTCTAGTATTACGTAGGGGAATCCGAAAATTTAAAAATGCAAGCAATTCTGAACTATCAACTACATCATTTAAAATTTTATACATATATAAATATCAAGTCACGGAAATGTTCTGTCTGACAATTTAAGCATGTTCATATATGTAATTTAAAAGAGTGTTTAGTGTAGTTTAACATAATTACTGGAATACCCTTGTTGAATTGTAATTTCGTGTGCTTTGCTCCAATGCTAATATTTAATTTGTGTCACTTTTATACCGCGAAGGGCGAATATTGTGTGTTTTTATGTCAGTATTTTCGTGTAATATTTCTTCCATTCATACTGGCTGCAGATTCATGGTTTCCTCTCAAATGATTTATCTAACGGCGGGGCAATTGCAATAGCAAATGTAATTTCATAGTAATGTCTCTGTACAGCCAAGAGTTAAAGGAAACTCGTAAACGGCACTTACTCAGCGGTTATGGCGTACTTAATCTTGTAATGTTTGATAATGTAGGGGTGTTTGGGTGCCATGATGCTCTTTGTGGTTTTACGCTTAAATATTTAACTTATTCGATTTCATTTTACAATGCCGCACACTTAAAAGTAAACATCAAATTCTAACTCTCAATGCATTATGAAAAACATATCATTCAAGAAATAAAATTATGGAGTATTTTAAGAAATTATGGGTTTTCGTAAAAATAAACCTACAAATACCTGGCCTGCCATGGCCAGATATCTGAAGGTTATGACCTGGCCACGCAGATAAAGCATTAAATTATTTTATTTTCACTGAATAATAAAACCCCAAATTGTAATATTTCATCACTGAAGACAATATTAGTGATTCTCAACCGAGAATTTGAAACAGAAAAATCAGAAAAAGATACGGTCATATCTAGGTATTCTCTTTTCACATTTTTTTTTCAAATTTTCAATTGACATTCGCTTATATTGTCTTCAGTGATTAAACATTTAAGTATTTCTTAAAAAGAAGAATACCCTGTTTGACGACTGCTCTTTTCTGGAAAATATCTGACTCGATGACACGTGTTTTTAAATATGGGGTTCAATACGTCCCACGACCAGAAAATAGATAGGAAATAGTTGAAAAAATTGTCATAAAGAAAAATAACTTTTCTACAGCGAAACCATCGGCACAAAATAAAATAAAAAATTATAAAATAGGTAATTTATTGATGTACCTACTTAATAATAACAATATTATTGAACAAGATTTATTGTAAATTATTGTGAAAAAATTTTGAGTTCTTCAAAATAACAATAAATAAACAGAACTCACTCAACGTAAGTAAAAAAAAAAAACATAAATGTGCCTAGTTTACTTACATTACTCCCGGATAATATTTAAGAAAGCACTATTAAGAGCGTTTAACCAGCCAGCGGACGAAAATCCACATTTCGTCGAAAGTTGTTCTTACGATCGTGCAGGACGGTTACAATGAGAAAGATTAATTATTCTCCGTACCAGCTTTTTAAAATTTTAACTCAATATCGAATTTATTTCAATCCAAATTAGCTTTAATTTATACCTTCATCAAAAAATGCTGAAAGGCGCGATGATAAAACTATTAAAATAATGTACTTTTTATAATTATTTTTTGATTATAAGTATTTACCATTTTTCAATAATGTCTAAATTTAATAAGAGTGTTAAAAAAATCTGAAATATATTAGTTTGTAAGTGTGCAAATAAATACACAAATGGACCAATTTTCGTCAAGAAACACATGTACGTAGGTACACATTTTTTAATGATTTTATTGAAACTAAAATTAAAATTCTAAAACATGCGTTTGTTAGATAATGTATTGATTTATTTTACTGCATGATTATATTATTTGAAATGGGTGTGGTATAATACAAAATCTGCCAACGACCTATGGAATAACCTTATTATACTAAAAAAAATTTTTTTTTTATCAAAATTTATTACATGCGAATGCTAGATAAAAGAACAATCTTTCGAAATCCATTTATAATTTTTTGTGGCAGAGTCAATACGTCTAAAATCTGATTTGAAAATGTCATATTTCTGGTTTTCTCTGGTAATGCCCTCTTAAAGTAATTGTTTTTTTTCTTGAGCAGTTAAATGATTTTTAACATCAAAATATTCGATATCCTCATGTTATTAGGGATATCAATATTAGGATATCCTTATGTTATCAGCCCGAATCAATAAAATTAAATGAAACTTAACTCAATAGAGGGGAATTAGAAGAACACACCTAAAAACAACCAATAAAACTTACTTTTCATTCACCAATGTCAGAAAATAATACAAAGGCTTTATTGTATTGCTTACAGGACCATAATATTAACATGGTAAAGAAATATCTAAGGGTGGTAAAAAAAACTCTGACGCAAAAGCGTTTCAGGGAAAATTTATGGTTTACGTCTATGTGAGATATTGAAGAACTTAACCAACATGGCCTTTCTAATTGTCAGGTTTTAATCCTCTGTTTCATTTTATGATAGGTGAATCTCACCCGTTGGGTCGTAAAAAATACATAATATTTTACTATCAAAGCAGTAAAACTTTATAATGTTCCCTCATTTTTCCCCTGCAGAGTGTTTGGATCGGTTGAATCATCGGTGACATTAAAATTTATTTGGTAAACTCTTTTTGAAGGTTTTTTTTTATTTCGTTCTTAATTGAGGAACAGTCATAAATAAGATGCACTATAATATTTCAGTGTTGCAATAATCCGTGAAGTTTCCGTTATGTCGCACGACATTCTAGGAAAGCAATTTTAAAAAATGAAATGAAATAAATAATATGAAATAGTTTTTTAGAACGGAAATTGAAATATAACACCAATAATGAAACTGTTTTCATCACTGGAAAACATTTACTGGGATAATTTTTTTTTTATTTTTACGCTAATATTACAAAATAAATTAGTTTGTAAAAATATTGATTTTAAAATTTGCAAAAGCATTTTTATTTATTTATTGACAAAAAACATATTTGAATTTTTAGCAATAGCACAAAACTGTCAATTAAGGTTTTTTTTATCACTTTCAATTATCAACCGAAAAATTGTTGGTTATTAAAAAAAATATATATATTTGGTGAAGAGGACGAACGTGGCTTTGACTGATGGAAAAAAGAAAGTCCCTTAGATATCGATCACGGAATTTGAAGTGCTGTAAAGGACAAAATGTCAAATTTTCGTTATTTGTTTTTTGGGTGTTATGCCGTGTTGCGCTTCCTCCGTCTTTAGCCAACGTTTCGGACAGCGTTGCAGTGTCCATCATCAGGGCAGATCCGGTAGACGTGTAATTTTTAGTTGTGAAATGTGTGCTTATTTACTTGGAAGCGATATCGTGTCGCCAGCTTCACTACGGTCATCGGTACAAAATAACCGTGACAAGCGGTGGCGTCATTGCCGCGGAGCGGAAAAGAAAGTTCACAATAAAGTCCGGAATACAACAACAAAAAAATTGAGGAAATTGACATATTTAACTCATTTTTGCATTTATTGTCCTTTACAGCATTTCAAATTTCCGCTATCGATTTAATTTGAATCTGGTATATAAAGGACACCCTCACAAACATTTTGGCGAGAATCTTTCATTATTTTCCTCAGCATTTCTCTACCACTTCAACCACAATCAGTTTCTCTGGGATGTCACATCTTTTCAACGAAAAGGTTTAAGGCGGATAGTTGAGCCCCTGTCAAATTTTCTCGCCTATATAAAAATATAGTTCGGATTACATGTTTGGAAAAAATCTATCTACCACATCATCCACTCATTCCCCCGCCAAGGCAGCCAGGTGTAAAGTCAGGTTAGCTATAATACGATGAAAATATTATCCTCGAGTCGCGGCGCCGCCAACGGAGCAGAAGTGCCTAAGCCAATTCTCCCGGTTCGGGTCCGGGCGGTGAGCGGTGAGCGGTGCGCGCCGTGACGTATTAGATTAATGCAATGCTGGCTGAATCTGGGCTGGACCAAGGCTATCAACATGGAAGATTTTTTACAATGGTGTTAAAATTTCTATCCAATACAGAACATTCGTGGTAGAATTCTATTATTATAATATATTGAAACAATTTTTTTTTTAATTTCTGATCGTTACCGGGTTCAGTCTATCATGGTCATTCTTACTGGTACCGGTACAATTGTTCCATAAAATTTTGGTACAATTTTGTGTGTTTGAAGATGGCCATGATAGATTGAATCTGGGAAGAGTGAGAAACTTAAAAAAGTGGAAAAATTGTTTCAATATTTTATCTATTTTTTGTTAAAAACTACTCGTATGTGAGAAGGTTCAGTAGAAACAGATTTTATTCTGACAATATTCGGGCCTTATCCGTGCCAATGCTTTTGAAGTTTCAATACACAATTTGAGAGGCGGGGATGGGTACCGCCGTCCCGGGAACTTCTTGAATAACCAACACCTCTGCCATAGGTCACCCCAAGTGGTTTACAACGTTTGGTGACGTAGCAGAGATGCCCGGGTTCATGGAATGATTTCTTGGAGGCTGATGACCAGGACACATTGAACCCCAGATTCCTACACACCCGTTAAATCCTTTTCCTTCCCAGACTCTCCTCTCCTTCCTTTCCTTGAAAACACCCTCCACACAGCATCCCCAAAGATGACATGGGCCCTGAGGGAAATTATTTTCCTCGGGGCTTCCTGTGTGGAGCTCATGTAAAATATACATATATTTCGACCGATCAGTGGTTGAGTAGGCATCGCGCTTGGATCCCACCCGGGCGTCGCGTGTTCTATTCCTCACCTGCCTAAGTGACTAAAGGGAATGTTTATCTTTCTTTTAAATAAAAACTAAATAAAAATATATACATATATATATATATATATATAGGGCTGGTCAAAATATGCTGTAATTAAAATACAAATTATAAAATACTTTTTCGTATGTATTTAAAATACGAAGTACAAAATGCAGTATTTTAACCATTTTTTTAATATTTAATTAAAATCAAATTACAAAATACATTTGGTTTTGTAGAACCTTTGGTTGCAATAAAATGTCGTAAGTGCCCTCATCTAAGGGTGCGTTTCCATAGAAGCAAAGAGTGAAACAGAGACGTGAAAAATTGGATCAATCATATTGCTCAAAAGATACATCTCATCTCCGCTCCACTTGTAAAGTTTTGTGATATAGGACCCAGCTGTTAACAATAATAATTATGCTGTAATTAAAATACAAATTATAAAATACTTTTCGCATGTATTTAAAATACGAAGTACAAAATGCAGTATTTTAACCATTTTTTTAATATCTAATAATAATAATAATAATAATAATAATAATGTTTATTCCAGGATGTGGGGAGGATAGTGCAATCCCACACGTCCCATAAAGTTGTACATATTTACACAACAGATAAAGTAAAAAAAAAAAATAAATAGAACAAACAAATGTAAAAGACATAAGCGATAATAGAAATAAAATAAATAATCAATTATAATGTAGGACGTGGTCTGGAGTGAGCTCGGGCCCAGCGCTCGCTCAGGCGTGGCGCTTGGTGCTGGAAGGCTGCGATCACCACTGTGTTATCGGAAGCCATTAGCCGCATCCTGGCTCCAGTGACCCGGTGTCTCATCAGACCGGCGAATCCGTGTAGTCCTAGCTCCGTAAACATTGAAGATGCGCTGCTGTATCTTCTGTATCCAAATATAATTCTGCAAGCATCATTATATTGGATCCGGAGTCGTTCTATTGAGTTGGTACGGTAGTGACACCATGTTTCACATGTATATAGGTTAGTGCAAAATGCATTGAACAATGTTTTTTTTACAGTGTTACTGCATTTGAAGAATCTTCGGGCAATCATATTAGACAGTATACTGATACTTCTCCGCTGTCGTTCAATATCACCGTCATCCGAGAGGTCTTCAGTAATAATGTGTCCCAAGTATTTTACATTCTTAGATGCGTTTATGTTTTCCTCATTAAGTTTTACAGGGAGCATTGTCTCGGGATTTTTTCCATGGTGGAATGCAATTAGTTCCGTCTTCTTGGGGTTGTACATCATGTTGTGGTCATTTGCATATTCTTCACAGATTTTTAATAATGTTCTCAACCCCTTGATCGACGGAGCTAGGAGAATCATGTCGTCCGCATAACTTATGTGATTTAGGCATAAATTATTAATACGACAGCCCGCCCTGGTGTCCAGGCGATTTGATAATTCGTCCATGTATACATTGAACAGGATTGGGGACATACACCCTCCTTGCCTTACTCCTGATCGCAAATATATCGGTTGGGAGTACGTACTTGCCCACCGTACAACGTTTTCCTGCTGAGAGTGCCATCGGGATAGTGTGTTGATATACATAGTAGGTATATTTCTAGCTTTCAACTTCTCCCATAAGGTTTTATGACAGACCCTGTCGAACGCTTTGCTCAGATCTAAGAAGCATCCGTATACAGTAGTTTTTCGTTTCTTGTAATATTCTATTATTTGCTTAGCGGAGTATATTGCCATATTAGTGGATAATCTGTACTTAAAGCCCATCTGATTGTGTTTAGAATTGAGTTTACCTTCTATTTCAATCAGAATTACCCTTTCAAATAGTCTTGCAATTATGGTTGCCAGGGATATTGGCCGGTAGTTGCTGGAGTTGGTCATATCGGGCTTTCCTGATTTCAGGATCGGGGTTATAATGGTTTTCGTCATTGCACTCGGTAAATGATTGTGTTTGAGGATTGCATTGAACAGAATGTTTAGTAGTTTAGGTATGTATCTACCTCCGTACCTTATGTGTTCAATACTTAAACTATCATGTCCCGGAGATTTACCGGCCTTAGTAGCTTTGATGGCCTTCATTATATTATTTTCAGAGAGGAAGACGTTTTGTCCATCATATTCCATAATATCAGGAGCAGTCGGTGCTTCGTTTCCAGAAATATCTGCAAAGGTTCTTCTAAATGTCCTGGCGATTTCCTCCGTATTTGTGGATCCGTCAATTTGGCTGGCGATTCGAGCGTTTGGTTTGATCAGATTGTTGCTTTTCTTCCAGAATTGAGCAAACTGTTTTGTGTCAAGCGATTTTACGATTTCGTCCATCTTTGTTTGTTCGGCAGAGTTTTGGCAGTGTTTGAGGGCTCTTTTAAACTCCTTCCTTTTCTGTTTTCTTTCATCCGCAATGGGGCCTTGTGATGGTCTCCCGTTTTGAATCCACGTCATCAATGCCGATCTGGATTTTTCATAGTGTTCCTTGACTTTCTGATTCCACCCGGAAATGTGACGATATGTTTTTGGTTCGCTTTGATTGCTCTCCCGATAGAATACAATGTCGGCAGCCTTTCTTAGGGCTTCCACGATATCTGTGTACATATTGTCCATGCTTTGCATATGATCGCATTTATCAAAATGAATTTATGAAAATACAAATTACAAAATACATTTGTTTTTGTAGAACCTTTGGTTGCAATAAAATGTCGTAAGTGCCCTCATCTAAGGGTGCGTTTCCATAGAAGCAAAGAGTGAAACAGAGACATGCAAAGATTTTTTTATTTTTTTTTTTTTTTTTATTTGTTTGTTTATTTAGCACAATATTATAATTTATATACATTATTCATTAAATTTTGACTGCCCAACTAGGAGTATTATCCCGTTTTAGGACAGTCAAATAATTATGGGTATGAACATATGGAGAATGATTTGTACAAAAAGTAAAGAAAATTGATGAAATAAAAAGAGGAAATAAAAAGAAGAGAAGGAATATAAAATAAAATAATAAAAGAGAAGTTTAAAATATAGTACCTAACTGTTATATGTTTAGCATATCAAAAGAAAGAAAAAGAGAAGAGAAAGAATAAAATAAAAATGAAATAACCAATTAAAACATAAAATAGCCGTGGATGGTTTAGCATAGTTATTTACAGGCAAATGATTAAAATATAAGGTGATAACTGGTGTTTGCATTTCATTTCATATATATATCCTACGTACACATTTTGCATAGTGAGAACTAGAAAGAGAACAGAAACAATAAAGTAAAATAAAATAAACAATTAATGTTTGATTATTACTGTAGTTTGCTAAGCATAGTTATTAAAATAATAATAAAATAATAGGTATATCTTACTTATAATTGGTGTTTACATTGCATTGACCAATCATATTGCTCAAAAGACACATCTCATCTCCGCTCCACTTGTAAAGTTTTGTGATATAGGACCCAGTTGTTAATAATAATAATTATTATAATACCACGACATTTGTGTTGCGCAGTTTTGTGTTATTTCACTTCAAGTGCGCTCTACAGTAATTTACTTAAAAATAATCTAGCATTCAGTCAAACTATTCCTATAGTGCTTGATCTAATACTGTGACACAAAAATGTAGAGTACAAAGCAATGACAAGTATGTAATATGATACAGATATGATAGAAAATACATAGTGTCCGACCGAAACAGGAATTCCTACCGAAACAGAAACCGAAACCGTATCTTCGGTATCTGTCTCAGTTTCAGCCGAATCCGAAACCGAAACTTTTTTAGACGTGTTAAAAATCTCTGGCAACTGGTAGATAGAAAGCTTTCAAGGCTATTAATTGTTTTTCTCACCGTGAAAGTAAATAAGTCTTTTGATTAGATTCTATGACCAGTATTTATTTCTATTAGATTAATTATTTTTGCACGTCTTAAAGGTAGATTACCTGTGTATGTCTAAAAAAAACTTTCGATTTCATGTTTCAGTTCAATAACTTTCAAAGAGGTTGTCAATTTTGGAGGCGGGAATGGGCACCGCCGCCCCGGGAACCTTTATTGGATAACCAACACCTCTGCCATAGGTCACCCCAAGTGGTTCACTACGTTTGGTGATTTAGCAGGGCTGCCCGGGTTCATGGGGTGAGGTTTGTCTAGGTCTTGGAGGCGGATGACCAGGACATACTGAACCCCAGATTCCTACCACCCCAGAACTCTCCTCTCCTTCCTTTCCTAAAAAAACTCTCCGCACAGCATCCCCAAAGATGACATAGGCCCTGAGGGAAATTATTTTCCTCAGGCCTCCTATGTGGAGCTCGTGTAAAAAAATCAATAAATTATTATTAAAAAACGTATAATAATGCCAGCGTTAAATAATGGTGACCAAATTTGAATAGCCACGTACCCCCTATCTCCGTTCCCTACTCTCTACCTTCAGCCTCACAATATACCACGATTGGGGATGCCATAGTGACACTGGCTCTAGAGCTCTATAGACGGTAGAAAGCGTTTGGAATTCTTGTCCAGTATTCAGCGGAGGATTTTACAACTTGAATCGGCGTACAAACTAATAAATGTAATTTATGAACACCTTAATTATGTGAAATGGAAAAAATGGTCGTACAGCCCGGATAAAACGTGCCTTACTCTAAACGTTCATGTCATGGGTCATGGATGTTTGGGGCCCGAAGGCTTCGTAAATCGCATATTAAAAGCTCCACATGATGGCTACATCGGCTGCAATATGGAAATTCGCGAGAAGCTCCCGGGGCATCCCGTAACTGCATATATTTGAACGATGCGCGATGCGCTAACCTCACACATAGAAAAAACACGTTTTCAGTATCCGGGATATCCTTCTGCGATTTGAACTAAGGGCCCGCAACCCGGATTTCTGCCGATTTATTACATATTTCCCTTAAACACGGTAAGTTTTTAAGCTCTTAAAAAAACATATGTTATTCTTGAAGATAATATCTAGACTTTGCCCGCGCCGAAACACAAATTATATAAAATTCCCTCGATAGAAAAAAATCGCAAAGTATGCTCTAAAAAATATTATAAACACGTTTGTTTCAGTTATTTTACAAGTTATATGTATGAAAAAATTCACAGTTTTTTGCTCTATTTTAAACGAGTCGTGTTTTATTAAACATTTTCGCAATTTTCGCATCGATTTTGTCGCTGTAAATGTTAGCGCTCCATCTTCTTCTTTCCGATCCCGGTTGCAGAGCCTGTAAACTGATAAATTCGACCGAAACCACAAACATATTTTGAATTATTATTATTTTTTATATATAAAGGGTCCGCCAAATAACTTTTTTTTTTTGAAAATGCTTTAAAAAAAACCACTGAATATTTTCTCAAATTTCTTTTTTTATTTGAAAGTACAATCCTTTCGGTTAATAAGAGAAAATAATTTCATTCAAATGGCTGCCTCGGCTGGCCATGCAGTAGCCTACACGATCGGTCCAAGTTAAGCACATTATCGATTGTGTGCAGCTATATTTCACCAATGGCTTCACGAATATTGTCCTTTAAAGCGTCAATTGTCTCTGGCTTGTCGGCGTAACACTTATCTTTGAGGGCACCCCACAAATAATGGTCCAACGGTGTCAAATCGCAGCTCCGAGGTGGCCAAACGATTTTTTTTTTAATTTTTAAAAAATTCCAATTTTTGCACACATTCTGCAACATTACCATGATTTTCTAAGTAATGTCGGAATATTTCCCAGCGTTGTTCAAGCGTATACACAACCATATTCGTTCAGCGGAAGGATAACACTAATTATCTGTCAAATCAGACATGAGCTAAGTGTTACCATTCACGAAATAAGCACTAGTTATAAAAAAAACGTTAGATGGCAGACCCTTCATACATTATTTTCGAACATTTAATTATGTGAGTAACAGAAAATGAAAAAAACCAGAATCAAATTGAACAATCATGAAAAGAACAAGACGTAATTAGTTCCATAAAGTTTCCAAATCTGCTTGGTATTGAAAACGAAGAACGGTTGAATCATCGTCAAGTGATCGGATTTTTTTTATTTCTTTGTATATGAATACCTCACAAGAGTTCCAGCCGCTCCCGTCTGGAGCCAGTGAGACCATGGCACCACCAATTGGGCTACGTTGTAAGGCGCTGAAGGTGGTGGGGAGGAGAAGGAGATGGAGAAGAGGAAGGTAGGAAAATACCAGGCTATTCAGATCGGGTCACCAAACACGGCTAACGCCATTTAAAGCTACGTTTCAATTCAGAATGGTGGTATTACACCAGGGTATTACGACCTCCGTAGTCCAGTGGCTAAGGGAACGTACCCATACTACGTGACACTTTTAGGGGGGGGGGGGGGGGTCTTCAAAATGTCACGCTCCATACAAATGAGCGGCAGGTTGCTTAGGATTTTGGTCAATTTTGGTCACCGGGGGGGGGGGGGGGGAGGGGGGTTAAAAATTGCAAAAAGTTGGTCACGTAGTATGGGTACGTTCCCTAAGACTCTTGACTCACATTCCGGAGGTCGCGGGTTCGAACCCGGCATGCGCAAATAAATTTTATTTGATTAATTTGTGTTATTTCACAATTAATTCATTTAAAATAATATATAGTATATTTGCGGCATGTTCCAGAGTGGAAGATACTATCAGTATCGCCCTGGTGTAAGACCACCATTCAGAATTGAAACGTTGCTTGAAAATGGCTTTAGCCGTGTTTAGTGACCAGATCTGAATAGCCAGGTACTTCTTAGCCAACGTTCCTCTTCCCCACCTCCTTCCCCTCCCCGCTACCTTCAGCCTCACAACATACCCCAATTGGGGATGCCATAGTCTCACTGGCTCCAGACGGGAGCAGTTGAGATTCTTGTGCGGTATTCACTGTAAAAAAAAAAAAAAAAAAAGGGTGATATTGAGAGTATCTTTCACCCTAGAACCTGGAACGTGTCGCAAATATACTATATATTATTTTAAATGAATTAATAAGGAACTCCAGTGAAAAATATTATGCATTAAAAAAATGTTCATATAGAAATATAGACCAATAAACGCTGATTCAGAATATATAAGTTTTATTTAATAATATTAAGTAAGTAAGTATTAATAATATTAAGTAAGTGTTATTTAGTAATATTAATATTTAGTTTTTCAAAAATTATTAAAAAATCCATTTTTAATCGGGTCGTAAAAATACGCCGTCAAGTTGGCATTATTGAAATTTTAGTGGTGACGTCACTGTTCAATGTGTCGTGACCTCACCGTAAAGTCATTGTATGGGAATGTATGATATGACACTGACAATGCATGGTGTGATATGAATACTTCGAACAAACAGAATTCAAAATGGCGGCAGTTGATCAGCTGATTGAGGGATCCTATTTTTCAGGAGTGATGACGTCACACGATTCACCATACATACGGTGGTTTTCGGGGGTCTTGATAAATTAAAACTTTGACAATTATTTTAAATATTAAAACTAACTCTAAAAATAAAATAAAAATGCAGTTATTTAAATTAGAAGGTCACTTATCATTAAAAAAAATTGGACTGGAATTCTATATTGTGAAGTAATACAAATTAATCAAACCTAATTACCTAATTGATTGACACATTTGAATCCAAATTCCGGAATACCGCGCAAAACTTGCACCATTGCTTTAATGGTTATGATGTGATAATGAATTTTGTCCGCCTTTTCAATCGTAATATTCGAAATGTTGAATCGTAAACTTACCCGAAAACCACGTCGATAAAAATCCATGAGATTATTTGGAGCTCCGAACAAAACTTTGGTTATTAATATCTGATATTACAAATCGATCTAGTGATCATAAAGTAAATTATCTATTATTGTCTATGAGTTGTGTTAGTTTTAAAACCACATGCAGTAAAAGTTTGGCAGATTATAATGATTTTTTTATTAAGCTCAGTAATCATGAAACATATCCCCATTTTACGAGTAGAGCACACATATTCCCATCGTAGAGAAGTACAAATCGACTAGACCATATTAATTGGACAAAATAATAACGGGTGAAATTATATAGTTATTGACGCATTTTACGACTGAACATCGGGTTTCTGGGTCACAGAGCTTTCAGCCAGTCGATAATTAGGGTTAATAATAATTGACAAACGGTGTGAATACATTATTAACTTTTTTAAGCAGAATGGACATTCTGGACATGAAAATTTAAATAGTGGAACATTTTTGCGAACACTTGAACGCATTATATGGTTCACTGATTTATAAATATCATGACTTATTTATTTGTTAATTCACCGGTCTAAATAATTGAGATAAATTTGTTTAATTATCCGTCTTAATTATGCATCACATCACATTTTCTCGTCATGCATCATATTTAAAAAAAAATCCGGTTAAGGCAAATATTCTAAGACATTCTGTATTTTTTTTTCTAATCGTATTTTTGAAACCCTGGCGATTTTTTGAAAATTTCAATCAGCAAATTCAGACCATTTTTATAAACCGGAAAGACGGGACATAATTTTATAGGTGCGATAAAACGATAATTAGATAGGCCAAAATCATTTTAAAAAAAATAACGTTTTCCCCACGAATGGCACAGGAGAATAACGAGGCATACCAAAAATATTAAATCTCATATTGATCATAAATCATTATAATGTTCAACGTCCATATTACTAAATACTAAATCAAATGTAATATGCTTGTACTTGTAAATTATAATAATAATAAGAATATTATAATTTTTTTTTTTTTTTTTTTTTTTAATTTAATAAAATCCGCACCATTATCATTATACCTTTAAAACATGAACGGACAGCGTAAAATGTAAGGGGCTCTCTTCATGACATCTGTCAAAAAGTCAAACCAAATGGTAAGTTCGCAGAGAACAAACAATAAATCTAGCGAACGTTAAATGTCACATTAAAAAATTCGCCTGAAATCAAAGTGATGCCATATTAAAAAAATAAATCAGTGTGGAATTTTATAAAATTAATAGGAACATTTTCGGAGTCGGGACATTTTCATATAGTGACGTCACGAGCCAAATTATGGATTTATTATTTAAAAATAAAAAAATGTACATTTCTAAAAATTTTTACTAACATTTTCGTAATCTTAGTAAAAAAATCTATCCACACGATTTTTTCCAAGTCGTTATGAAATCCATGCAAGTGGCCTATTGTGATAAAAACGTTAAAAAACTTTGTAGCAGGTTATTAATTTTAAAACTACTGTTTCGACAGCTCTTAGAAACTGCAGGCAAACTTCCAGGCCGCAAAGTTAATTTGATTTTGGTAACAAAATGTCTGAAGAATGGTATTTAGGAACATAAAGAAAATAATGGAACAGCTGGAGGATGACACAAGAATATTGAAATAGGCCTACCTTGTGGTGGATATCCTCTTGTTCTGTCATACGTACTAAAACTCCAAGGTGAATTCGGTTTGCTTCTTTTGCGCGTAACGCGGCGTTGAACTTGTCATTTGTGACTTGCTCGTTGAACGATTGAAATTGTACTAATTACAAGCACTCTCTCTTCTCCGGGTCAAAAATGACTCGGAAAGAAGGGTAGTTGGTTGATACAGGACGGGTAAATAAAAGTAAGAATAAATCTGTGGTGCCGGAACAACTAACGAACCATCTTTACATCATAGATGTGTAACTAACAATGTATGAATGGAACTTTAATACCCATATTTATTAAAAAATATATTATTATAAATGATGGTAAGTTTGCGTTCAAATATAGATATTAAGGTTTAGCAAAACTCACTGAAATTTTATGAAATACTAGCTGGTACCCGGCACGCGTTGCGATGTCATATTCAAAGAAATAAATTGTTTCTACCATCATGTCCTTTCTCGTGCGTCCCTGGTCTCCTCCCGCGTCTCCTTCCCCTCCCGCGATCCCATTCCATCTTCCCCGCCTTTCCACTCCCCTCTCCCGCTCCCCCGTCCCACTAACCCCCCTTCCAGTAATAATAATAATAATAATAACATTATAATTATATAGCGCAGTTTTGTGACATTTCACTTCAAGTGCGCGTACAGTGCAGTACATTCAGTTTTCCAACAGTTCGCGTGCCACCTATTACAATTTTTTTATTCAAATATAAATTTTTCATATATTACAAATATTCATTTTTGTATATTATAAAATCAATCAATCAATTTTGGTAACTAACATAGGTACCTATTTTACACATCTATAATTCTTGATTCGATTCAAGGTATGAGGCGAGTACCTATTTCAAATAAATCCGTTAATTTAAAGATGTCCGAAAATAGAATTTTGATTTAACAATCATTGTTTTGCAAAATGTCATTCTCAAGTTTTGACATTTTTGACAGGTTTTCCAAGAGTTTTTGAAATGATTAAAAAAACTTTTCAGGTATATTGTCATGTGGTTGTAATAATCAAGAAACCTTCGCGGGGGTTTTTAAAGAAGGCATTTTAAAAGTTTCAAACATTTCCTATGCTTAATGTAGCAACGCGTAGCGGACATACATACATACAAACATTTTTAATATGTATATAAGATAAGATAAGAGAAGATAAGATATTAGATAAAAGATATAAGATAAAGGATATAAGATGTAGGATATAAGACAAGATATAAGATAAGAAATAAGATATAAGATATGAGATACGAGATATGAGATATGGGATATGGGATATGAGATATGAGATATGAGATATGAGATATGAGATATGAGATATGAGATATGAGATATGAGATATGAGATATGAGATATGGGATATGAGATATGAGATATGAGATATGAGATAGGATATATGATAAGAGATATGAGATAGGAGATATGATATGAGATATGAGGTATGAGGTATGAGATATGAGATATGAGATATGAGATATGAGATATGAGATATGAGATATGATATGAGGTATGAGGTATGAGGTACGAGGTATGATATATGAGATATGGGATATTTTTTTATTTATTTATTCAAGTTTTTATTCCAGCAGGGCTGGGAGGGTAGTGCAATCCCAGTCTGCCATATTACATAACAACTATAAACTATAAAAGAAAAAAAAATGTTTACATATTAGGTAGGTACCTAATTAAAACATAAAATGAAAACAAAATTCATCACACAAGTAACAAAAAATAAACATAAAATTAAAATAAATAATAATTAAACAGAATAAGATATAAGTTATAAGATAAGATAAAGATATAAGATTAGGCCGCTTTCAAGAAAACATTAATATAATGCCTTTTTAAGTGACCTCGATTTAACAATAGGAATAATAAAATCATTGCATGTTTGGTAAAGTTTTGGGCGAAATGCTTCCTGGAGATATAATAAAGTTAGTAGTGGAGAAAATGGAAATAATTTTCATATGTACATATTTTAAGGAGTGGTACTTTCATACTCACATACAGGAGTACCAATTTTGAAATGCGTATGGAATTCAATGTTGATGAAAGGCGGGGTTTCAAACCGCGTTCCGGGGCCGGCTGAAGGAAGTTTTAATAAAACGAGCCTTTGTGGTCTGTGGGCCGCAAACCGTGAATATGCCAAGAACTCCGGAGCATTTCAGAGCTACTAGTAGGTACGTGTTGGCATTAGAAGTGATCCCACGAGATACTCGCATGTGCAGTATGCGGTATGCACCAAGTCCGACAGATTTAGAACCTCACCATGGATAAAGGAATTAATAAAATTATTCAAATTCGTTGGAATAACTTTTGAAGGTTTTTTTTATTTTGATTTATTTTTATTTTTTAAGAAGAAAATAGAGAAACAGATGTCAATTGGCAAGAATATACAAACCAAAGTAGAGAGCTCACCTGCATCCAAATTATTTCTCACGAATTGACAAACAGCAGATAAAAACACATACAAATATTTTGACTTATAAATAGAGAAACAATATTATACATAAGAATATTATTTTACAAATAAATAGAAGAGAGAAATGCGCAATATCCTTATAAAAGTTTACAAATTATTATTGAAAAAATTTAGAAGGTAAGACAAATAAAATAAATAGATAAAAAACAATGTCATACAGAAATTAAAAAAAGATAAGTACATTCTTAAAATTATAAACAAAGTATGTGTAAGCTTTATAGGAAATACCCATCAATCACTGAAGAAGAAGATTCATACTAATTTTGAATAATTTTTTTATTTTATTTTATTTATTTTTTTATTGAAAAAATAGATAAATACATATAATCAACAAACAAGTCCTGCTAAGCCAATTGAATTGGCTTGTCAACAGGTGCTTATATTTTAGTTACATATACATTTTTACATTTAAAATTTACATCTTATATCTATCTACAGATTCAACATTTTTTCATACATATCAATATCAATATAAATATATTTTTTGCGAAAGCCAATTTTTCACCATATATTTAAACTTATTCATAGAATTACATTGCTTTACAGTGTCAGGTAATAAATTAAATATCTTCGGTATGATGTATTCAAACGTTCTCTGTCCGTACTTATTGTTAAATTTCGGAACTATTCACCCGTCGTTGCGCGTGAATCTAGTGCTGTATTTATGTACTAATGTCAGTGAAAAGGAAGAATGGCTAACGTATGGCGCTTAAGCCATTTTTTCCAGCTGTATGGCTTGTTAGTCATTCATTCTTTCCATCGTCGATATTATTTCGACATGGCTTATGAGTATAATCGGAATGGTATTAATATTCATCTAAAATCTAAGAATTCTAATAAAACCAAGGTGACTCAGCATAGATGAGCCAATAAAATGCCTAATATGTTTATGGTTTATGCTTTCTTTATTTATTCTGTGCCTACTGTGTTTGTAATATACGCCATAAACATTGTACGCCTACGATTTTCATGTCAAAATTGTAATAATTTTAGCGAAATTCTATTTTAGCGACGAAGGTCTAAGGATACGATAAATCAAACGGAATAAATAATAAAAAGTATTTTAAATTTTTGGATGTCTTAAAAAACCATTTTTTCGCTTGCACGGCAGCTAAAATCAAGCATTTTAATTTATGCGTACAAATTTAGCTCGTAGGTACATGAATTTAATATTACCCTAAAACGTACTCGAGTACAAATGTAACCTCATGCTCGACACCACACGAAACCCTCACACCCTTATAGAGAAAAGTACTTAATGTTGAGGGAGGATAAACCGCCAACCTAAAACTTTGCTTGATCCACATCATTCAACTTTTGACACGTCAAGCTCGGTTAGGTTTGCTTCGGTCGTTGAAAATCTAAGCCGTTTTTAAAACGAATTTCCTAACAGAATTATTTCTTGTTTGGTGTATGTATATTGTGTTACTTAGAACATTTTATTATTAATGTAGGAGATCAAGGACATTTCAATATATTTTGGGATGTTTTCAGATATTTTTAGATAAATCACAAACAACCAAATAGAGTGGAAGACACTCCCAATGTTGCCCTGGTGTAATTTACCATTCAGAATTGAAACGTTGTTTGAAATGGTTTTACGTGACGAAATAGTCAGGCACTCCCCCACCTTCCCCTTCCCCATCTCCTTCCTATTACTTTCAGCCTCACAACATACCCAAATTTGTTGATCCTATGGTCTCACTGGCTCCAAACGGTTAGGAGCAGTTAAGATTCTTGTGAAGTATTTAAAAAACAACTTTCTTTGACATTGGTTGTAATTTTATTTTTCTTTCTTTCTTGAGTACGTACGTGCTCCAATTTCTCACATGTAGGCGGGTGGTCGAAAAAGAGCCAGCAGATTGAACGACGCTAACTTCGCTTGGACGAAAATTTCATGTATTTACTTCCCAGGAAGATATTGCACGATCAAGTGAATAAAACATTCAGTCGGGCCATATCAACAATAGAAATAAGAATAAGTGTAAAAACCAAAGTTTCAAAAATGGTAGAAATTGAGTCGTTCAATTTCTATATCCGCTATATCAACCTTCACTGATTCGGAGAAAACCGCAATTTTTATCCAATGAATTGGATTAGTATACATTCGAAAAGTATTCATTTTTCAATGTATGTCCAGAAATATTTAAGTAATTTGGATAAATAAAATGGATATAGCGGATTTTGATACTCACTAGGTGATTTGTATGGAATACAGAGGCTTTTGAAAATCAGCTGGTTTAAGGGGCGTGTTTCTATCTTTGCAAAATCACAAATCACTGCTCGTGATTGGTTGAATTCCGATATAGAGGGTTTTGATTTTGATAGTAACTTCTTGAATGATATAGCGGGTTTTGTTTCTCACACGCAGTTTTAACATTGTTTTTGGCCGTGATAAGGGAGATTTTGAAACTCAATTTTAGGTTAGACTTGTTCCTCGCAAAAATGTGAACAAGATGTCATACTCAGATTTGGATTTGGATTTGGAAAATTGCTTGCAGCTACAAAGTGATATAAATTCTATCGTCGAATGGAGTCACACCAATAAATTAGGATTTAATATTAAGAAATGCTCTATCATGCGCTACACCAAGGCGAACAAAACGATTTACTATAACTACAAAATGTCTCATTCGTCTCTTCAGCACATTGTTATTTTGAGAGATTTGGGAATCACATTTGATGCGCACTATTGCGCACCTAACATTTCACGTCCACGTAGAGACGATATGCAGCAAAGCTCTAAGAATGCTAGGATTTGTGCTAAGCAATTCCAGACACTTTTGCAGCTCAGCCGCGATTCGTTTGCTATACTATAGTTTAGTACGTAGCATTATGGAAAATGGTTCAGTAATATGGGGACCGGTGGATTTAATATACTCTCAAATGATTGAGAAAGTGCAAAAGAAGTTTCTGAGATATTTATATCTTAGAGACTTCGGATATTATCCCTGGTTATATCCATCAGCCTTTTTGTCCGGCATGCTGGGTATTAATAGCCTCGCCGAAAGAAGGAAAACTGCTTTGCTGACAACAGCATATAAACTTTTAAACGGCAACATCTGTATTCCCCATATATTACAAAAAATTGAGTTTTATGTCCCCGACAACTTCACAAGAGCGCGCAGACAGAACTTTTGTTGTTTCGAGATGCAGAACTAACTTACCATTAGTAATGCCGCTCGGAAAAATGATTCTGTTACTAAATTTCCTGTTCCCTGATATATGTAGATATTTTAAAACTAAATATTCATCAATTCAAAAACGCTATTATTACTTAATAAAATAAAATGTATGTTTATTATTGGTTATGTATAACTGTAAATGTGCATTTAAAATAAAATAAATAAAATAAAATTAAAAAAAATTCTGTCAAAAAACCGGATGTAGCGGGTTTTGAAATTATAGGACTCAAATATGCTATTAAAAATAATTTGATCATAGCACTTCTTTATTCTGTTCGTGAGAATAAATATTGGTCCAAAGTGCGAAGGATTGCAAGTCTTTCCTCTTTAAGTTTAAAGCGACTTTTCACATTTCTACCTTCATTATAATTCGTTTAAGCCGATTTCCGAGAAAACGGGATAATATTAAAATTAAAATCCGTTCTATTTTGATAACCACGCGCGCTCTAGACAAATCCAGGGATAAATTATTACCATCACCGTCCTAGGGAGAATTTAGAGAAAGTTCTGACGGCGATTAAGGGGGGAATACACTATGAGCAGGGAGAGTAAAAACCTATTTTAGGAATAGAATTAATTTAATTGTGAATTTTATTTGACAAGCAAAGATCTGCTTGAACCTATTGCAAGTCAAATTACTCATAAAAATTCACAGAAAAGTGTCTAAACTTCTTTAGTACAGAAGAAATTAACAGAATAAAATATTTGATTTTGAAGAAACGTTCAGCCAGAAATTTAAAGTTTAATTATTATTTTTTTTACATTAAGAGCGTTTAACCAGCCAGCGGACGAAAATCCACATTTCGTCGAAAGTTGTTCTTACGATCGTGCAGGGCGGTTACAATGAGAAAGATTAATTATTCCCCGTACCAGCTTTTTAAAATTATAACTCAATATCGAATTTATTTCAATTCAAATTAGCTTTAATTTATACCTTCATCCAAAAATGCTGAAAGGCGTGATGATAAAACTATTAAAATTATGTACTTTTTGTAGTTATTTTTTGATTATAAGTATTTATCATTTTTCAATAATGTCTAAATTTAATAAGAATGTTAAAAAAATCTGAAATATATTAGTTTGTAAGTGCGCAAATAAATACACAAACGGACCAATTTTCGCCAAGAAACACATGTACGTACATATTTTTTAATGATTTTATTGAAACTAAAATTAAAATTCTAAAACATACGTTTGCTAGATAATGTATTCATTTATTTTACTGCATGATTATATTATTTGAAATGGGTGTGGTATAATACAAAAACTTTTTTGAAAATTGAACAAATCTGCCAACGACCTATGGAATAACCTTATTATACTAAAAATTAAAAAATTTTCTCAAAATTTATTACATAACTTCACTAGATAAAAGAACAATCTTTCGAAATCCATTTATAATTTTTTGTAGAAAAGAGTCAATACGTCTAAAAACTTTTTTGAAAATGACGCATTTCCGGTTTTCTCTGGTAATGCCCTCTTAACTCCACGCAGGAGGCCCTGAAGAAAAAAATTTCCCTTAGGGCCTATGTCATCTTTGAAGATGCTGTGTGGAGGGTTTTTTTGAGGAAAGGAAGAAGTGAATATGGGTCCTGTGGAGACCCATGTTGTAGGAGGGAGGAAAGACGGAGGCCGGCCGAGCTGTTGGACACAAAAACGAGTCATAGAAATGACCCGTTCTTATGTGACTAATGTCAACCGTGTACAAATGTTGGGCGCGTGTTTGGCGTGTTTTCCGACTATGCACCGGTGCCGAGGGCATCAATGACGCTAGTTCCTCGGAGCATCTTCCATTGTGATATCGGTAGAACAAGGACTGCATTCCCATCTGAAGCCTGTACTCTAAAGATTGCAATCCGTCTGTTAAGATGGGAGAATCTATCAAACGGACCGCTCGTTTCTGCACAGAGTCAAGGTTTTTTTTTGGTATTTTGGAGCTTCAGACCAGAGGTGACTGGCAAATTGAACCGTGGGGCGCATTTGCGCTTTGTACAGGGTTAGCAGTTATGTACCATTAAAGTATCCGCCCTGTACAGTACGCCCTGTTTCTGAGAGGCTAACTTAACGATGGTGCCCTCGTACTGAGCTGGTCACTTAGAGTTACACCAAGAAAAAAAAAATATATTTTTTAAAGGTTATGATAATTTTCAAGTATAAAAAATTGTCACGTTTGATCTGCATACCTTTATATGGATGATAGTCGTTCGTCTGAAATAAACTAAGAAACTCTCTGGGAAAATAATTTGTTTTTCCAGGCACTCCTTACAGAATAGAAAATAAAATTGCTTAAAATAGTAGGAGGCGCACTTCGAAAATGTTTTGACTCTCCGTCTAATAGATTTTATGATGGCAATCTTTGGAATACAGGCATTAAGTTAGAATGTTGAATATGTATTCTTCTCATGAAGAACCAGCGTCATTGTTCCCCCGGCACCACCGCATAGTTAGTATACCGTACGATGTTGTCATAAGAGAACTTGTGCTAAAAAGTTTGGCTTTAGAACGACTTATCGGCTCTTATTGTGTTCTTACTCCTACAACAGGGATATTTTCAATACCCAGGTTTAATCCCCTCTCTTCTTGAAAGACCTTACAGGCAGATTCCCCAGAGACGATGTAGGCGAGGTTATAGTGAAATCACACAAATTATTGGCTTTTTATTTTCCCTAAAGGTCGCTGTCTCTCGTTTTACGGAGAAGGTGGGCGATATTCGAAAGGACGGGGAGCCATGGGATTCAAGTTTAGGGAGGACTTCCTCCGTTTAGCTTCGTATTGATTTGTGATTCCACCGAAGAGTAAAGCTGTTATGTTTATCCAGCCTTAACTTATTTGTTACAACTTTACAAATAATTAACTAGGTCTTTCAAATGTCAAGATTACGCAATTAATCACTCACTGCAAAGAACAATAATTTTATAACAAATGTTATCCATTATTTTCTCATTAGCGGTAAAATTTTAGTTACATCTTGGGAATTGATGAAAAGTGTTAAAAGACTCGTTGGTAAATTCATAAGAGCGCTCATTATAAAAGAATGATTGTCACCAACAATTCAGAGATAATGTAATAATTAAATACCCATAACGTAGCATGGGAGTTGCGACTGACGAAGCTACCCGGGTTTCCTCGAAGGAAAATAAATGATGCCATAATTTAAAGAAACCTATTGTTATTTTGCCTTCTGAAAAATTATGAATATTATATGGAATTGTACCTCTCGCAGAGATAGAAATAAATTGTTCATATTTTTGATGTAGAATTACCTGTACACTTTATCCAAGACGTAGATAAATTTATGCTTTATTAATTGATTATTTTTGAGGGGTCAGTGAACTTGCCTTGTGGTTTGAAAATGTTATATTGGAACTCATCGTTTATTTGTAAAAATTATTGAGTGTGAATCACTCTTTTACGTTTAATGTTGATCATGAGCCTGTAATTAAGTTATATTGACTTTGTACCATAACATCTTTCAAGTGTCGGATTTTATTAATAATGTATTACGATTGTGCTGTTACGTAGTTTTATATAACCAATTAGCAGTCCCTTTAGCATTTGGTTTTCTTAACTTTTTCATAATAGAAAAAATGCGTAATTTGAGAAAACGCCTCTCGCACAACTTTTTCCTTCGCCCGAATAATAACTCTTTTCCTACGGTTCCCAGGGATGTTTCAGGGTGTCGAATTTTATTGTATTAACTCGGTATCAGCCTAAACATGTAATAGTTTAAATTAAAATTCATATTCTTCTGAAACAAATTTCGAAGAATTGTTTTTTACTTTGCAACTGTTACGAAGCGCCCGAATACACCCATGATAAAGGCCAACGGTGTCCCCTCTCCGCGCCCGCGCCCCGCACACCGCGCACCGCACCGCGGCAGCTTGCAACAATCCCGCATTCCGCCCCGACATCTGGTTGATAACAGTCGCGCACTCGGCGCTCGTTCCCCGCACTTTCGAGAACATTCTAATACAGACGCCATGGCGTGCTTCGCGCGCGTAGAAACCCGCCCGAAGCATTTGCCGCAAGGAAACACCCGTGGTGGCTACAAGCACATCATGGATTTCTCCTGTCTTGCTGCCTTCAAGCTGCTCTCCCAGGCTCTTGTGAGTAACTGACCAACTAATTTCCCATTTGACGTGTGTCCTTACATTTACGTGTACCTACAATGGACCCCAGAGGTAGCTCGATTGAGAGAGATTTTGTTAGGCTTTCTTCCCCAGAATAGTTAGGCCATGAATCCTACCTGTGCTCAATTATTAACTGTAAATGAACCACTGTTGTATTTAAACAATTCCCTTCAATACAAGCAATGTTTACTCCAGCTGTTGTTTTATTGCCCTGACAAGGTACGTGAAGGTTGACTTTATTTTAGGTATTCCACACTTGCGCCTAGAGAACCTACCACCCTGGTGTTGGGAGACTATACCGCTCTGCCGGACGAATGAGCTAGTCCTGCGGCAGAATGTAGACACCCCCAGCAAGGTGTGCTAACACAACACAACATCGCTTAGAAATTAAAACAAAGAAAAAATACTCTTACCTTTTTTAGAGCTGTCACTGGCTAGATCCGTCGAAGCGCTGAGCTTTTTTTATTGAATTTGGACACTGCCAAAGCAAAAAGATATTATCTTCATAATAATAAAATATTTTTATTACATTTAACTTCTTGGAGAATGAAGAGCTTCTGAAACATTTCTAAGAAGTAGTGGGTGCTACAAAAACTAAATTTACTTTTCCTGTATACTTAATGGGCCTCACTAATACACTTTTTTAAAAATTTACGCAACTGACATAAATAACCGTTTACGTTTGGTTGTGTAAAATCTAAAAAACATTTATTAATAAAAGAGAATGCATATAGATACATATGGATCATATTTTATTCCTTCGTCAAATTTAATGTTGAAAATGTGATTGGAATGGCCATTTGAGAAAACACAACGATCTTAAATATAAATCCGACATCAAGTCTGGATCATCAGCCAAGACAGATCTAACATCAAAGATTTTCTAAAAAACAATTTGTAAGCATGTGTTTTTTCAATGGTTTGATGAATTTTAATCATTTTTTTTTTTTTAATAAAGACAAAGATTTCCGGGTTACGAATAACCCGATAACATTTGAAAATCTCCTACTACCACCACAGTAAGCCGAAAATGTTGCTTGAGTTGTGATGGAGGACGTAGCCCGCCGAGGAATCGAACACGGAACGCCTGGGTGGGACCCAAACGCGATGCCCACGCAACCACTTACCGGTCGTATTATACAATTGTAATATTGTGTTGTTATTTGCATTTTTATTTTCAAATGTTCATGTTTTAGAGCTCCCGCTCTTAACACAGGATTTCCCAGTGAGGCAGGCACAGCGCATCACTGATTTTAAGTCTAGAATAAAGTTGAATAAAAAATTATTAAGGCTGTACCGTTCAAAATGAAATGGTAATTAATGAGATGTAACCAGTTTTAAAAAACAATCGCAAAAGTTGCAGAAAATAATAAATCCTAGCTGAGCGTGCATTATTTCAAGAAATCTCAGCCCCAACTGCTAGAATTTCAATGCCACGCCATAATTCTTATAATATTATTTTTTGCCACCCCTCGGCGCTTGTCAGGGATGTCACATCCCGCCCTCGCGATGATGGATGCGGCGTAATTCCGATACAAATGACACTTCCAGGGCGTGGTTCCCATAAAGACGTCACGAACAATCTTCCCTCGGCGACCCTTCTGCATTTATGGCTCGGCGAGTTGTTGTTGGTATCAATGTTATGGCCCTCGGGGGCTGAAGACAAAGGCTGCTCAAGGCTTAGTTATTAAGGGTTGAATGGACACCCATTTCCGCTTACATCGAACTTGTAGGGCTTAAACATACTATTTATTCTAATACAAACAGCAAAGAACATTTCAAGGTATTTACAAAGCCGCACAGGATAATAAAATTAAGGGCTGCCTGTCCAAACATTTACTAAATCATGGTAAACACGGACGTTTAAAATCAGATTAACCGTGGCCTAATCAAAGTTGGTCATTATTTAAAAAATACATATAAATAAATAAATAAAAAAATAAACACAGTCACCCGGCGGCATTAATTACTTTAAAGAACATAGTTAAGTTTCTTCGGTGATCTCTTCAGAACTCATATTCATCCAACTTTAATTTAAGCTTAAAACAAATACTAAAATTTACAACATTTTCAACATTTTTGAGGTTAACTAACTTTATCGTGCAAAGCACACTACTCCTTCTGATTTCTTACATATACTTTCCTGACCTCGCGTATTACGAGTCATGTTCGGAAAGTAAGTGTACTGATTTTTTTTTAAGTGCAGGATATTATTGTTACACTTTTCGACTATTTTCCAAACAATCGCCATCTCCTTCAATGCATGTGGTGAGCCGTGGCACAAGTGTCTTTTATGTTCTCCTTGAAGAATTCTCCCGCCAACTCCTTCCCGCACTTCGGAACCACTTTCTGCATCTGCTCGCTGGTTGAAAATTTATTTTCATCCATATAATATGCTTCAGGAAGGTGAAAAGATGATAATCTGAAGATGTCAAGACAGGGGAAAACGGAAGGGGTGGTTGAAAACATCCCGACCGAAATGAGTCCAAGAGCATATTGGTGGTTAGGGCTATGTGAGGACGGATGTTTTCGTGAAACAAGCACACTTCTCTGGTCAGCATTTCCCTCTTGTTTTAAATGCTCCATTTGAGTTTTTATTAGGGTATCGCAATATTGTTTGGCATTGATGGTCTCAACCTGAGGCAGAAATTCGATCAAAAAGATTGCTTTTTCGGTCCCAAAACACTGAGGCCATGATTTTTTTTGCCGGAAATTGTAGTTTTCTATTTTTTGGCAGATAGGGAATTGATGTGACGCCACTTTGACGACTGTTTTTTTTTCCAGGCATGTCATGAGTAACCCACTATCATCTTCAGTCACAATAGAGCTCAGAAATCCTCATCTTTTTTTCTTGTAGGTGTTATTCCTTTCATGAGTAAAAAGCTGATCACAGCACTAGACGGGCTCTTTTGCCGACCATTTCACGCAACTGGACACTACATCGTGAGTTTACGTACTACAATGTTCCTGCGATGCTCACTCTGGTCAGGAGATCCCCCTCTACCACTCATCACAGTACATTTACTCTCTGAACATGCTGAGTATTTAAAAATTACTTTATACTTTACCGACGAAATATTATCACTTCTTACTCAGCAATGAAAAGTTTTTAAAATTTTTTTCCTTCCATTATCCATCGTAACTGATTTACAGGATTACAAATTTCTGATATCACTTTAGGAGTGAAAACATACAACAATACCGAATTCGAAGGGGATTAAAAATCCATTCCGTCGGTATTGCAAGTAACCCACTCGCAGTCCTTGCCGGATAGGATTTTTGGCACCAACTAAAGTGTTTTTGCAGGTCTTCTTGTTTGCCTTTCACTCGAGCTGACCCTGCCACTGCCCTACAAGCAACGATATTGGCTCCACAGAGCTGCACTAAGGGATGTTAGAGGAGAACACGCTTTCAAGCTTTTAATATCTTCTACAAGATGGCATACGAGAGGCAGCTTGAGAAAAAATGCCATTATTTATTACGAATTGTTATAAATTAATGTACATTGCGTGGAGCTAAATGCACTGAAAAATGAATTAATAATAATATCGAATTGATTCATTTTTTTTTACATTAACTCCATACAGAAGGAAAAAAATAATTTCCTTCAGAGCCTATGTCATCTGAGATGCTGTGTGGAGGGTCTTTTTGAGGAGAGGAAGGAATGAACATTGAACATTGTTCTTGAAGAGACTCATGTAGTAGGAAGGAGGAAACACAGAGGCGGCAAATCGTTCCACACCGAGCTGTTGAACACAAGAACGAGTCGAAGAAGCGACCCGTTCTCATGTGACAACGTACATACACATATTGGGCATGCGTTTGGCGTTTTTCCCAACTACGCACCGGTGCCGAAGGGATCAATGACGCTAGTCCCTCGGAGCATCTTCCATTGTAATACCGGTATAACAAGGATTGCAATTCCAGCCGAGGCCTGTGCTCTAAAGATTGCAATCCGATGGGAGAATCTATCAAACGGACCGCACGTTTCTGCAGAGTCGAGGGTAATTTTTGGTATCTTTTCGAAGGTATTTTGGAGCTCCGGACAAGAAGTGGCTGCCAAAATTCATATTTGCATGGTGCATTTTTTGTTAAATATGGTATTCTTAGTAATAAGATAACCAAGCACTTCTCAACCTCATTAATCTCCTTCTCCTACCTCACTTCCTTCAGTCATATAGCACCCCCAAATAAAATAGAATGGTTTAAATGGTGCTGGGCGGTACTATTGTTGTGTGTTTTGTGGGGGCAATATTATTGATTCTAAATTTAATAGGTTTTTGTCTTCAAATTCAATCATAGCGACAATGCAATAAATGTTCTACCTCGAGTCGTAATGTGTATGGTCAAAGTGCATGCGGTTCATTAGCTTGCTGGAATCAGCGGGTCGAGACCTATTTTCATAAGGGAGTTAGTTATCAACGCGTGTAGTGAACATTCAATGTTCACAGGTTCATTAGGTCGAATTGTATTAGAGGCAGTGTGTAATGCGGCGCCTGACGCCTCTCTACACATTGCCATGTTAGGTAACTGGAGTTAGGTACATTTAAGGAAAATATTCTGTTATTATATAGTGGGAAATAGGCGGTAAATCATACGGAACACTCGGAAAAAAGGTTTTTGGTTAGATATAGGTTGGTTAGAGTTTGTTATATAAATTATTTTTAACCAGCCGTTATGTACCTTTGCGGTAGAGCCACGGGTAATAGCCGTAATCCCTCATGTACAGAAATCTCAGAAATTTTTTCTGAACTCTCTCCAATATGAGGGAATATTTTACTTGGTGCGGACTTCAAATTACCGACCCACTTTCAAGTCTACTCCTTACTAGGGAATTGGATAGGATTATGAGAACCCGGGTATCTCTAAAATTCCTTGCAGTACGCAGAACGAAGCCCAGCATTCTCAATGATGTGCTACAAACCATCTGAATATGAGTATGAAATGTCAGCCTACTATCAAACATGATTCCAAGGTCCTTCATGGTGGAGACACGTTTTAGACTTCGGGCGTCCATCGTATACCGGTAATTCCAGGTATGACATGCCCTAGTGAATGACAAAATTAAACATTTAGATATATTGAAATCAATCCGATTTCTTTTACTCCAGTCAATAATTTCATCAATATCTGACTGGAGTCGATTGCAGTCTTCTAGGGTTAGTATTTCTAAGAAAGTTTCAGGTCATCAGCAAAGAGAAGAAACCTAGAGTGCAGAATTACTTCTGAAATATCATTAATAAATATGGAAAAAAATGAGTGGGCCTAAATTAGAACCTTGGGGTACTCCTGATCGTACAAAAAATAGAATAGACTGGAATAGTCCATGAGATACTAAACTGGAACAGATATATGACACCATACCATCCAATAATATAAAAATGGTAATTGGAGACCTTAATGCGAAAATTGGTCAGGATCCAGCCCACCAACAGGTTACAGGAAAAAACAGTCTTCATACGGAAAGCAATAACAATGGATCAAGAGTGATTGACTTTGCAGAATCAAGGAATATGATAATAGCATCAACACAGTTCCCACGGAAGAATATATATAAATGGACATGGACATCACCTGGCGGCAGATACCATAACCAAATAGACCGTATCCTAATTGAAAGAAGAGGGGCGACCAGTATCACAAATGTAAGAAGCTACAGAGGAGCTAACTGTGATTCGGATCACTATTTGGTAATAGCATCCTATAGATGCAGAATAGCAAGAGATAAAAGGTCTAATCAGCCAAGTATCCCAAAGCTAAACATCGATGCTCTTAAAACACCAGAAGGATTGGAAAGATATCATGACTCATTGTCAACAAACCTACCAAACCAACTGAGTGATCCGCTCTCCCCAAATGATTTAGAAGAGAATTGGACCAATCTGAGAGATGCACTGCTGACAGCGGCGGAATCAGGCATTGGAAATAGACCAAGACAGGCTAGAAATCCCTGGTTCGATGAGGAGTGCATACAGAGCGTCTGCAAGAAAAATGTTCTAAAAAATTATGTATAGAAAGAGGAACTAGAGCAAAAAGACAAGCCTACGAACAAGCACGAAGAGATGCTAACAATTTAATTAAAAGAAAGAAGAGATTGTATTTTAACAACATATTGTTGAAAATGGAATATGACTTTGCAAATAACAATCCACGTGAGGCATATAAAGGCGTCAATGTATTTAAAAAGGGCTTCAAACCCAACACATCTCTGTGCAGAGATAGTAATGGAGACATAATAGGAGATAAGGAAAAGATCAAGATTAGGTGGAAAGAATATTTTCAGCAGCTCTTAAATTCCAATAACAACCTGACAGTCGAACCAACTCACATTCCGGACGAGCTAAATAGTGATGAAACAACGAGAGCGCCATCAATGGCAGAAATAAGGGCTGCACTAAAGAAACTGAAAAACAATAAAACTCTGGGAGGAGATAATATCCCTGCAGAGCTCTATAAATATGGAAACGAACAACTGAAGAACCTGCTACACAATCTCATTGTAAAAATATGGACCGCCGAAAGAGTACCAGAAGAATGGAAAACTAGCATAATATGCCCCATACATAAAAAGGGAGACAAATTGAAGTGTGAAAATCACAGAGGAATATCGTTACTTTGTACAGCGTATAAAATTTTCACAATGATTTTGAAAAAAAGACTAGAATATTACTCAGAAAACTTACTAGGAGAATATCAGGCAGGTTTCAGGAGGAGGAGATCCACCACTGATCAACTCTTCACTACTCGACAAATCCTGACAAAAATGCTGGGAATTCGATATAGATATATATCAACTATTTGTTGACTTCAAACAGGCGTACGATAGTATAGATAGGGAGAAAATATATGAAATACTCCTAAATTTTGAAATACCGCCCAAAATAGTCAAGCTTGTAAAAGCAACAATGGTCGGCTCACGGTGTCGAGTAAGGATAGGAGGTGAAACAACGGAGGATTTTAACGTCTCCCAGGGGCTGAAACAAGGTGATGGCTTAGCACCCACCCTTTTCAATATTGTACTGGAGCACGTCGTGAGGAAGACAATGATCAGAACCGACTCAAACATCTGCTACAGAAGCAATCAAATAGTTGGCTACGCAGATGATCTTAACATTGTCGGAAGATCCCTACAGGCTGTAAGAGAAGTGTTTGACCCTTTGGAGACTGCGGCAAGAGAGGTGGGTTTGCAAATCAATGAAAATAAAACAAAAATCATGATGCAAACCAGAACCCCTCACCGCAGAATAAATGACAAAGTGAAATTTAAAGACAATTATAATTTCGAAGTGGTCGAAGAGTTTACCTATCTGGGCTCCATCATAACGCAGGACAATGAAGACCCAGTAGAAGTAAGAAAGCGCATTACAGCCGCTAACAAAACTTACTTCGCGTTGCTGCCAGTGTTCAAATCCCGAAACGTCCATAGGAAAACCAAAACAACCTTATATAAAACAATTATCAGAACGGTCTTGGCCTATGGATGTGAGGCGGGAACACTGACAGCAAAGTCAGCGGAACGGCTGGACATCTTCGAAAGAAAGGTACTTAGAAGAATCTTAGGAGCGGTGCGAGAGGGAGAGGCATGGAGAATCCGCCACAATAATGAGCTCTATGATATTTACCAAGCTCCCAGACTCTCCACCCATTTAAGACTCCAAAGATTAAGATGGGCCGGACATGTGCACCGAATGCCAAGCACACGAGTACCGAAGAAGGTTCTGACAGGACACCCGGGAGGTAAGCGAAAAGCGGGCAGACCTAGACTGAGATGGGAGGATGATGTCAGGAAGGATGCAAGAAGATTACTCCATGTTGCAGATTGGAAGACGACGGCCGAGGACAGAGGGCGGTGGAGGCTTATTTTGAAGGAGGCCAAGGCTCGAAATGGGCTGAGCGCCATTGAAGAAGAAGAAGTCCATGAGATACAAACTCCTTTTTGTTTCCTGTCTGCAAGATAGCTAGCAAAAAAGGTGAGTAGTCTCATGGAGAATCCTATTTCAGCCAGTTTATTGAGTAAGATGTCCTGATTAACAGTATCGAAGGCTTTTGAAAAGTCGTTATATTAACCGTCTACCTGATGGCCTTTGTCTAAAGATTTTGATACGTAATCAGTAAACACTAATAAGTTGGTTTCTGTAGATCGACCATTTCTAAATCCGTGCTGTTCTAAAATTAAGTAGGGTTCCACTTGTGGCAGTGTGTATTTATGAATAATCGATTCGAACAGTTTGGCCGATGCAGATAGTATTGCTACTGGCCTAAAATTTTCTACAGAGGTCTTTGTACCGCTTTTATAAATCGGACAAATCTTTGAAATTTTCCAGGAATTAGGAAATACACCGGTTTCCAGGGAAAGATTAAATAAGACACTAAGTGGCTTTTTTAAAAACTCGGCACAACCTTTAAAGAAGAATACTGGAAAAAAATCCAGACCAAGTGAATATGTATTTTTCATTTTTCTAATGGAAGTTTCTATATCTGATTCATCAACTTGATTAATATTGGTATTCTGGGCTCCCTTTATATTCAATTTGGCAGCAATATTTGTATTTAGTACTGGAGACTCATTACTATACACGCATTGGAAGTGTGTTGCAATAGCGTTAGCTACGTCTACTCCACGAACTTCCCAATCACGATGCGTCATGGTGTTTTGGCCCTTTCCATCCTCATTCCATCATTCCATCCTCACATTGGTCCTTTCCATCCTCATTCCATCATTCCATCCTCACATTGGCCCTTTCCATCCTCATTCCATCATTCCATCCTCCCATTGGTCGTCCTTTCCATCCTCATTCCATCATTCCATCCTCACATTGGTCCTTTCCATCCTCATTCCATCATTCCATCCTCACATTGGCCCTTTCCATCCTCATTCCATCATTCCATCCTCCCATTGGTCGTCCTTTCCATCCTCATTCCATCATTCCATCCTCACATTGGTCCTTTCCATCCTCATTCCATCATTCCATCCTCGCGTCGTCATCCCTTGAGACTTGTTCATCTCGTCATGCTTTTTCTGTTGGCAGTCTTAAAATGAACTTCATTTATGTTTACTCATTACATATTTACAAATACGTGTCTTGCCGAAACACACGCGCGTGCTTACATTTCCTCCACCCGACCTGTTATTGCGGCTCCTTCGAACTGCCGTGAATAATTTTCGTATTACGCAAAATTTATGTGAAACATACCTGAAGCATAATAATCTAGATAATTTTATAGACTCCTTTTCTGTTTTCACATTACCTTCTTAAAGCTAAAAAAAAACATTTATAAGTATGAGTGAAATATTTTTGTAGTATTACTGTGATGAAAGAATATATAGTGCTTTTTTGTTTTTTACAGTCACAACTTCTTTGTCTGAGAAAATCAGGAAAATTTGAAAAGTGTCGCCAAACGGCACTGTTATTTGCATTCTAAGCAAAATACTTGTATTTTTAAATTTTTTTAAATATATTTTTACACCCTTCTTACCTTTTTCATTATCAGAACTTCCTCTCCTTCCTTTCCTTAAAAAGTAACTTCCCACAGCATCCCCAAAGATGATATAGACCGAGAGGGAAATTATTTTTATCAAGGCTTCCTGTGTGGAGCTAATGTAAAAAAAATACACGTACACATACATACACATTTACACTTACACGCCACATACATGGTTTAGTTTATAGTCCGGTATTGCTTGAATTGATAAGCTTCCGGATGCCAATACGCAATATCAGAAGTCAGGATTTATTTCAGTGCAGAAATTCTGGGACTAACTACCATATGTATTATTCTTTTCTCAGAATACTAATGGAGGGAAGCAATTATGCCAAGTCAGTGGACATCTTCAATTTATCTTTAAACAAATATAACATATTGTTTCTGAGGCAGTTCAGTTATGTACAATAAATACTGTATATTTCTTACCATTCATGTGTAAAAGCCCCGAAAAAGGCCGTTAATCAATAAATAATAATATAAATAATATATATTTATTTATCGTTTTTCTTTATCTTTTCATAAAATCAGTCCCTAGCGTGTATACCAACCCCGCCCGGTAAAATGTCGCAGGCCAATCGTAAAATCAGACAGATCATGAAGCGCCTCAGGCACTTAACGACCTGCCGCCAGGCACTTCACGATGTAGCTAGATGCATAATGATCTGCCTTATTTTAGGAGCGGCCTACGACATATATATGTAATCACAATCACTCACCAGATATTTCCTAGATATATGTCGCTGATACCGATCCTTCTAATACCTATGTACGTACAAGTACCACTCGTTTTAACTATGAACTCTTGATTCTAAAATATTAATATAAGCGAACAAGAAAAGGGCATTTTTTATTAGTTGTTTCAAGGAGTAACCTCATCACCGATAGACCCTACTTTAAAATCTTAAAATCGATTAAAAATATTTTAGTTACAACCGATTCGCTTAAGACTTAAGCGATACAAAGGAATATTTGAAGGAGCTGGAATGTTAATAAAAACTTTGAGAATTTCCAGCGCGGATCTTAATTATTCAAATTTAATTAAAGTTTAAATCTCTCCTAATTTATCATTTGAATGTAATCTGAGTTTTACTCATTCTTTCTGGATAAGTGCGGAATTTAGACTCCGAGAACTAGAGATATAAAGAAGGGAGGCTCCTCGATAGGCAAGGCGGAGCTTTATAAAATGCGTTTTTGAAAGTTTTCCGGCAATTGCCAAATTTACTGGATAAACTCGATTAGGTGGTGTTTGCTTGATTGATGTAATTTACTTTTAACGTTGGTGTGAGAGGCTTTTGATTTCTGAAGATATTTTTATGGAAACATTTAGACTTTAATTTTTTATTGTTTTTCAAAGTCGATCCCGTTAAACCGCAATTAAGCAGTTTGTTAATAGGATATATGTACATAATATTTTAGTAATTGTCAATAACTTCATTTCATCGGGGTAGCGGACTTTTATATATTGTAAAACACTTTTTAATATGGAGTCGTTTTTATTTACAATCTGTAACGAATCATGCTCGTATGAAATGTAACCTTGCGGCAGAGCAGAGATCAGGACTCAGGATAGTGGGCCATGTAGTTGTCTATCATGTAGGTAGGGAATCGGAAAAATCAAAGAAGATGAACTTTAAAAAATATGTATTGAACAAAAGGCAACATGGAAGTATGCAAACTTCTTATCAGGGTAACAAAAGGAATATATAAAAAAATACACATACCAGATGGACTCCTTATGGACACGCTAAACTAACTATCTAACTAAAGAAAGCCGTGATGATGTTCCTTGGAAAGGTCCGCACCAGGATGAAGGCCGGCCCATCAGGAAAGTGCGGGTAGCACGTTCCAGTCCGCGCCTGGACGAAAGTCAGCCTAGGGCTTTCCATGAGGATGGATTGGTGATGTGATGATGACCCAGAAAGTCTCCACACGAGGAAGGTACAGGCTCCCAGACAACGTGGCGAGATTAATGGGGTGTCGAACTTGTCCCAAATAAATAACAATCTCGGCCGATGAAAATCAGCATCTTCCTGATTTTGGCAAAACCACGATTGCAAGACGAGTGAGGATTGTTAAATCACGATACGATTCGGCTTAATTTGCCGGCCGTACTCTGAGCGCGTGTTATGCAACTCACGACCGAAAACATAATTCCACGGGCTTAACACTCCGTTTAACTGACGGTAATTCTTTTTATTCCAATTTCCAAGAATACATCCCAGGACCGGGACAACTTATCACACTTTTTAAAATTAAAACAAGGCCGAAAATATCACTGCCGGCGTCGGCCAACCACATCGAGAAAGAATGGGACTTTCAAGTCATCCATTAAAAATTACACGTACACGAGCCTCGGGTGTTACGTAAAAACAACCCGTGTTCTTTTAAGTTTTAATCCACTTAGATTCTCATGATTTAAACTAAAATTTAAACACCTTGATGGTGAGTGACTAATCTCCGATCCAACCGCCCCAGTTGATCGGAAGGAAGGACCATAAACAAAAGGAACCTCTCTTTTTTCCAAAAAATTACCAGTGTCCAAAAAACACCATAGACAAAATAAACACCTAAGCAAGAACTGCATTAGTCACATAATTATTTATGTGACAAATCACTTTGACTTTACAACAATGAAATCAACACTTTATAAATAATTTTGGCCCGGACCCCGCGTGGGGAAATAAGGGGACTGTACCCTAGGTATCGATTAATGGGAGAGAGAAAAATATTTTGAACAACACCCTTTTTATACTATTAAAAAATATAAAATACCCGTCTTCAGGCTTACCACAACAGACAATAATAATAAAGATGGCGGTCGGCACCTACCGAGTCACGTGGCCTATTCTAGTTAGTTAGTAACACTAGCTTCAATAAAAATCACCCCGATATAATCACTCTAGTATTCATTATTTCTTAATTACCTGATCAAGATTAAATCAATGATTATCTACAGCAATCATCCCATAGATGTAACTTTTCTTAACAGTAATTATATATAAAATATTATTGGTAATTATTACTAATAATATTATGTATTACTAACTAGCTGGTTCCAGGCATGCGTTGCAATGTTATATTCAAAGAAATACATTTTTTCTCCCTGAATCACCTTTCCCGTGCGTCCCCGTTCCTCCCCCGCGTCCCCTTTCTACCTAGCTTTATAAATTTTAGCCTATATGTTGTTCTGACGTATGAGCTATATTATTGTAAAGTTTCATTAAAATCCATTCAGTGAAAGAGTAACAAACACACATACATCCAAACAAACCTTCGCGTCTATAATATTGTTAAGATTGTTTTTTCCTTTGAAGGGGTGCTGACATACGTTCACCGTTTGTCTCATTTTCGACTGTTGATATTTACAGCCTTACTAAAAAAAAACCACAGCGCGACCAATTAACTGTGTTATTGCAATAACATAATTATCCCTTGTATACATACACTAAATCACGTTTTATTACCAATAACGTTTCTTGCGTGCTCACGCTGTTAAAATGCTTAAAGATCTTACAACGTCGCAAATGGTTATAATTTAGTAGGAAAAAATGTTGTTTTAATTATTCTCCGCCAGGAGCATTATTGGCGCGCGTGTGCATCATCGGCCCGCGATGAACACACAGCTTGAAAACCAAGCGTTTATGGCCGGATCAGGCGGGGTGTCGAAAATTTTGTTAGATGTTGTGATTTTACTTAATAATTTCTATTGTAGTGACGAAATAACTGTTCTATTCATATAATTAATATATATACCGTATTATTTGTGTGGTTTACATAAGTTTAATCAAGTTATTGTACAAACGCCGTACTTTCAAAGTTGAACTGTCAGAATACTGTTTTATAGGTTACATAAAAGATAAAATTAACATTTTAAGATCTTTATTTTAAGAGAATTCCTTAAAAGTGATAATTTTTTATAATATTAATATCTAATACATGTGTTCGTAAACGTATAAAAAGAAATTAACGTCTTTAGAGATGCAATAAATCTGTTTTAAAAGTCAGTATTATTTCTAAGTTATTTTTTTGGCAATAAACAAAACTTTTAAATTTTTTATTATTTTTTTATTGTATGCACGATGAAAAAGTGAGGTGATAGTTTCCTTCCAAATTTATTACATAAAAGGACTGTGTTTTTTAAATTTTGATTTTATTTAAATTTCTCTACATTTTGGTCAAAAATGTTGTGGGAGGAAATTTTTTTCCATTTTTTTCCGAGTTTGAATCTTAAAATATGGCAGTTTTTGAAAGCTAAAGTGTATTTCAAATACACAAATCTAAAAGGTAATTTTATCTAGTTTTCATAAATGGTATTTGTTTTTACGACACCTTCAAAAATAAGAAATATATAGAACATTCAAAATACTATGGAAAAATTACAAATATCGTTCGAACATCAATGGTTAAAACAGAGATAAACTACCCTCTCAGGCCGCGGAAACCATGTGTATTTCTTTCAAAGAACAAATTTTTAATTAGTAATGTTTTCACATCCGCGGCCGTTTGTCAATTGAATAAAATTTTCACTGGGTTTTTTAGTAAGGCTGTTAGTGTGTAAGAAAGAGGGGCAGGATTATATGTTTGAGAACAAAAGCAAAAAAATCAGCGTATTGACATTTAACGTTTTTGAATCTTTGGAATTCACACACACTCCAATATTATACTTATCACAATATTCCTACAGCTCTTTCAAAAGATGAGACTTCGTTCCATACAAAATGTAAGAGGAAAAGAATTTTCTTCATAACTTTGTTTTTCGTGAATTTTTCCGATGTTTTAATAGCTATTCTACTATCCGTGACAAAGACAAATCCAACAAATCAAAGATCATAAAAATTGGTCCAGCCGTTCTTGAGTTCTAAATGGTGTAACTAACCTGACCTTGTTTTATATATTAAGATAAGATTATAATATAACTATACAAATTGTCACTATTAATACACATGACTTAGTATAAAGCACCTCTACTTAGAAACCATGTTTTCAGCACGTATCTGAATCTATTTGATATTACTTGGTAACACGTAAAATATTTTGGGCACGTTATATTTCAGGATTCGCTGTCCGTATTTATGGATTAATACAGATTTTTAAAAAATATTTGTGTGAATTTAGTACAATTTACGTGAAGAATTAAGCAACAGTGGAATGTGGAATGTTAACATTTTGCAAGAATAAATTTTAAAAAATTTTAATTGTTTTATTTATCTTTATTGCCAAATTGGGGATACCATAATCCCGTTAACTCCGGGCTGTGCGGTAGTAGAAAAATGTACGTATTAATAGAAAAATGCCTGTTGAATGCTGGTGATGCGGTGCTGATTTTTAACACTATGGAAGATCTACAGTCTCTCGTATCTAGGATGAACGAAGTATGTATGAAGAATGAGTTGATGATGAATGTAAGTAAGTCTAAAAACATGGTGTTTGAAAGAGAGAGAGTAGGTACGAAAACAGTGTGAATGATGAATACTTAGAGCAGGTGGAAGAGTTTATTTATTTGGGTAGTATGTTTACGAGAGATGGAAAGGCTGATAGATATATTGAAAGAAGGGTAAATGAAGGTAACTCCATTAATGGTGCACTAAATTTAGTTGACGCTAATAAAAACAGCAGTCCACAGTGGATTCCTGGTACATACCCTGGTGTACGGCAGTGAGGCATGGAAGTGACGGAGGAAGGATGAAAGTAAACTGAATAATGTTGAAATGAGATCCGTGAGGCGTATGTGTGGTAAAACCATTTATGATCGTGTTAGAAATGTGGAGAACCGCAAAGGATGTAAGGCTGATGTACGCATAATGAGTAAGATTAAGAAAGGGACTCTCAGAAGCTTTGGTCATGTAGAGCAAATGAACAAATAAAGTAGTCTAAGAAGAATGTATGACGCAAATGTGAATGGTAGAAGAAGTCGAAGACGCCCGAGGAAGACATGGCACGATCAAGTGAGTCAGATACTTGTGTCAGGCCACGTCAAAACTCAGAATAATAGAAGAGTACGTATCAGACGATGTATGTATACGAGTGAGGCAAAGAGTGTGACCAAGACGAGTTGTTTGGCGGTCCGTCCTCTCTGCCTAACCCTGCGGGGAAACGGCGTGATGGTTAGTTTAGTTAGTTAGTTTGACAGAAATCCTTTAAAATTATTTTTGTGCGTGGTTCAACGTCACATCATTCCATACATTCGTACAGATTCCTTCATAATATTACATGGATTGTGAAAAAATAAAATTAATATTTTTCTTAACACTATTTTGTTGTACCACAAGGCAAAGCCATCTAATTCTAAACTGAATTTAAAATGGCTTCCAAGTAATCTTCGCTCACGGAGTTATCAAAGTAAAATAAAAATTTTAAAAATTAAGATTGAGTTAAAAAAAGAGGCGCTGGCGAGATTAAACCAGATCTGGGTGAACGTTTTCGAAATGAAGATTTTAATAAGAGTTTTCAGAATGTTTTATCTCGAATGATATCTACTTAATAAGAAAGAAAATTTTCATCTAATGATAATTGTTTTATATTAACGTAATGACAAAAAATAATCTTGAAATTGAAGCACTTAAAATAATAGACCTTCTCCATTTGTGAGATGTAAGAGGAAAATAATTAAAACAAATCTTTCTATAAGTGAAGGTCATAACGGGTCATATATTTATACTTTCGGTCGGCGGCTCGTGACTTTTGGGTGTGCTAGGGTGCTAATATTAAAAAAATGGCATCTTGGATGTTGTCGTATGCGAAAAAAAAATTTTTTTTTTTTTTCAAAAATCGGTGTTTTGTATGAAGATTTTTCAGGAAATCGGTGCGGCGCACCGCCAAACTGAAACTTTCTGAAATTTTTCATTCAAAAAACTGATTTTCAAAAAAAAAAAATTTTTTTTTCGGCTACAACAACATCAATAAAGCTATTTTTTTTAAATATCAGCACTCTAGCACACCCAAAAGTCACAGGCCGCCACTAATCGGTCGCTAGTTTTCTAGAAGTGCATTGGAGGTTATCCACCACTTACCCGCCCTGGTATAAGTAACAGATTTATTGCTCCTTCAAGGCAATCGCAAGATTCTAATTTTATTTTGTCAAACGAAGCTACATTTTTTGTTATTAGTTTTTGGGGTATTATGCCGTGTTGCGCTCCCTCCTTCTTTAGCCAACGTTTCGGACAGCGTTACAGTGTCCATCATCAGGGCAGATGTGTAATAGTTAGATAATAGTTAGAAATAGATAAGTACAAACATCACCCCTAACTATTACACATTTACCCTGACGATGGACACTGCAACGCTGTCCAAAACGTTGGCTAAATAAGGAGGTAGCGCAACACGGCATAATACCCCAAAAACTAATACTTTTGGCCGTGAAAATCTAAAATCGTACCTTCGAAGCTAAATTTATTTATTTTGAACGATTCTAGACCTCCAGTGTCCCTGCATACGTTGTTGGAAAGCAATATGCAAGTGCTTAACAGGAAAAATAAAATGCAAATAATAGGTTAATAAACACAAATATGAATTAAACAAGGCAAAAAAAATCAGAGCAACTATTTTTACCCCTTTTATTTTACAACATCAATGTGTTAATTTGGTAGGCGGTATAGATACTGCCGCCCCGGGAACCATTTATTAGATAACCAATATCTTGGTTGTTGGATATCCAATAAATGGTTCCCGAGGCGGTGGTACCCACGCTTCCTCCCAACTTGCTTGGTTGTCAAATTAATTCGTGACCTGGGAAAACTTGTCTTTCTTAAAAATATATATATATATTACTAGTAGACCCAGCCACACGTTGATGTGGCTAACGACACACAACGCTATTACTCAACCTTTATAACCCAGCCACACGTTGCTGTGGCTAACGACACACAACGCCATTACCCAACCTTTGTAACCAACGCAATCTGATAATTTGCATACTTATCAAATCCACACCGCCAGCTTGCCTGCTGCCTGAATTGAACATTGAATTTCTCGGCTTTTCTCTTCTATAATGTAGGCTTGTTGAAAAAGTATCGATATATCATGTATCGATATTTTTAATTCAATATATCGATATTTTTAGCCGATATATTTTGATCCGATGTATCGATATATCGATACAAAATATCCAGTGTCGAAAATTGTATCAAAAACGATATTTTTTAAATTTATATAATTAAAGTCACTAGAATCCAAAACCGTATAGGAACAAACGGAAAAAAGTAACTGTATTGGGCCATGACATCTGGCGGTTGAAATTTTAACTATTAATAGCTTACAAATCTATTGTCTTTGCATTAGTATTTGTGATCACTAATATTATCTCATGTGTGTAGGTACATACATAGAAATGTATGCTATTTTTAGCCATTTTTTTTCTGAGCCACTCCTGTGTGCTGGTTCCCAATTGTCTATGATTATTGAATATGCCTTGTTCCAAACACGAAGTCTTTTTTGACAGATTAATACGCCAATAGACTGTTACTGAGACGCATACAAACTTTGTATGCGTCTCAGTTTACGTATAAGTTAGAAGACAGCTTTATAGTTTTTGATATTTTTGTAATTATTACCTAATAAAAATGAATACTCTTAAAAATACCTTCATTTTTATTGAGATTTTTGTACATTAAAAAAGCACATTGTGTATAAAAATTACTATAATTATATTGAGCTGAATAGGTACACTATTATTTTAAAAACGCAAAATCTCTTGAAAATTTGACCGATATATCGATACATCGATATTTTTTCCTCGATATATCGACGTCGATATTGATATTTTAATAAATATCGATACATCGATGTATCGATATTTTTTTTCACTTTCGACATCCCTACTATAATATGCATGTATTGTACGTGTAATCCTTAAACTCTCTCTATTGGTGAAAACCGCATGAAAATCTTGAAAAGCATGAAGACTTCATTTTATACTGTGTAAAGATCACAAAAGTTTAACCAATAGTTTTATTTTACTGTGAAGCGACGGGGTAACGAAAATATTTTTTATACTGTCGTTTAAATGGTTGTTTTGTTTTGTTTGATATTTAAGTATAAACAACTCCAATCAATTGAAATATGACACGTGTTTGCTCCACAGCGCGATACGTTTAATTTTATTTGAGTTGGCTCGACTCGGCGCGGCGGGAGAAACACAAATATTTTATTTGAGGAGAGAGGTCAGCGCCAAATGCGGTGCTTGGATAAATATTTCAAAGAGAATCTACAAAATGAAAAGCTCACGTTTTCTTTTCAATGGAATTTATTTTCAATAAAATAAGCCAAATTTCACAATTTATTTTAACTCAGATATACCCTGTCAGCCACAGAAATTGTTGTAATAAAAACTATTTACAATTAATTTAATTGAAATTTTAAAGTTTATTCAAACGCGACCGGTTAAGTCGAGTCACTCGACGGGCTGGCTGGGCATCGCGTTTCGGTCCCACCCGGGCGTCGCGTGTTCGATTCCTCGGCTGGCTAATTCCTCCATCATTGCACAAGCAACATTTTCCGCTTACTGTGGTGGTAGTAGGAGATTTTCAAACATTGTAGAGTTATTTGTAACCCGGGAATGTTTGTCTTTCTTAAAAAAAAGCCAAATGTAACATTTTCTTACATTAGCTCCACCCAGGAGGCCCTGAAGAAAATAATTCCCCTAGGGCCTTTGTCATCTTAGATGCTGTGTGGATGATTTTTTATGAAAGGAAGGTGAGGAAGTTCTGGGAAGGAAAAGGGTGTTAGGGGTGGGTAGGAAGCTGGGGGTCAGTATGTTCGGCAAACTCTGAGTAGTTATTTTTTCGTAAGCTAATGTAAGCAAATGGTTAGCAAACTCTGGGTAGTTATTATTTCGTTTGCTAACCATCTCATAGAGACAGGTCATAGCTTCAAAAAAAAAACTAAGTTTAAACATTGCAATGTAAATTCATATTTTAATTTGTGCGCGTTAGAAACTTAAGAAATTAACAAAAAAAATAAATCTAAAATTAATTTAGTTTATAAAATAATAGCACCATGTAAATCACCACTGCTTACGATGTTTCCATGTAATTTTGACTCCTCCCACCGTCCTCCCCATCCACCAAATTCCCCCTCCCACTACCCCCGCCTAATTGATTATGTACTTGTATAGAATTTTTAAGTTAGTTTTAAGTTTGCTTGTTAATGATACGGACGTGTCGAAACCGGTCGCAAAAAATTTAAAATTAAAGTAAAAAATGTACATCGAAAATTAAAACTTTTCAAAAGAAAAAAAAAACATTGGCAAAAGCTCAAATTTACAGCTTTATTAACCAATGATACAATCTTTCTTTATTAACCAATGATACAATCTTTCTTTGGAACTCTCTACCTTTTATATATCTTTCTTAACTTATTTATGAAATTTTTATCAAATAACTGTGTTAAAGGCTGTTTCAAAATCAATGTACACTCATCATTGAACTAACTTTTAAATTCGTATTCTCGTCAAAAACAATTTTTCTTTTAATTGTATATTGTTGTCTTTCCCGTAATGAGTTTTATTAAACTGTGTATGTCTTTTAAATAGCATTGTAGTTATTTTCTCATATATTATTATCACTTAAATAAATAAATTAATAAATCGTTGAAAAATTGAATAGTGCAATATGGACATAACAATTTGGTAAACCGCGTGAGGACTGTAAAAAGGGTAGAATAACTTTTTGTAATCAATAAAAGTCACTAAAAGGCTGCTTTTTTTTACTGTGGAGATAATTATTTTAACTTCCGACTGATTGCGACTGCACCCGACAGAAAAAAATTAGAATCTCGGGTGATTATATCGTATATTTTTTATTAAAGAGAAACTAAGTCGGAAATATTCCGAATGCTCTTAATTAGATGTCTGGATGAAACTATTTCACAAAGTTTAAAAAATAATGTCCTCCTCTTGGTTGATAAAAGTCGAAAAAAATATTTTACTTGGAGCACGTACTCTTTTAACGATCCTATTTCGGAGAACACGAGGTATAAGCACTAAAGGTAAAAAAAATCACAAGTTACGGCAAGTTTAACGTAAGTTTTCTGAAAAAAGAACTGTTTGAGTTACCTACAGATTGATTAATAAATAATTTTTAAATACACTAACTTTCAAAAATACATATTTTTTAGGTATTATTTATCCTGAAAGCACGCCACCCACGGGATATATTTTATTAAACACGATAAAATACCATGAAAAGTAACAAACATATACAAAAAATACAATGTTAAGAGCGTTTAACCAGCCAGCGGACGAAAATCCACATTTCGTCGAAAGTTGTTCTTCCGATCGTGCAGGGCGGTTACAAGGAGAAATATTAATTATTCTCCGTACCAGCTTTTTAAAATTATAACTCAATATCGAATTTATTTCAATCCAAATTAGCTTTAATTTATACCTTCATCCAAAAATGCTGAAAGGCGTGATGATAAAACTATTAAAATAGTGTACTTTTTGTAGTTATTTTTTGATCATAAGTATTTATCATTTTTCAATAATGTCTAAATTTAATAAGTATTATTTATTATATATATATATATATTTTTTTTAATTTATTTATTTCATCCAAAAATATATGAATACATAATATAATATTACATTACAGTAGTGTATTTGTTACATTTAAAGTACATTTTCCCTTTTTATTTTCTTCCTTTCTTTTACACAGTAGTAATAATAATATAATTTTAATGACAATAACATGTTACTAACAAAGTTAAAAACATAAGGTAATAAATGATGTGTTAGTTAATGTCTATAAATTATAAGAATAATGTTATAATAATAATTGATGCCATTAAAACAGTATCGAAATAGGAAAAAAAAGATATGGAGGTAAGAACTGTTATAAAGGAGTAACATAATATATATTTTAAGTAGTGCATAGCCTGCCTCACTAGGCGAACCTGTATTGAGGCAGAATTTTTAATAAGTTGTTTCTCGTAATGTTATCTATGGTTTACTTATAAATGTATAATATATTTTCTTATACAGCAATACTTTATTTCTGTTTATATTATTGCTTGCAGATACACAATACAAAAAACAGAAATTTTATTACTGCAATAACTATCAATGACAAGGCGTTTGGGTGAGTGCACCAGTAAAGGACCGATCATTAGAAAATATCCAAATTTTAACATTTTTTTTAAATTCTTTCTGTGTTTGACTCAGTTTGATATTATCGGGAAGCATGTTGAATATTTTTGTGGCAAAGTATCTATAACTACGTTGTCCAAAGGTGGTAGAGAGTGCTGGAACTTGCAATGTGTCTTTGTTCGAATTACGTGTAAATTTTAAGTATATTTTTTTTTCGTAAAGTAAGTGTTTGTTTTTAAAGAGATGCATGAGTATAGTTTTTACATATATCTGTCGAACATCAAATACTCTCATTGTATTAAATATTAAGTCACTGTTTGCAGTAAGAGGAAGTTTGAGAATAATTTTCATAATTGTTTTTTGCGCCTTTTCAACGGGATCTAGAGCTGATGAAGTACCTCCTCCCCATGCAATGATACCATACTCAAGAATAGATTGGGTGATTGCAAAATAAATCGTTTTCAGAAGTTGTAAGTTAAGAAAGTTCCTAGTGGATCTGAAGAAGTGTATTGTTTTTCTAATTTTATTTGCAATAATCTGTGTGTGTAGATTCCATTTGAGGTATGGGTCAATGGTGAGCCCTAGGTACTTCATCTGTGATGTTCGCTCTATACTGGGGCACTCACTGCATTCATTGGAATTCGAACAGCTATGTATTTTAATGGAATAATCATCATTAGGTTGGCCTGTAGTATTGATGCTTGAAGTGACATATTTGGTTTTCTTCGTGTTAAGGGTAAGCGTGTTGATATCTAACCATTTTTTAACGAAGTTAATATTTCTTTCTGCTTTTTTAAATACCGCTGGCCAATTATTGTCTTCGAACAATAGGACCGTATCGTCTGCAAAGCTAACAATTTTTCCCTGAATTTCAAGGTTGCAGAAGTTGTTAATATACAGTAAGAACAGAGTCGGTCCCAAAACGCTTCCTTGTGGAATTCCATAGTCAGTTGAGCGCTGATCACTAAGGGTATTCTGTATTTAACCTGTTGTTTGCGTCCATTTAAATAGCTTTTAAAGAAGTTTAGCTCTTTGTCCGTAATGCCGATTTTTTCTAGTTTTTGAATTAGTTTAACGTGTGATATTGTATCAAAAGCCTTAGAAAGGTCTAAAAATATTGAGATACATTTTTTTCCTTTATCAAGGCTTTTTACAATGAAGTCAGTCATACTAGCAATGGCATCTGATGTACTTTTATTTTTTTGAAATCCATATTGGTTTTCTGAAAGCATTTTATGACTGACGACGAATTTTAAAAGTTGTGCATTAATGAGGTTTTCAAAAACTTTAGATAAGCTATTCAGTAAAGTAATTGGTCTATAGTTGTTGGTATCTGACTTGTTTCCAGATTTGTAGATGGGAATTACGATACTTTGTTTTAAGTTAGAGGGAAAGTAGCCCTGTGTAATGCTTAAGTTTATAAGATATTCCAGAGGCAATGTGATCTCCGAAGACAGTATTTTAAGGATTTTGGTTGTAATTTCATCTGGTCCAGCAGAGGAAGTGTTTTTTAGAGATTTAATTGTCCTGAGAATTTCTTCCTTTGATATAGTTTGGAAGAGAAATTTTATATTTTTGTTATTTGCTTGATCCTCTGTATCGGTAGATCGGGTGATTTCACTCTGGGGAATTTGAGAAGCAAGATTTGGGCCAATATTAATAAAAAAATTGTTTACATGATCAGCAATGAGTTTAGGATTTTTTGTGGTTTCAACAATACGTCCATCAATAGAAAGTTTATTTATGCTCTGTTTCTCTTTTTTAGTTTGTGAATTTGTGGCTTCTCTTAGTATTTCCCATAATTTTTTGGGATTATTGTTACTTTCTTTAATTTTTTCTGAGTAGTAAATTTCTTTTGCTTTTCTGATGACGTTACAACACATGTTTCTATATCTTTTATAGAAGTTGGATGTTATTTGGTCATATGGATTATCTTTGGTTTTTTTGTGTAGCTTATTTGTTATTATATTAGTTTGTAAGTGCGCAAATAAATACACAAATGGACCAATTTTCGTCAAGAAACACATGTACGTTGTTAGCATTGCCACTACTTGCGGCCATTTGCTAAACCCTATACCTGTAAAGGACACGCAATACACGGCCGACGACTAGCTCAGAGTCGGCGCAAGCAAGGTTCCTCCTAAAAACAGGGCGAGTGCCTGTGGTTCGCTTGGCAATTCCTCCTCCGCCCCCTTTCCTCACAATCCCCGGGTCTCCTTCCTCAATCAGAACACAGTTTTAGCACTTAAAGGGTTTATTCGTAAAAACAGAACAGGGTGGTACACGAAGCCAGCTTCGGCACGAAACACATGGTTAACTACACTGCTAGCCTAACGAGAATTTTCTCCTCTCTCTCTACACGTTTAGTGAAGTTAGAAGTAGTTCATAGCACATGGTGTGGGAGGTGAGTAGATTGGTACTCACATAACGGGAGATGCGGAGTCAGCCGTCTAGCTAGGTACTGGGCACAATTCAAATAATACATCGTGAAGTTAGTTCACGGAGAGCGACTAGCGCGAATCACGGGGAACACAGTTGTTCTGCCGAAGGCCGGCGAAGGAGTGGGTGCGGGGAGCCGCTCGGCGCTTGGCTACCGGCGCCGCGCGGTGTGGGGAGAGGGGGGCGGAGGGCCTGTGCAAGGGGTCAATTCGCTATTAGCTCGCACGGGAATCAATTCCGTAACGTAACACTTCCCCCCTCGCCGCAAAAAAGGCGACGTGGTAATGGAGCAGTAGGGCTAAGAAATCCTCTTACCCTTTTAGCACTTGTGCCAAAAAAAAAAACATCCAAGAGAAAGGGGAGAGAGAGAGAGAGAGAGAGAGAAAAAGAAAAAGTTGCTAGCTACAAAATAGTAGAAACAAAAACAAAAGAGAAAAAAAACATGGTGAACAAAGAATTATACATGAATGTACATGAAAGAGCAGTGGCATACATAAATATAAACAAGGACCTGCTGGAGAAAGGTACAAGGGTTATGCAGTGATAGAAAAAAAATGACTCTAAATTGTATCATTGGTCTGTGAGCTAAGTTTGCGTAGCGTGGTTTGCGTAGGATGTTTGGGGTGTTTGAACGTTGCACTGAAGTTATAAGGTTACTTTGTCACAGTAACCTGGCCCGTTTGAGATTACACTCAAGGAACACTAGGGCCTTAAAGAAAACACGAAGAAGAGAACGCAGGATGAGGCTTCTTGGTGGTGGAGAGGGTTCTACCTGTCACAGAGGTCAAAAAGGTAGCTGCTTCCGGATCCTGTGGGTGGGCCAGTATGACATCATTGAGGTACTGGAGAGTGGAATTGTAATTGGTGGTTGGTCCTTTATAGAGGAGGTGGTTTGTGTGCATGACAGCCGTTGTTGTGATGGTGGTTGGTACACTGGTTAGTATACAGTGGGATTTTTGTGTGAACAATCGTTGGTATTGTTATTTGCGCAAAGGCACAGGAGCATTGGCATGATGGCAACAGAGCATTTGCAAGGTGCAGCTGGAACATTTGCAAGATGCAGCAGGAACATTTGTACAATGGCAACAGGAACATTTGCGAGATGCCGCAGGAACATTTGCACGATGGCAACCGGAACATTTGCAAGATGCAGCACATTTGTACAATGGCAACAGGAACATTTGCGAGATGCCGCAGGAACGTTTGCACGATGGCAACCGTAACATTTGCAAGATGCAGCAGGAACATTTGTACAATGGCAACAGGAACATTTGTACAATGGCAACAGGAACATGAACCAACCTAGAGCTGACGTGCTCGGGTTTGTTTGAGTGATGGTTTGGTGATGATACAATTCGCAACTACACGCACGACTCACACTAGGTTATGTTAGGTGTGGTCGGGTGCTTTTGGTACGCAGGGTTTGAAGGCATGGGACCTCCGTGACGGTAGTGAAGGCAGCATGAAGAGAGGCGCAGGTGTAGATAGGGTGAAGAGCTGCTGGTCTTCTTATTAATCCGGCGAAAAATTATTATTAGAACAAAATTCTTGACGTTTACCTGCCTGGTAGACCAATGATGAAAAGGTTTGGAGAGAAACAAGGTGTGCATATTGAGAAAGATTGGATTAGTTTGACGTGTAGAGAGAGAGAGAAACGGAGAAAGAGTTAACTAAGTGTAACTACAGACTTATACATATTACAAAGGTACGTATTCAAGGAAGGTTCTGTTTAACCCATTTAGTTTTTTTTTTTAAAACTAAATACATTTCCAAGAACACGTGGGTAAGGGTTTGTACGTATGACAAAATGCCCCATTCGAAAGAAGTTGGTCTTCCATGACCTATGCTCACGTCTATACGGTAGCATTCTTTCTACTTTCGAAGAACAAAAACATTGAGTACAAATAAGTTATGAAAAGTGGGAAAGGAGTAGGAAGTTGAAAGGATCCGTGTATGAAGGTTGTCCCATTTGACAAACGAAACGCCAAGTGCGTAACGCATATATCCCCATTCACGGATAATTTCGAGGAAGGGAAAGGGTGACAATTGGGAACATTTGAACGAAGAAAACTGCTGAGGACTCGGCTATTTCCGAAATTCGACCTCTGAGTGGAAGGTGAAACAAGGTCTACAGCAGTTATCCTGGCACATTACAATACCATTTGGTAGTGTGGGACAAAAGGAATACACTGACATAAAAGAGTCTAATCCTCCACGTGTATTGGGTAGAAGATTAGAGGGTCGTTTTATTCTCCTACTTGTTTGCGAGAAATGACAGACCCTTGCTCAAATCTCACAAACCTGGGGGTTTTCTTGTTCGTCCCCCAGACAACGAGTTAGGTGTTTTTGTGTCCATTAACTTAACTCCTACGACACGATGCCCCATAATCATGAGTGAAGCGTATGATTAGTCCTTTTGAGATAGTGGATAGTTCCTGGGTTCTTGTGACAGGAAGTCCACGGGCATGTTAATGAGTACTCTGCTGCAAAAGCAATAATTTTCTGATAACAGAAAATAAAAGGCGTGTGATCTACGCTTGGTAGGTCACACAAACATGGGGTAGATATTATTTCGTTCGCACGATTCATGGTGAGTATTGTAACGTCTTCACGTTTGGTGCACAGATTATATAAGTACACAGTTATAACAAAGCGGTTCTCATGCCAAAAGACACACGACCAAAAAGGGGCGGTTCTCATGCCAAATAAATGACACACGACCAACAAGGGGCGGTTCTCATGCCAAAAGACACACGACCAACTCAATAACATTTAGTTAAGAGTATAAAGTAATTATAACGAACTTCTCGTATCATGGCGGATGTTTTGAGGATCTCTCCTATGATGGTAGATATTGTCACGTTTTCACGTCTCACGTGACAGGAATGAACGATTTACAACAAATTTTGCCCAGTATTGAAAGACAGTAACCCAATAGGTATTTAAAACAATTTAATGAGATAAATCACCCTCTCGATCAACAACCCTGTGTTGACGAGCAAACAATGAGCAGTTATGACGGACTCCCCGTGACGTGTAAAAACACAAAGATATTATGAGATTCGCATCTATAGCAGTGGATATTGTAAGGTTCACACCTATAATAGTAGATATTGTAAGGCTCGCGCCTATAATGTTACAAAAGTTTACGTTCGGAAATGTGGGTCCCCATTCAATACAGACGGCGGTTTTGCAATGATGTAATTAATACGGCACTGCTGTAGCTTAATAATTTCATATTAGCATACGTTACAAGACTTGCCAAAAGGCGATAAACACAAATTTTATTGAAGATCTGGCCAAGATTTTAAACTTCAAACAAGAATAATGGTACAATAAAGGACAAAAGAAACTGATGTCATGATAAAATATTGTACCTCATAATGAAGTTGTATATGTACAAAGAACAATGTTAATGAAGGGACGAAACGTATTGTCACTTTTATAACAAATATTTTTCTCAGAATCCGACAAAATACGATTCTGGAAAAAAATAGAGCAATTGGGTTGAGCGCCATTCTAATTTTTGGAAAAAGAAGAAAAACCACAAGTAGCAACAAGGTTGCCCTTGAATTGTTTCGAATCCAGCGAATGTGACCTGATAGGTGTGTACATTTGGTGTATTCGAAAAGATCCCCAATATACAACATTACTATGAATGTGTTAGGATGGGGTGAAGAGGGAAAAGAAAAAAAGAAAAAAAACGGGAGGATTTCCTATTATAACAGAAATCGTCGCGACATTCTTACAATATGGTGCTGTGACCATAGTAGTGAGCTGCGGCAATGGTCTGAAACCAATGGTTATTATACAGACTTGCACTTATGATTTTATATTTACAACATTAGGGTAGGGACGTACTGGTACGACAAAAAACCCGACACAAAACAATTAAAAAAAGGTTATATGACAAGATGAGGCGATGAGGTGAGAAAAAAAACGCGCGGATGCTGCAAGAATTGTGAAAAGGAAAGCGACGTCTTGGAGCAGGAGTTTTCCGGAACCGTTGATGGTAGGAGGAAAAGGAGGCCCTTTCCCGAAGTGATCAATTTCAGGAAGAGGATGCATACAAGTATGAAAACGGTGCCCCAAGAGGTGCTCTTGTGGTACAGCAGGCAAGGCACGCAGGATGTACAAGAACATATAAAATTATGCAAAAAGAAAAAGAATGTACAGGAGTTAGGCTACCGTTGACATTAATGTGCCTTCGGGTGTAAGGATTACCTTGCGAATGCCCATATGGGTGATTATTTACATTTAATATTTACATGTAACTCACGTCACTTATGACAAGAGTTTTGCCAATTTGATAACGCCTGAGTACTTGATGTGATGGAATTTACTGATTCCGTCACAGTAAGGCATTTTGGAATTATTCCTAGGAGAAATCTTTCTATTTCTCAGGGCCTGTAGTAATTCTTCCTTTCTTGAAGTAAAGACGTGCGGGATTATACCCAGCGTAACTTGAGGAACTTCCATGGTGTATAAGATCGTATCAGAGTGACCTTATGTTGGAAAAAGTGAGAACTAGACTCGCAATTGGAAAGAAATTGGGCAGAGATTGACCACTGGGGACGTATTTTAACAAAAAGTTTTTGAAAAAAAACGCGTTTTTTATAAGTGTTTGGTTTATTTGAAAATTTAGGCAGGGGTTTGCCTCAAAAAACGTGATTTTGTGAAAAAATCCATTGGGCAGCGGTTTCCCTTAAAAAACGTGATTTTGTGAAAAAATCCAGATGTTTTGGAAATTTGTTGAAAATTTTTCAAAGTCCAAAAACGAGAAAAATTTGTGCAGGGGTTTGCCTCAAAAAACGTGATTTTGTGAAAAAATCCAGATGTTTTGGAAATTTGTTGAAAATTTTCAAAGTCCGGATATGAAAATTTCACGAGCTGGGATTCACCTTAATGGAACACGTTTTTAGAATTTATTCAGATGTTTTTGAAAAAGGTTTGCAAATTTGCAAAAGTCCGGAAATAAAAAAACGGAAACGAGGTTCGCCTTAAACGATCATGTTTTTAGAATATTTCCATTTCCTTTCCAAAGGGGGGTTCTTCAGAAAAGGAAAGAAATATTTTTTCTTTTATACAAGTTTTCGTGAAAGTATTTGTTTGAAAATTCAACAATGTCTTGGGGAATAGTTTTTTATTTGCGTGGCTAGACTAGCCTGATTTGAGCATCACCAATTATTGGTATTTATCCGCCGACTTCCTTTTGTCATAACAAGTTATATGCAGAAATGTGCATACGGATATAATGCCTGACTCGAGGAATCGACGTCAACGCGAACTAGGCATTTTTCGAATTATGTCGTCTGTTTCTTTATGAAAGATGATAGGTGCGCAAGAAAAATGGAGAAACGGACGACAGAAGTACAAAAAAAATGCCCAATTGTCAAAAGGTAGAAAGAATTTAATCCACTTCTTTCCCTTAAGCTGCAAAATATGCCGTTATATATACAGGCCAGTATTTTGCGAAATAGTCCCCTACTCGCAGAATATGTCGATATCAAATACAGACCAGCACTCTGCGGAATAAGTTTATTAATAAAAACTGGTTAATTAACTTTCGGGAAACGAAGCGGGTAATTGGTTTATCATATACAGGATTTTAATTGTTGAATAACTTTGTTTTAAATATTTGTGTACATTTCCACTATTAATCTTGTATTTGAAACTAGCAAATTTAGTCGGTCGACACTTGTAAACACTACATTATTCACGACGGCAACTTTCTTGGTTGAGCACTTTACGTAGGAATACCGGTGATAATGTTTTGTCGAGTGACGACTCGAAAATGAAGGAATCGTGCCCGTGATAATTTAAATTGCAATTCGAAGTTACAATCGCGCCGGGGTTCTTGATGGAAATGCTAGACAAATTGGGAGTAACAAGACAAAACATTATACATTATAAAGTTTAAACAATTGCTGATTGAAGAACGAGACGAGCGACTGTGAAGAGGGAGGTGTCGGCGTAAAACGTGGGAAAAGATTAGAGGAAAAAAAAAATATTGCCCCAAAATTGTGCGCCAGTGTTAGCACCAAAACGCAAAAAAATGCACCACGTTGGGCCCAGTGTTAGCATTGCCACTACTTGCGGCCATTTGCTAAACCCTACACCTGTAAAGGACACGCAATACACGGCCGACGACTAGCTCAGAGTCGGCGCAAGCAAGGTTCCTCCTAAAAACAGGGCGAGTGCCTGTGGTTCGCTTGGCAATTCCTCCTCCGCCTCCTTTCCTCACAATCCCCGGGTCTCCTTCCTCAATCAGAACACAGTTTTAGCACTTAAAGGGTTTATTCGTAAAAACAGAACAGGGTGGTACACGAAGCCAGCTTCGGCACGAAACACATGGTTAACTACACTGCTAGCCTAACGAGAATTTTCTCCTCTCTCTCTACACGTTTAGTGAAGTTAGAAGTAGTTCATAGCACACGGTGTGGGAGGTGAGTAGATTGGTACTCACATAACGGGAGATGCGGAGTCAGCCGTCTGGCTAGGTACTGGGCACAAAGCACAATTCAAATAATACATCGTGAAGTTAGTTCACGGAGAGCGACTAGCGCGAATCACGGGGAACACAGTTGTTCTGCCGAAGGCCGGCGAAGGAGTGGGTGCGGGGAGCCGCTCGGCGCTTGGCTACCGGCGCCGCGCGGTGTGGGGAGAGGGGGGCGGAGGGCCTGTGCAAGGGGTCAATTCGCTATTAGCTCGCACGGGAATCAATTCCGTAACGTAACAACGTACATATTTTTTAATGATTTTATTGAAACTTAAATTAAAATTCTAAAACATACGTTTGCTAGATAATGTATTGATTTATTTTACTGCATGATTATATTATTTGAAATTGGTGTGGTATAATACAAAAACTTTTTTGAAAATTTAACAAATCTGCCAACTACCTATGGAATAACCTTATTATACTAAAAATTAAAAAAAAAATCTAAAAATTTATTACATACGAATGCTAGATAAAAGAACAATCTTTCGAAATCCATTTATAATTTTTTGTGGAAAAGAGTCAATACGTCTAAAAACTTTTTTGAAAATGGCGTATTTCCGGTTTTCTCAGGTAATGCCCTCTTAAATAAATCAATTTTTCCAGAATAAACTGTCCGACTGTAGTATTGCAAAGAAATTTCAGATCTCAAACAAATCGAATGTTTGCTTTGGTGGTATTTACTAACACAACGAAAATTGCATAATATGAAAATGAAGCATACAAAGCTAGTAATCAGTTTAAAAATATAGTTTAGGTACTGTATTCGCACACACATAACACGTATGTGTTTATGGAAGTCACCACTCCCCATGGAATAATAATTCGGAAAGCGCCTATCGGAACCGCCGTCCCGGGAACCATTTATTGGATAACCGATACCACTGTCATCCCAAGTGGTTCGCTATGTTTGGTGACATAGCAGGGATGCCTGGGTTCATCGGGTGAGGTGTGTTCAGGTCTTGGGGGCTGATGCGCCTGCCCACCAATTGTGTAGCGGGCAGAATCGGGAGAGCCCGGTTTAGGGAGATCCTGTGACCTTTCCAGATAGTCTCTCTGAACCCGTCGTCTTGCACCATACCGGGAGGGATGAATTCATACGACCGTCATTCCAGGACACACTGACCCTTGATTCCTTCCACCTTCTTCTCCTCCTTTCCTTAAAGAGACCCTCTGCGAAGTATCCCCAAGGATGATATAGGCCCTGAGTGAAATTATTTCCCTCAGGATCTACATTTGGGAGGCGGGAATGGGTACCGCCGCCCCGGGAACCTTTATTGGATAACCAACACCTCTGCCATAGGTCACCCCAAGTGGTTCGCTACGTTTGGTGATTTAGCAGGGGTGCCCGGGTTCATGGGGTGAGGTTTGTCTAGGTCTTGGAGGCGGATGGATGACCAGGACATACTGAACCCCAGATTCCTACCCACCCCTTTAACCCTTTTCCTTCCCAGAACTCTCCTCTCCTTTCTTTCTTTAAAAAGAAAGGAGAGGAGAGTTCTCTCCTAGAGAACACTCTAACACTCGAAATTGTTTTCCTCAGGGCCTCCTGTGCGGAGCTTATGTAAAAAAAATCTCATGTGTGGAATTATAAAAAAAAACATGTCAAAATTTATTTTAAAACCAACCAAGTGTAACATAATGAGAATGGAATATTTAGCACAATTCCGAAAAGAAGATTTTTTTCATCAATATTTACAATAACCCGCTAAAATAATGTTATCCGATTTTCATATATTCAGAAAAGCCTCGGGCTGCCTGCGGTGCCGAGATAACTATTATTACTTTAAATTTCAATAAAACCTTTTAAAAAAATGACAAAAAAGTCCTGTAGTAAACCAATCTGCGTCCATTAAAGCGAAATCTGAATTTTTCATACTTCTCCAGCGGCAGCACTCTGCGGCGATTACTATCCATTTCCAAATTTGAATTTTAAATTCTTCGATGGGCGGGAAACGCCTGTCTTCTGGGGTGGAAGACCACTAGCGCCTCTGGCTGTAAGCGGCAAATCCCCAAACTAAAATTTGAATAGAACCTTTATTATCAAAACCAAATATTTGCCGTCATAATGGCATTCGGTAGGAGAGCACAGGGAGCTTTAAATCATGAATATTATATGAAATAAAATAATCACGATGGCTAAGTAATTGTTGCCAAGATTACCTTTTCTTCTATTGAATTATTAAATTGAATCGTATTTTTCAAGGACTGGTACACACATACTTAATTAACTATTCGCAAAAGAGAATAATAATCATTTTCATCTGACTCCAGATACTAATATCTACAGCCTGTATGTCGGACGAATATCTACAGCTCATATGTTGAACTAATATCTACGAACTTCAGAGTGTTGACTAATATCTACAGAGCTAAGGTCGGACGAATATCTATGATGGTCCCAGTGTTCACTAATATCTACAGAGCGTAGGTTGAACTAATATCTACAGAGCGTAGGTTGGACTAATTAGCTAAATGTGTGCAATAGTCCGATATTAGGGATTTTTACATACATGCTTACTAAGGTGGTCCAGGCCTGTATGGTAAATTTTTTTCTTTCAAATATAGATGTAGCCACCCATTTTATTTGTTACACCCATCATTCCTATTATATGTAAAAAATTTCAGCCCCCTATCTTATATACAAGGGGGTGCTCATCGAATCAGAAGTTTCTGACAAAAGTTCTGGATTTTAAGTAAAACACCTAATTTAAGGTTTATTAATATTATAAGTATTTTGGTTAAATAGGTATAAAACGTATTTAAATATGAACAAAATTTTGTAACAAAGCAATAATTAACACAATATTAGTCGCAATCTTTCAAAACTATGTTTGTTAACTCCATTTTGAATGTTTCAGTAGAAACGATTTTTCTGTTTTGTTCAACGACGTGAAGTAAAAATTGCTTTTCTTTCTCATTCTTAGTGAGTATCGTGTTGTAATCTTCAAATAGTTTAACACCTCTCTCCACCGTATCATTAACAACATGCAAATTTTTGGCTCAGCTTTTGCCTTGATGGTAATTAAAATTGTTATTCCAAGTCTTAGTAGGTAATTACAAGAAAGAGTGCTTGATATCAAGAACTAAGAGCGTTTTCAACGTTATTTGTGTTGCAAAAGCTTCTAATGTAACCTCTGAGGCAAGCTTAGCAGAATCACCTCGTACTGAACGATTACCGCCATCAGAATTTATTTTTTGAACAATGGCCTATTTCTCAGCATCAGACAGCTTCTCAGAAAACAAGGTAAATGAGACTAGTTCATCTGACAAATACCATAAGTGACGCTCTAAGACACCCCTAGCTGCTATACTGATTTCGGAATCAATTACTTCGTACAATTTTAAGCTATTCCAAAGTATTAAGTAATTTACTGGTGCATCTGCTGCCAAAGATGCTTCGATTCAAACTTTGGTGTAGATGATAACTAACAAATCGAACAATTTGTTTTTCTTCTCTCTTGATTAGTTTAAATATTATTACGATCAAGCGCACTGGTAACGTATTGTGTAAATATGTCACTTGTAGACAGCTCAACGCACTACAAACTCATCTTTGGACTTATCCTCTAATATGCTAGCATTACCTGTTGAATTAAAATAATTAATTTATTAGTTCCTGGCTTTGCAGCCCTTATTAGATCCAGGGTGGCAGGAATTAGGGAAAGGATAACCAGCTCTGGAAACATCCTCGTCACGGAAGCCCGCCTTAGTCCATCATCCAGTATTGGCACACTGGAGAAAAATACTGGCTCCTTATGTGCTCACAGAATCCTGAAAGCATAATATTATTATTTCTTTGTTTTCCTTCTACTACTATTAGCTTATTATCTTTTTTTGTTTCGTGTACATTCATATCCACCTTCTTTTTCTTTTTTTTTCCTTTCAAATACTTTGTACATGTATGTGTATATTATACCCTTATGGAATGTGTGGGATTGCACTCTCCTCCCCACATACTGGAATAAAAACTTATTTATTTATTTATTTATTACTAGAAGTGCTACTGAAGTTGCACTCAAGTTCTAACTCTTGTCTCGACACCACCGAAGATGAAGCATTACTTTCAGCAGCAATTTCTTTCAATTCTTCAGATCTTTGTTTCCGTTTTAGAGAACTTTCTTTGACCTTTTCTAGTTTCTTGTCGACTGAGGTCATAATCATCTTACGTTCTCATCCTTGATCGATGAGAAACGCTCTGTCTTCCGCAATTTTTATCAAATTCAAAGCGCTTGCATGGGCAATATCAAAAAGTTTGCCTAGTTCTTTTTTAAACAAATACTCTCCTTTTCTTTGTGCTTCAGAATTTCTTCCTCTATTTTAATTCAACAGCAGTTCTTAAGAAACCCAGTTTTTCAATGCAGTGATTTTGTTGTCTGGTCGGAATACTAGATTTACTCCATATATTTATATGTTCTTGAATAAGTGTATGCGCGGAATCTTTCACATTTTTGGAATCATTTGATATGTTGTGATAACGGAGTAAGACTTGCCGAAGAGTAGGATGTTGGTTAAGCCTCATCAATGGCTCAATATCTCAAACCCCAAGTAGAAAAATTTCGTATTTTTTTCGAGTAGATGAACACATTTTAATACACTGATTCACTTCACAGTCTACTAAATAAGTATCAAATACTGTTCAAATTTGTCTTTAAAACTCTTCAGTAGTTTATTTTAATATTTATTTAATAGTTTAACACACGAAACTGGCCTGTAGCAAAAAGTAAAAATTAAGCATTTTACACAAAAAATTCAAAAACAACACTCGATTGAGCACCCCTTTCTACTTGAGCTATCTCGTTGAACTTTTACTATGTTATTTCTATGAATACGTGTAACAAATTCACGGGGTGGCCAAATGAAAAATAAAAAAAAAAATTTTTGGACCACCTTAAGCTTACATAAATTAGGTTTTTTAAACTGCATACGGAATATTACGTTATTCCAATATGCTATACATAATTGCAAATCCAACATCTGCCAGTGCTGTAGATATTCGTCAATACTTTGGTTCTCATAGATATTAGTCAGCAGTTTGAGCTGTAGATATTCGTCAACACTTTGGTTCTCATAGATATTAGTTCGATTTTTTCAGTTTTTGGAATTCCTGTAGATATTAGTAGACGCCTCCTTTTCATCTTAGCCGTTTCTTTCAATTTTTATTTATCCATTATGTTGGTAGTGGTCCCATCCTCGTCGCCAAATTATATATTTGCGGTTGATTTACGACAAGAAAGACTTACTTATTATTTTGACGGCCGGCGTAAGGTCTAGGGTTAAGGCTCTTTACTCGCAATCTGAAGGTCGCGGGATCGAATCCCAGCGTGGGCAAATAAATTTTATTTGATTAATTTGTGTAATTTCACAATTGATTAATTAAAAAAAATATAGATTGTATATGTGCGGCACTTTCCAGAGTGGATGATACTCTCAGTGTCGCCCTGGTGTAAGACCACAATTCAGAAGTGAAACGTTGCTTGAAATGGCTTTAGCCATGTTTGGTGACCTGATCTGGATATTCAGAAACTTCCCCACCTTCCTCTTCCCCATCTCCTTCTCCTCCCCACTACCTTCAGCCTCACAACATACCCCAATTGGGTATGCCATAGTCAGGGCTGGGCAGTATTTGAAATACTTGTAATTGAAATACGTATTTGAAATACAAATACGTATTTTGTATTTGTATTTCAATTACTTCCTAAAAATGTATTTTGTAATTGGTATTTCAATTACCTGCTGCTGAGGTATTTTGTAATTTGTATTTCAAATACTTATGGCTTCAAAATACATTTTCAAATACATTTAACAATCTTAATAACGATAATGTAAAATAAACTGACATAGATAATACATAGAGTAAAAACGCTAGAATCCTGTACTATTGTCCTGTGCTATAGCACTCTTACTAATGATTATTTGTAGTCCTCTTATCATTGCTTCATACTGTACTGTACATTTTTTTATGTCATGCTAGTTATTATTATTGTCCTGTGCTATAATAGCACCATTATTGTAAATTTTGTATCATATTATATTATACTTGTCATTGCTTTGTATTGTACATTTTTGTATCATAGTATTAGATAGAGCACTATAGGAATAATTTGACTGAATACTAGATTATTTTTAAGTTAATTACTGTAGAGCGCACTTGAAATGAAATAACACAAAACTGCGCTATACAAATGTCTTTTATGTATATAAAAACGAATCCTTGTTTCCCTTGGTTACGCCATAACTTCAGAACGACTTTATCTATTTTCTTCATTTTTCTTATACTTTGTAGGAGGTTCTTACGGAAAGATAAATAAAGAAAATTTCGCAGAATATTGGATACTTTCAGAAAACTTAACGACTATTTTAACTTCGCACGTTTGACAGTTCGCGCATATGATGAAATTGAATTTAGCAGGCAGCTGTTTCTTTTTTAACAAAAGAATTATCTATGGATATTTCAAAATATAGATTTATTAAATAGGTATCTATGTTTGGTACCAGATTTGATTGATTGAAAAATTAATATTTGTAATATGTAAAAAATTAAAATTTGAATAAAAAAATTGTAATAGCTGGCACGCGAGTTGTTTGAAAACTGAATGTACTGGGAATGAATATATGAAACGCGGGAGGGGGTTTGGCAGGACGGGGGAGCGGAAGAGGGTAGAGGGTAGGCGGGGAAGGTGGAAGGGGAACGCGGGAGGGGATGGGAACGCGGGAGGGGAAGGGTATGCGGGAGGGGAACGGGGACGCACGGGAAAAGACATGCAGAGAGAAAATTTTTATTTCTTTGAATATGGCATTGCAACGCATGCCGGGAACCAGCTAGTGTTATTATAATAATAATTATTATTATCTAATACCTAAGTCCTATACCACAAAACTTTATAAGTGGAGCGGAGACGAGATGTGTCTTCTGAGCAATATGATTGGTCAATTTTTGCACGTTTCTGTTTCACTCTGCTCAGCTTTGCTTCTTTGGAAACGCACCCATATGGCCGTTATACAGGACATATTTTTTTCAGCCCGATTCCAATTAGACACAAAAGTCAACATTTTTCACTCTACGCGATCGCTATTTTCATATCTACGATTTCAGTTGGCATCACAGCAAACAGCATGGTTCATATGTTGTTTGCAGTGATGACAATATGTTGTTTGCAATGATGAAAAAAGATGTCGTGTATAACGGCCATTAGATAAGGGTACTTACGACCATTTATTGAAACCAAAAGTTCTACCCAAACCAAATGTATTTTGTATTTTGTAATTTGTATTTTGTATTTCAAATTAAAAAATGGTTAAAATACTGTATTTTGTATTTTGTATTTCAAATACACGACTTGAAAGTATTTTGTATTTCGTATTTTAAATACATGAGACAAAGTATTTTGTAATTTGTATTTCAATTACAACAAAGCATGTATTTTGCCCAGCCCTGGCCATAGTCTCACTGGCTCCGGCAGACGGGGGCAGCTGGGACTTTTGTGAGGTATTCACATAAAAAAAAAACAACTTATTAGACGTATATTGAGACTTCGTATAGGTTTAACAGGACGCGATAGACTTATATACCTGCATGTACAGCTGGCGTTTTGACCACTATCAACCTTACGGATACATAACATCAATGAACACAATTCTCATTTAAAAAAAGTAACTAATTTAGAAAATAATCTAAGTGTTTTTATTTACTTTTTATTTATTTATTTTAATTTTTTTTTAACAAAACTCTCTTCTTATAACTTTCGAAGGTTATTCCCATCAAATTGAATATTCATTTAGACCTTTATAAAAAGTCAATAGTTCCATATAAATAAAATCGGATATATTTATCCGTGACGCTATCCAGGTTACAAACCAATTCTTAGAATTATTGTTTCCAATAAAAAGGGTAGTTGCCTATGATATGGAAAATAAATTAGTTGAAGATAATATTTATAATCTAAAATGGGCGCAATGGCGGAATTGGTAAACACACGTCCCAGATAGACGAGAGGTTCTGGGTTCGAGTCCCAGTTGCGACCATTATCTTTTTCTGTTTTTCTGTGACTTGTTCTCTTTCATATTTTCGCACCAGATTTAAATGTCCGGGTTAAATTTTCCCCACAGGAAAAACTAAACCCTTTCACACACTTCCCCAAATGATCATCTAGTCAACCCACGCTATGCAATTGCACTATATAAGTATTATAAATACAAAATAATACAAGAACAACATGTCAACCTACTAGAGACCAAATGGGAATATAATTCACCGACTCCAGATATTTTCATATCAGAGGGTTCGGCTCTGTGGCATTTCTAATTGAATCTATAAATCCTACTGATCCCTCAATATAAATATTTAAAAAATCTTTTGTAATCCTAGATGTATTTAAAATTACTGATTTTTGCATTTTTATATACAAATTCTTTGATAAATCTAATATGCTTAAATTTTTAATCAGATTCCTAGGTGTAATATTTTTATAGTCCGAGAATGCCAAATTCTTTTAATCTCATTTCCTAAATCTGTGTATTTTCTCATTTTTTCAGAAACAGTTTTTTGAATATTACAGGAATTTGGAATAGCTACATCAATGATATAAGTTATTTTTTTAATTTTGTCATGTAAAACTATATCAGGTCTATTATGACTAATTGTTCTGTCTGTTTTATCATAATATATTTTATAAAATTCATTTTCTATAAATGAATTTGGTTCGTATTCATAATATGGTACTACATTACGGCAATTAGATTATTAGTATTGTCTTCTTCTTCAATGTTTTTATTTAGTTTTTTGGAATAATAGTAATCGGTTTTATTTCAAAACATTTATCTTTGTATAAGTCCTCGGGGGCTTGAAGTGCAAAGCAAGTATTTGGGTATTAAGGAAAGCTTTCATATTACTAGATCGTGACAAGGAACTTAGATTTAGAAGATGACTCTCCATTGTTGCCATCTTCAGGATTAAATTGTCTCTAGAACTTTTGACTTCTCGGGCCAGTGCTCCGCAGTTTGCTAAGTGATAAGCCTCGTGAGTTGTTGTTCATGTAGCTTCCAACATAATGAGATGTGGCGTGCTTGCAGTCCATACAGGATGAAAAGCTGTGCTCAATGATGTAATACTTAGGGAACGTACCCATACTACGTGACCCGTTCGGGGGTGGAGGGGGGTCTTCAAAATACCACGCTTGGTCACAATGAGGAATGGGGGGGCTTAGGTTTTTATCAGGTAGTCAATCTAGAAATTTTGAGTTTTTTCGAGCTACTTTCAAATATGGTATTGTATAGTATTTGCCGCTTTTTAAACTCGCAGGTGGTAACACCGACGTACATACGCCGAGACGTCAGATGATTGAAAACTGATAGTTTGTAGTGCAGTGTAGTTGTCATTACAATTATGTCGTAGTACGATCGGCTATGTCAAAAGGATTCCCTGTCTAAATACAAAATATAAGCCAAATAATTTTTTAAAAACTTTTTGTTAGCAAGAAATGATTCAAAACCATATTTGAGGGGTATAGAATCAAAGGCAGCATTCTCCAAAAAGCGTTATTTTGAGAAAACCAAAAAAAAGTTTCATTTCAACAATTCTCACGTATTTATAAGTTTATAATTTTATTCAAAAGGGGAAACTGCTTATCTATTATAATTTCCAAAGTAGAATTTGTTTATTGTATTGATTGATTAGTTATAACGGATTTAATTTTGGAGATTGCTGCATTTGATAATCACCTAAGGAGAATGCTGCTTTTGTTTCTCACACGTGTGGAGAAAGCTGACTTTGATACTGACAAATAAATATGACGTCACAATAATGGACCGACCAAATCACAGGGAAGTTCGTGATTATTATTATGATTTTAATTTTAGTATAATTAAAATAAAAATAGGTTTTGTAATGTACTCATACAGTATTGAATTTGGGAGGTGTGTATGGGTACCGCCACCCCGGGAACCATTTACTGGATAAACAATATCTACCTCTGCCATAGATATGACTTTAGATATTCACAGCCAAAAGTATTTTCGTTATTTGTTATTGGGGTGTTATGCCGTGTAGTGCTACCTCCTTCTTTAGCCAAAGTTTCGGACACTGCAACGCTGTCCCAAACATTTGCTTTGGCACTTTGGCTAAAGAAGGAGGTAGCGCAACACGGCATAACACCCCAAAAACAAATAACGAAAACCTCTGTTCAAGTGGTTCGCTACGTTTAGTGACTTAGCTGGGATGCCCGGGTTTATGGAGTGAGGTTTGTCCGGGTCTTGGCGGCGGATGCGTCTGCCCACCTGCTGGATTGCAGGCCGGATCGGGAGAGAATAGTTGTGGGAGTCCCTTTGACTTCTCCAGCTGTGATCTCTCGAAACATCGCAGTGGGAGGGATAGATTTATACATCCGTCACTTCTGGACACACTGACCCCCAGATTCCTACCCACCCGTAATACCCTTTTCCTTCCCAGAACCTTCTCGCCTTCTTTTCCTAAAAAGACCCTTCACACAGTATCCCCAAAGATGACAAAGGCCCTGAGTGGAATTATTTTCCTCAGGGCCTCCTGTGTGGAGCTAATGTAAAAAAATACAAGTGTGCAGTTCGCACGCGGTACAAATGAAACCTGCAGAAAACTAAAGTAGACAAGAGTGGGGACAAGCACTGCACAAAGAGGAGATCAATTATTATCTTATTCTTTCGCAGCCTTAATCCTATAGATGTATGCGTTTGTCTATTTTTAGTGTCGCTTTTTTGTTTCATCGAGTTTCAAATCACAACGGTGTTAAAGAAGCTTTCACTTCAAAAAATAATAATATTAACAGAGAAAATTAAAAAAAAAAGAAGAAAAATAATGAAGGTTAATTATTTTGATCAAAATTGGCTTGAAACTCGCAAATTTTTCAACACTAAACATGTAATTCGGAATGTTTATGTGCAAGGCTATGAATCCTAGATTTAATTATAAAAGTAAAACATGTCTATGCATATTAATTTAATTTATGAATTTTAATTAACAACTAAAAAAATCTTTGGCCACTCCACGCCTCTGAAATAAACGATATTTTATGACAGCTCATCTTAGAATTTTGACTACTTTTGCTTTCCATTTTTCTGGATTCCTTGACTTCTTCCTTGCGTTTTTCTTGGGCACGGATGAAGGGTGAGAGTCCATAATCACACTGGCATCTCGTTTTTATTTCTAAATTCATTCCGAACTATTTAAAACAGTAAAATTAGAGCGACAGATTCAACACACGACTATACAATTTCGTATGGGCGGCCATGTTGTCGCGTGATCAAATGGAGGCTTACCATTGGTCAAATTGGAGATTGCTGGTTTTGTTTCTTAAGTGCGTTGGAGATTGCTGCCTTTGATACTAATGCAGTTTTTAAAATGGATTTTTAAAGCATAAAAAGTTGGTTTTAATGCCAAATAACTGCTTTTCTGGGTAAAAGAGTGAATCATTAACAAATTTGCATCATTAGTCCATTTTTGAAAAAAAGTGGAGAATGCTGCATTTGATTCTACACACCTCATTTATGAATTACTACGTGAAAACTGTAGGGGGAGGAGGGGGGGTGGGGGTCTTGGAATATACTACACGTGGTCACCGAGGGGGGAGGGTTTTTGAAAATTGCAGAAAGAGGGTCACGTAGTATGAGTTTGTTCCCTTATCTGTATATGATGTAAAGTGTTTTTTTTTCAAAAAATCATTTCTCCCGTGACTGTGGACCTATAATTATGTTTTTGAATTGAAACTTCTTTAGCACCATTATGATTTGAAACTCGATGAAACGGAAACGACACTAAAAAGAGACAAACACATACATCTATAGAATTGAAATAAAAGCACTTTCTTCCACTTATTTATTTTCACCAGCACCGGTTTCATTTTCAGACTGGTAGTTGAAATTCTCATGCTACGGTATTTATACAAACTTAGGCAGGGGTACACACCATTGTCTCTATGGTTCCATGACAGTCGATCCGGCGACATTTGGTCCGGCGACAGTTGATCCGGCGTCATTTGATCCGGCCGACATTTGATCCGGCCGACATTTGATCCGGCGGACAGTTGATCCGGCGGACATTTGATCCGGCAACAAATGATCCGGCCTGATCCTTTAGAAGATTTTTTCTTCAAGTAAGTATGTAAAGAGGATATACGGCCGTACAACCAAAGTCGATGTACTTATATCTGAAGGCATCTTGAGTGAAAATCCGCTGTAAAAATATTTTTACTAACAATAATTTCGACTCTCCGAAGAAGCATGCGGCAATACAAAATACGACATACTTATACGTGCAGTCAGTTTAACAAAAAAAACCGTAAAAGATTCCTACTTGCGCATAACTTTTTTTATCTGAAAATTACACTAGGGTCCCAACTGCTCTCAACCGTCTTGAGCCAGTGAGTGCCAATGGCATCCCCAATTTTGGTATGGTGTGATACTGAGGGTAGTGGGGAGGGGAAGGAGATGTGGAAAACGTACCTGGCTATTCAGATCTAGTCACGTCATTTCAAGTAATCCGATTAAACATACATACACTGTACACCAGCGAACAAATTACAAAAATCATATGATCTAAATTTTTTTTTGTACATATATATATTTTTTAGGGCTTTTATCAAAACACAAGAGTCACAACTGCTCCCAACCGTCTGGAGCCAGTGAGATTATGGCATTCGTAATTTTGATATGTTGTGAGGCTGAAGATAGTGGGGAGGAGAAGGATATGTGAAAAAATTTCCTGGCTATTCAGATCTAGTCACCAAACACGCCTAGAGCCATTTCAAGTAACGTTTCAATTCTGAATGAATACTGACGAATAGCAAAATACGACATTCTTATATGTGCAACATCTACTTAAGATTTAGGAGGCGGATATGTTTACCGTCGCCCCGGGAACCATTTATTGGATAACCAACATTCCTGCCATAGGTAATCCCAAGTGGTTCGCTACGTTTAGTGAATTATAAGGGTTGCCCGGGTTCTTGAAGTGATGTTTGTCCAGGTCTTGGTGGCGAATGCTTTTCCTCATCTACTGCGTGGCGGTCCGGATCGGGAGAGGCTGCTTGAGGCAGACATAATCGAGATCTCTCTAGCCGGACTCTCTCGACCCATCACCTTGCACTGGAGTGGGGGAGGTGGATTCATACGTCTCTCACTTCTGGACACATTGAGCCTAAGATTCCTACCCACCCCTAATAAATTTTTCTTTCTCGGAACTTCCTCTCCTTCCTTTTATTAAAAAGACCCTCCACACAGCGTCCCCAAAGATGACACAGACCCTGAGTGATTTTTTTTCCTCAGGGCCTCATGCGTGGAGCTCATCAAATTAGGAATGAATATCAAAATTAGGAATGCCATAGTCTCACTGGCTCTAGACGGTTGGGAGCAGTTGTGACTCTTGTGTTTTGATAGAAGTTCTAAAAAATAAAAATAAAATATGAAAAAATTAAAATCATGTGATTTTTGTTCGCTGGTGTACAGTACATGTAGGTTTAGTCGGATTACTTGAAATGACGTGACTAGATCTGAATAGCCAGGTACGTTTTCCACATTTCCTTCCCCTCCCCACTACCCGGTGCCCGAGTTCATGGGGTGAGGTTTGTCTAGGTCTTGGAGGCGGATGACCAAGACACACTGAACCCCAGATTCCTACTCACCCCTTAAACCCTTTTCCTTCCCAAAACTCTCCTCTCCTTCCTTTCCTTATAAAAAACCCTCCACACAGCATCCCCAGAGATGACGTAGGCTCTGAGGGAAATTATTTTCCTCAGGGCCTCCTGTATGGAGCTCATGTAAAATAAAAAAAACTACCCTCAGTATCACACCATACCAAGTGTAATTTTCAGATCAAAAAGTTATGCGCAAGTAGGAATCTTTTACGGTTTTTTTTTTGTCAAACTGACTGCACATATAAGTATGTATGTATCGTATTTTGTATTGCCGCATGCTTCTTCGGAGAGTCGAAATTATTGTTAGTAAAAATATTTTTTCAGCGGATTTTCACTCAAGATGCCTTCAGATATAAGTACATCGACTTTGGTTGTACTGCCGTATATCCTCTTTACATACTTACTTGAAGAAAAAATCTTCTAAAGGATCAGGCCGGATCAATTGTCGCCGGATCAAATGTCCGCCGGATCAACTGTCCGCCGGATCAAATGTCGGCCGGATCAAATGTCGGCCGGATCAAATGTCGCCGGACCAACTGTCGCTGGACCAAATGTCGCCGGATCAAATGTCGGGTCACCGTCTCTATATAATGAATGTTTCTATTTTGATACAGGTATTATTAATAGCGGTCAAAATAAATATTTTTAAAATGTTTTTTTAACATTAGCTACACACAGGAGGCCAAGATGAAAATGAGTCCCCTCAGGGCTTATGTCATTTCTGGGGATGCTGTGTGGAAGGTCTTTTTAGGAAAGGAAGGAGATGAAATTCTATGAAGGAAAAGGGTGTGAGGGGTGGGTAGGAATTCTGGGGGTCAGTATGTCCAGGAATGACGGACGTATGAATCCATCCCTCCTACGGCAGTGCAAGGTGATGCTCCGATAGAGAAGTCAAAGGGACTCCCTCAACCATTCTCTCCCGACCCGGCCTGTCATGCATCTGGTGGGCAGACGCATCCGTCGCCACCGGACAAACCTCGCCCCATGAAGCCGGGCACTCCTGCAAGTCACCAAACGTAGCGAACCACTTTAGGTGACCTAAGGCAGAGGTGATGGTCATCCAATAAATGGTTCCGGGGCGGCGGTACCCATACCCGCCTCCCAAAGTGGTCTACAAATAATGTACCTACCTTATCTCGATGGCAATTTATTTCGCAATGATGTGTATTCATAGGATAGGATCTTAAGCGTTTTTCAAGAATGTCTAAATTGATACGTGTGAGAATTTACCCTTGAGAATTTTCAGCAAATTCCATCAACTCAAAAACAAGTTCGATTGTGATCTTATATTGAATTCTCCCAAACAGCAAGGAGTGGAAGGCTGAGTTTAAGTTAAATGGAAACTAAAGTTGGTTTAGTTTGTTTGCCGAAGTAAAGTGTCTCCTTAGACAAATACTTTGTAGTAATTAGACACTTTATATACCTCTTGAGAAGGCTTCCTTATTGTCTTAAAGGTAAATACTGTGACGCGCCTCCGATAAGGACTTATAAACAGAATAATAATATTACTTGAAATGAGATTATAAATTACAATGAAGATGGGATGGGACTATCTTGAAATATATTTTAATGTGTTTCGATTTTTCCGGAAAAGAATGGAAACCTAAAAACTGTCATGGCAAAGAAAAATAGATTAATACATTATAACACACTACATATTTTTCTGATGTTTTTAAACAAGTTGTAACTAAACTCTTAGGCAGAATTTCATACCTCGTTCCTGCTCGTTCCATTATTTTCTCAATGAAAAACATAAAATTCTTTATTGAAAACGTAGAACAAACAATACGACTTATTCAATATGATCACAAGTCTTATTTTTTACAAAAACGTGTACATTTCAAAGGTAGCTTGCTCTTGACAGAAATTACATTGTTGTGTTAAACCGATAATTTTGGAAAAGAAAAATCCCTTCAAATTTTATGAGGCCAGAAGATATATATTTAGGCCTTTGGTTGTTTTTGGTTCAGAACTAAAATCATAATAATAAAAACATCGGTTTTGTAGATAAAGGTTCTGGTAAGGGAGCAAGATAAATTGCCCATTATTTCATTGTCTTAGCCGTCAATAGACTTGCAAAGCAAGGTGTTGGTCATCAATATAGTCGTATCCTGTTAAGATTGTTGTAATGTACAAGACAAATTCACAACGAAAAACCATTTCCAAGAATAATTCCACCAAATTTGAAAAAGCAATAATTCCACCAAATTTAATAAAGAAATTGTTTCTCCCTGCGTGTCTTTCCCATTCGTCCCGTTCCCCTTCCGCCTCCTCTTCCTCTCCCGCGTCCCCTTCCCCTCTCACGTTCCCACTCCACGTCCTCCAACTTCCCTTTCCCCTCCCCCTTCCCCCCGTCCGCGAACCACTCTCCCAAGTTCCCCTTCCCCTCACAGGTTCCCCTCCCCCTTCCCCCTCCCGCATTCCATACATTCAGTACCGTTACATTCAGTTTTCAAACAGCTCACGTGCCATCTATTGCAATTATTTTATACAAATTTCATAATGCCAGAGCTCATCAGTATTTTTATACAAACCTTGTCCTGACAATAACGAACACAAAAAAAATATATCCAATTTGGGGCAGTCGTTCGGAAGTTATGCCCGTACATCCATTTCGGCGATTCTAATCTCGTTCGAAATTCTGACGGATTTAGTAGCGAGTAGGTGCGTAGGTACTCGTATTTTGTCCGGCAATATCAGTACCGAGCGAGGTTACTGTCAAGATTGATAATCCTGCCACCGTCAATCTTGCGCAATTTCGACCCACGAAACGGAAATCTTGCCGGAAGTGATAGTACCATACCGGCAAGAAATAGTCAATTGTAAAAATTTGCTTTTCTTTTATATCTGCAGGCATAAAATACTCTTATATCTGCATGAAGGTTGCGCGTACTTTACGCCAACCAAGCCAAATGAATAGAACATTATTTTTTAAGCAATAACCGAATCGTAATGAATAAAAAACTAATCAAGCTCAGTTAAAAAAGCCAAACTGAAATGCAAAAACTTATCTACGTTTAATGGATGGTGATCTTATTTTAGTAACCAGTAAAAATCCCTAATAGCCGATATTCAAACCATAAATTCTGAAATAAACTAATTGAGAAGAAAAATCAATGTGCCGTTAGAGCTCATTTTGGAAAACCGGGTACGTAGTTACGTATCTTAAATATATACTCGTACAAAGGCATGCATAAAAATCCTGAAATGTCACTACCTACCTATACCTAAACAGAAAAGTTCATGCGTAACGACGAAAATTATTTATAATTGGGTATCCTTGAAGCGAATTTGAAAATGGTCCAGCTCATCAGCGCTACGTTGTCGGTCGACTGACAGTAAGCATGGCACTGTTTCCAGGCGTAATGGCGTTGGTGCTTTTATAACGTTCTTGATATGATTGTTCACACGAACGCTTAAAAATTACTCTTGTTTAGTTTCTCGCTTCAGTAAGGCGTGGAAATGGTTTCTGCAAAATTAATAGCAATAGCGATTTGTGTTGCTTGAAGACGAAAAAGAAAACAAAAGGCATTCTGGGTTCATCCTCTGAATGAACTGAGATACTTAAAAGAGCAGTTTGTGACATTGTACGAAGAATTGAGACAATACCCCGATAAATTTTTTAGTTATTTTCGTATGTCTATTACAACATTTGACGAACTATTGATGATAGTGGGGCCTCGAATAACACTTCAAGATACCAACATGCGTTTGGCGATACCACCTATACAGCGACTAGCTGTTACACTGAGGTAAATAAAACAAAAATTACAAAGTTACAAAACAATTTACATTTATTAAAAACTTAGGTATTAAATTTAACAATCATCTGGAGATAAGTAAAATTCTTCTGGTGACTTATATTGGTCAATGGGCTCTGAACAGTTATTGAACTTGATTCGTCAGTGTTGGATGGATATGGGCAAATATTTGGGTTGAAAGTGGTAAAAAAGCTTTGTGCGGAGTGTGGCCTAGAACTTGGTGCAGTTGAATTAGCGGGGCGATATCGACGTTTCTCTAGAATCCTAATTACTTTAGATTTAGATGGAAGTACAGGATTAACGGATAAATATTGATGCACCGGCGTTGTTTTACCGCTCGTGTGAATAATATTACGAAGTTTCATATGATCTATTCCCTTTAACGCCCAACGCCCAGCGCTCAAAATGCAACACTGTTCGATAAAAAGCGTCGCGTTTGAAAAGCGCTGACGTATGAACATATACTTGGAAATGCATTTAAACGCTTTTTTAACGGACGTTAAAAAAGCTCCCGTGAGAATGAGGCCTTAGGCCTTTCTGTCTGAGGTGTTCGAATCTCCGTCGCATTTGGCGTCGTAACCAATCGTAATAAGTTATGCTGTTTCTTGACGGTATGGAAAGTATAAAAACACTTTTACATGTGGGTGGAAATCATTTAAAGCGTACATTCGTCCAAAGTAACTAAATCCATGTACGAATGTACAATAATTGAAGACTTCGTAGTAGTTTATGATGGTCATTTTTTATGACAAGAAATTACTTTGGAAGTTGAGTTTAATACCAAATGAAGTTTTGGACAAGACCGAGGAATTGCTGTAGTATAATTTAAGGTTTATTGTGTGATATAACTGGCTATTATTTAAGCAGTAATGTATCAGCGTACCCTAATCTCGCCCGTAAGGGTGGCTGGGCGGCACTGGGCGGTATGGGCGGAATGGGCGGCGTTGGGCGGGCTGGTGTGAGGGCGGCTAAGAGCATCCCTGTATCCAGTAGTAATTTGCAAGTTGAAACATGGAGGTGGATTTATCGCGCATAGCAAAGCTCCCCAGGGCATTTGAGATTGTGCTCACCGAACTATAAATCAAGGATCACTTACCTTCTTACACATGTGTTTTACTTGTTAACACCTTCGCTGCCACGTGCGGGATCCACTTCCGTCACACGTGGCTGGATTAATTATTTGATTGTCATATGTCATAGTATGATCTGTCTTGGTGACTTTAACAGTTTCGGCATCATATCAATGTAGATACAGTATGCTTAAGATTATTGAAGAATTGTGATGATTCAATTTTATTAGAACAACTCTCTTTTTATAACTTTTGAAGATTATTCTCATCAATGTACTTTTCTTCGACGAAGAAATATATAGCATTTTCCAAATATACAGCATTAGTATAATTAGACTAGCTTCCCACTTAGACCCGAGATTATTTTTCTACTAACTGGCTAAATTAAAACTGTTATTGAATGATCCTTAACATATTATCATTGTATATATTTACTTTTTTAAATTACAATAAAAAAGAACTACTGTGACTATAATAATGTAAACAAAAATAATATTGTTAATTCTAAAATTTTAAAAATATGAGATTAACAATTATGACGGTTTCTTGGTGGCAATGGCTGAATTGGTAAAAGCGTACGTCCCGGTTAGACGAGAGGATCTGGGTTCGAGTCCCAGTTCCGAACATTATCTTTTTCTATTTTTCTGTTTCTTGTTCTCTTTCATTTTTTTTTTAGTTTATTAGTGTGATCTTCTTCTTCAATGATATCTATATTAAATATATGATGATTTTTAACAATATAATTTAGAGCTTTTATTTTTAGTTGGCGTTATCGAAATATGTTGAAAAATGGAGAGAATCCTTTGTTTAGTAATGATTGGTCCCCTTTTTGTTTTAAAATATGTTTGGTTACGTATTAATTTAATTAAATATGTTTAACATTACGTGCATGCATTCACGTGAAAAAATATAATTTTAGAATATATTGTTTCTTCATTGAGTACGTTTGGTACTACGTTTAATTAAAACTAACTCTATAATTTTTGTAATAATTATCACATATCATCATGTCACAATTATAAAAGAAAGTTGACTGCCCGATCTTAGTAACTAAGGTGTTAAGTTCAGCAGGCCCCTAGCGGTCGGCTCCTAAAGCACAAAACTCTAATGCTTCTCTATAATGTGCTGCCAGAAGGTTTATACACAATTAAATACACCATTTTAACACTATAAAGTTAGTGATGCCGGCCCTCATTAAAACAGAAGAGGACATTAAAGTTTTAAAGTATTAAATGCTCCCATTTGGAAAAAGGAGTCATATTCAAGCACACTTAATGATTATCCTCGCATTAAACCGTAAATTATGAGATTTGGGGCTTAAGACTCGGAAAGATCGTCAAATTAAAAGTCACTATTAAATTTAATGCGCAAATAGGTAAAATAACCACAATGCTTCTGTTACAAATAGTACCAACTACAAAAATCATCCCTTAATTTATTTATTTTTTAATTGTTATGGTCATACATTCCTGTCCACATAACTAAAGTTTTTTCTCTTGTTTTCATTTTTACCTTGCATAAAATACATATTTTTAATATTAATAGAATGAAATCAAAACTCCAAAATCGATCTCCGGTGATAACGAACATTTGGAAATTTAATATTTTGGTTTTCCTGATTCTCTAAAAATACATTTTTCAAACATTGTCGTTTTTAGATGTGACACAAAATTAAACTGGCTGTTGGTACGTACCCATATTTTGTACTGCCATATTACGTAAAAGAAAAATTAATCTCTCGCTATACATCCTGTGGAAGTATTTGAAGCGAAAATATAAATTTTGGCTTGGAACGTAGGAATAGCTGGAATAAAGCCTTTATTACATTATATCAAGACGGGAAAAAATACTTGATATATCAAAACGTTAAATTTTGTACCCTAAAACAAATTTAGTAGAATCGTTTTTTTACGATGTTGCTAAAACTTTCAGGCGACAAATTTTGCTCGTCATTCTCCTTGGTTTCTACGTACCTGACGTGTATCGTACCTTCACATCTTCGTACTTTATCACTTATCTATTTAGGGTTCATCAGACCTGCACTTCCACGTGGGAAACTTATTACAAACTCTTGTAATATTCATCCCAATCTAGCTTCATTCCGCTTGGAAGATTGTTGTCTTCATTGCCCGTAAACTAGTGTGGCGCCAGCAGGGGTTGTTTTTATAAAGGAGTTCCAATAAACAAAGGTTTTATGTACTTTTATCTAACTTGTAGAATCGAAGTATAATTCATTATCTGTAAATGTGCGAGATGGCTGGGAAGTGTATTTGAAGAAAGGTTACTGAAAGAATTCTTCAGCTACTTCGGAACGTATAAGAAACTTCATGACAGAACTCAATAAATAGGTGTGGTCATGCATAATTTTTGGCATCGGATTAGGCAGATGAAAATCAATATTAACTTATTTGTCACTCACAATACGTGGTAAGAGCTTTCGATTCGAAAAAGAGAGAGCACTGCTAAACTGAAGAAATTTAATAGAGATTCATGTTCATCTTCAGAGGGAGTTCGTTGAATTTTTTTCATTTTCATTTATCACAAAAAACCTTTCTATTATCTTTCCAATACAATTTTTAAAATAAGTCAAATTGATCGGTTGGGAGTTTTAAAAAAATAATTTTAATTCGAATTTAATGTTTATATCGCTGAGATTCATTGATTTTTGTTGGACGTTGGCCAAAAAATTCTTCTTTACGAAACTTGCAACTTAGCTTTCAACCAAACTTTCGCATGCACTTTGACATTGGATTACTCTTGTCGAGGTATCTATTGAAAAACTAACCCGCATAGATTGCGCGAATCTTAAACCGAGATTATGAATTTAGACAAAGAAGATATTTTTGGGAGATTGCTACTGCAAACTTTCAGATTTATGGTAGAAATTCTCAAGTTTTACAATCCGGATTATGAATACGAAATAATAATGAGTCTGCCAATTTTACGGGAGCATTTCAGGAGATAATACCCGAGAATGGGAAATGGGACTATAGGAAGCGAAGAAGCCTTAAATTAAAGCACCGTGACTCCAAATTGCCGGAGATACGAGCATGGGCTCAAGAATTAACTAAACTCCATGATATAGAGCTATCTAGGTGAGCTCTGCGCCGTTATCAACCAAACGAATGTGAACTCAATGATCTCGTCTACCCACACCGGAGTCTGTATTCACAAGCGAAACAAAATATACCGGAATTTTTAGTCTTCTCACTTACTCTTACTTTGGTACTGTATTAGTGGTTATTCGGCGATTGAGGTATTCAATGATTCTCCAGAAATGTCCCTTTATTGACTGATTTTTTAAGGTGTTAGAGTAAATATCACTTGCACCCTTGAGGTGATTTTTCACAAAAACGGCGTATACAAGTCATCCAAATATTTGACTTCAGATTGTATGTCCGGCTTAAATTTTCCCCACAGGAAAAACCAAACCCTTTCACACACTTTTCCACAAATGATCATCTTTTCAATTCACGCATGCAATTGCACTATATAAGTTTAATAAATACAAAATAATACAAGAACAACATGTCAATCTACCAGAGACGAAATGTAAAAATAATTCACCGACTCCAGATATTTTCATATCAGAGGGTTCGGCTCGGTGGAACTCCTAATTGGACCTATAAATCCTACCGATCCCTCAATATAAATATTTTTTAAATCTTTTGTGATCCTACATGTAATTAAAACGACATTTTAAATACATGTAGGAATTTTTGCATTTATATATATAAATTCTTTGGCAAAGCTAATATGCCAAAATTTTGAATAAGAGAGCTAGGTATAATGCTAGTAGCCGAAATAGCAAATGGTAACACTTTTATAGTCTGAGAATGCCAATTTCTTTTAATCTCATTTCCTAAATCTGTGTATATTCTTATTTTTTGAGAAACAGGTTTTTCATTATTACAGGAATATGGAATAGATATAAGTGAATAGAAGTCATGATATAAGTTATTTAAAACTATATTATTATTTATGTTAATAATGAACATACGAGAATCTACTACTCTTGTCATATAAATTAGTTTTCTTTTTATTCAATACGTATTACGTAAACCCATCTGGGTGTTTCATATCAACGGGCCGTGTAAACTTTTTACTGTCAAACGTAAAGTTATATATTTTATATCAATTGATAAGAATCTGAATATACTCCAAGAAGCATTTACAAGTAAGTTTTCTTTCCCCCTTAATAAAATATAGTATAACATAACATGAAATAGCAACAAAGTTATAATTTTTTTATATCCGAATGAGCAATGAAATAATAATAAAAAACTACCATTTCAGAAGAGGGTTATCTCTCCCATAGTATTATAACAGCCTACTATTCATTGGAGGTAGATTTTTCCTTACGATCTATAATGGGTTTTCTCTTTATGAAAGCATTTGAAGTTTGTTTACTCGAATTTGTTATCTCTGGTTGCTACTAGTCCATCGATATTTCAATAATTGGATGCCATTTTTTCATTCACAGAAATTGGTATTTCGTTTCCTCTTTTGAGAATCCAAAACCAATTTACAATACAGAATAAAAATACTTTCCCGTTCGTGCTGTCCACCCTTATTGTATGGGATTTGATTTACAAATCTGTAGCTTAAATAGCCAGGCAACTAATGTTTACCACATAGTAAAAAGGACTTATGATGTCCTCGAACACCAAATCTGAAAAGTATTTGCGGTAAAATTTAATTTTACTAACTGTCTTTACTGTTCAAAGATATGTTCAAACCATGTAAAAATCCATATAATCCATATAAAAATCTCGATCTCCTGAAATGTTTTATCCCTAAATAGAGAAAAGTTAAAACGGTGGCAACACTTTGTAAGCAGATGAATAAAGAACTAAATATAGTTGAATATAGATTAATACTTTTGAAGCAGTGGATGATTAAGCCAGCCATTTTAATGGAGTTTTCATGGATTGCGTATCAGAAGCATGATTGAAAAAGAGGGTCAACCAATTCCGCAGAGGAAGGTCAAGAGTAAGCGACTTCGGGATCTTTTAGAAATACGAATTTAACGCGGTAAACCAAATTATTTGTGAAAATATTTTATTTGCCAGAATAAATAAATCTCCGCTATATTTGTTAATTCCACGAAGAAAGGTTTTTCGTTTGGAACAATCTTCTGAATATTTATTGAAGAGGCCTCGACTGAGTCAATAATAAAAATATGAACTGATTTATATATGGTATTAATTGAAGCCCAAAATAAGTCAATTGCGTTGTTATTTCATGTCGCAGGTGAGTAAAATTATTTAAATAACTCTGACCATCTCCGCAAAGGTAGATAGATACAATTATTTGGAATAACTTGGTCCAGGCACACACTCAATTTTCAATTTGAAAGGCGGGTAAGGGTAACGCCGCCCCGGGAACGGGATATTGGATAACCAACACTATAGGTCACCTCAAGTGGTTCACAACGTTTGGTGACTTAGCAGGGGTGCCCGGGTTTATGGGGTGAGGCTTGTCCAAGTCTTGGCGGCCGATGCGACTGCCCATCGGACATGAGGCTGGCAGGATCGAGAGAGATTGGTTGAGGGAGGTCTTGTATCCTCTCCAGCCGGAATCTCTCGACCCATCGCCTTGCACAGCGATTACTGGGATGGATTTGCACGTCCGTCTCTCCTGGATACCCGACCCCCAGATTCCTACCCACATACCTATTTTCTTACCAGAACTTTATAAACTTTCCTTAAAAAAACCCTCTACACAGCACCCCTAAGACGACATCGGCCCCGATAGAAATTATTTCCCTCAGGGCCTCCTCTGTGGAGCTAATGTCAAAAAAACACTCTTTGCTAAAACTCTTCAGTTTTCCGAAAAACATAAACTCTTACATTATTTTACGCTATATGTATTTGATTTACTACAATGCATGTTTTACGTCTTCCTGGGATGTCCCCGACAGTTTTCTTCCACACACTCGCTTTATAACGATAGTACTTTATTATTACTCACGATAGTACTTTCCCAGTTCATTTGATGTACAAGATCAAACTTTATTCTTTATTTCTCCGCTTACTTTTAATTATTATATTTTTATTTTTATTTGGTTTAATATTTGTTTTTAATTTTATTTATCCCTAAATATGTTATTTTTTTTCTACTTCTTATATTTTATTATCTGTTTATATAAAATAATATTTCATGTATGACTACCACAACATGGGCAATAGCCTAGTATATTATTAAAAAATGGCAAAAACTGTAACATGTAAACAATTACGAAATAATTTAAAAAATAAAATTGTAGCTTCCCATTGTCATTCTAGTTAAATTACCTATGCTTTCACCGACATTTTATTTTTTTAATCTCCTCACTAGTATTTTTTGTAATAGGTTGTACTGTTTTGTAATATTTTTATATTTTTGTAATATTTGTGTATTTATGTAATATTTGTTCATTATAATATGCCATGCTAGATGGCATGATAAAACATATTAAAATAGGTCGAATATTTCAGAAAAAGCCTAGTCATCCACAATCGATAAATAATCTATCTATCTAATTATTTTCTTCTTTTCTTCTTCCTTGCACTGCACCAACTGATAATTAAAATCGATCAATAATTATATAAATGAATACATTCTTTTGACCTTCATATTATTATCTATTTTCATCATCATTTCACACTTACCTTATTATTTTAGATGAAAGTCGTAATACAGCAATGACAAAACTATTCCAGTTGATGCACTCTATATGTGTGCATTTTTCAAGATATTTATAGCGTCTTGCGTAGGTATATAATGTAGCGGTTAGATGACAAATGTAACACATTTATTTATCGTGTCTCAATTCTGAGATTTTTTTAGAATCTGGGTATTAAAATGTACGTTATCAAAAAGTTTAATTGAAGTGTTTATAAAAATTTCGCAAATAGTTGCGTATTGCTTCTTGTTTGAACTATTTTGACCTTTATAAATATGATAAGTACTGAGAGAATCGTCCTTACCAGAAATTTGCCCAAATGAACAATAATATACCTATGTATTTTTTGTGAGTACTGTATAAGTAGTTGTATTTTATAAGTGAGACTAAGGTATTTCCAATTGGGGTATGTTGTGAGGCTGAAAGTAGTGGAGAGAGGAATTATTTGGGAAAGAGAAAGGTTGGGGAGAAAGTGGCTGTTCAGATCTCACCTATGAACGTGACCAAAGCCATTTCAAGCAGCGTGCCGGGTGTTGGTCTTTCATTAAGGCGATACTGAAAGTATCTATCATTCTTGAGCGTTCTGCGCATATTATTTTAAATGAATAAATTGTGAGGTAACACGAAATTAATCAAATATATTAAACTTTCGTAAAAACCTTAAAATTATTTCAATATGCTTTGCCTATGCAGGGTTCCGAGTAAGCAACTTTTAAGTACAGAATCAAAGAGCTACCCGCTCTGTCAACGAGGTCATCTTATTACATTGGACCTCTCTCTCTTCCTCCACCTCTTTATATTATCAAGAAGTAAATATTCGTTTTCGGTAGTCTTTTATGATATATTTTATGGTACCTAATTGGTTCACACATATTATAAGTTCGGTGTTATGTAATTATAAGTATTTATCTACTATCAAACAATTTTACTATTTGGATAATGTATCTAGAATTATTGTAATTCATTGTTAAAAACAAAACAAAATTTAACTTACTTGAAGGATGGAGTTTCACTTGGAAACTGAGTTATAAGTTATTCTTGAGATTAGATTAGTCGTTTATTAATTATTATTATATTAATAACTACAGTAATTTTAATTTTTAAAACCCACCCGTTTTGCACAGGCATAAAAATGCGATCACTTTGTAACAGACGCGACCAGATGTTGATTTAAAGTGTATGTGTTTTCATTTGATAGAAACAATGATTTCAGATAACAGCATTTCTGTGCGCAAAACGCGGATAAACACCGTGTAAAGGATAACAGGGGAGTTGTATTTCATATTCACATTTTTGACGAGGGTCAAGTTATTACGGTCGTTCGTGTTTATTTACATACCCACGTACATACACTCATTTATCATACTATAATATGTCGGTACGGATGTACGTATACCGAATATACAGACACCGGAAAAATACGCTTTTAAAAACAAGCTGCGCTGGCTGGGGAAAATTGTTATCGACCTTCACTGTTAAATATACTCGCCCCTTAACACAGGGTTCGATTTGGGGGTAGGACATGGCATGAAAGTGCTATTTTGTATTACATTTTTAGCAAAAAAACTAAAATATTGTTGTTATTGCACCTACCTTGGGAAATAATTAGGAGAAAGAAAGTTATGGAGATTCATTGTCGAGGGGAGAAAATTCTGAAAATTATCGATCTGGTGTATAAAAAAAGCTGTACTTCTCGTCTTTTTTAATATTTGATTGAACTTTTTTTATTTTAGGATGTGGCGATAAGGTGACATTGGTATTAAATAACTGAAAAATTAGGACAAGTATGTAGGTTTTTAATATTTCTATTTTTGAGAGTGATAATTCATGGTGGATTTCCATTTTAATATATTATAATAATACCAATATAAAACTTTATTCCAATTAATTTTATTCGACCGTAACCTATTTCAGCCCGTCAAAGCCATCTTCAGACTGGTACAAATATTTCCTAGTCTACGGTTTATATACACAACATATTGGGGAGGGGGAGAGGGGTGGTCTACAAGGATTTTAATCAATTACAATAATTATCTTTGTTGCCAAGTCATTTTAGACTATCTAATTTCTAAATATTTTGGTAATTCCAGTAAGCTAATTACATTGGGTTTGCAGCTCACTACAATGATGATTAGGGAAAAACCTTACAAGTAATATGAGTTACTGTAAAATCGTTATTATATTTATGAAGTATGGTATTTTTTATTGCTTTTTGAAGGGATACATGTTTACATTGGAGTTGGAATGGTCTACCATTGGTGTTGAAATGGTCTACCATTGCAAGTCCAATAAAAAATACCATAATTCATAAATATAATAACGATTTGACAGTAACTCATATTACTTGTAAGGTTTTTCCCTAATCATCATTGAAGTGAGCTGCAAACCCAATGTAATTAATTAGTTTACTGGAATTACCAAAATATTTAGAAATTAGATAGTCTAAAATGACTTAGCAACAAAGATAATTATTGTAATTGATTAAAATCCTTGTAGATCACCCCTCTCCCCCTCCCCAATATGTTGTGTATAAACCGTAGACTAGGAAATATTTGTACCAGTCTGAAGATGGCTTTGACGAGCTGAAACCGGTTACGGTCGAATAAAATTAAGTGGAATAAAGTTTTATATTCGTTTTATTATAATATATTAAGTATGTAGGTATCTCGGGAAATCAATTTGATTATTAAGGAGCTGCGAAGATGAGCTACACAGATGGCTCTAAGCTGTGAACTATGGTACGAACTAGGTATATATATCTTGACTACTTGTTGGTTAATTACACTCATAAATCCTGATTTAAAACCAACCACGCGGTTAAATTATCAAGACTTCCCGAAGGAAGGCGGAACAGATGTACGAAAAAGAACAGTCCTCGCCACCGCGACGTTCGTAACCGAAATTCAAGATAACATACAAATTTAATTAACGGAAGAGTTAAATGCCCGAGAATTTCGCTGAAATATACGTTTTTTATGCGGTTTCATGAATAATTCTTGCTCTGGGAATAAAACCTACAATGCGTGAAACATATAGGGTAAATCCGACCTTCCTGTCGCCCGACGGTTAAGGGTCTTTATGCGGCTGAACGCAGGAATAAATTACTTACGTATTTTAGCATTCCTTTGAGAGGATATGTGAAATTGTGAACATGTTAAATAAAGCGAACGGATCATGGGACACGGGGTACATATTTCGTAGTTCTGATTGCAAGATTCCTGGAAAATTTCTGAAAAGTTTTCAGTAGTGCCTACCTTTCCCTCTAAATTACGTTGATTTTCGTTGTTCACTTATCATAAGTGCCGAAATTATGTCAGGACTAGCGCGAACTCCGGAAAAATCAAGGGATATTATAATTGTAGCTTGAAACGTTTCAAAGAGAACATGATCAAATATAAGTGGGTATAATGTGAGTGTATTAACAGGTAGCATGAAATGCGAATCTGTCCTACAAATTAAATGAAAGGGCAATCATGCTAAATCATATAAAAGTTAATTGAAAATACTTAAAGTTAGACGAAATAACGTAAATACTAAATTAATGTTATTTGTAAGGATTGGCTGGATGGACAGGGTTACAAATGAAGATGTTATGGTTCGGATGAATAAAGAAAAGGAAGTAATTAAAAATATAATATAATATCTTGGACATGTCATGAGACATCCAGAGAAGTATCAGATCCTGCATCTCATAATGCAGGGAAAGATTGCCGGAAGACGGGGCCCTGGAAGAAGGAGAACCTCATGGCTGAAAAACCTGGTTTGGCCAGTCTACCGTGGAGCTGTTCCGGGCCGCAGTAAACAAAGTCTGCATAGCCAACATGATAGCCAACGTCCGTTGAACGGACAGGGCCCAAGAAGAAGAAGAAGAAGTAAGAATTGGACTAAAAACGCAGGGCAAGACTCAATAAATGTCTTAGTGCATGTATGAATCTCGAAGAGAGTTCATGAGTTAAATTATAATTATCACATTAGTTTGTGTAAAGAACACGTAAGGACAAGGCAATTAGAGCAAAATGGTCAACAATGACCTCAATTAAAATAATTTTCTGTTGAAACTTTCAATAGTGGGTACTTTATCGCTTGTCTGAATTCTTGATAAGAGTCGTTCAATTTCTATATCCAATATATCAACTTTCACTGATTCGTAGAAAACCGAAAAAACTGTCACATATCTAGTGTAAATAAAAAAATTACATTTTATTTTTTTATGTGATGAATTGGAGTAATATACAATCGAAAAGTGTTCATTTTTCAATGTATGTCTAAAAATATTTAAGTAATTTGGATAAATAAAATGGATATAGCCGTTTTTGATACTCACTTCATGATGTATATGGAATATAGAGGCTTTTAAAACGCAACTGACCTGAGAGGCGTGTTTCTACACCCGCCATGTTGGCAAAATAACTGCTCGTGATTGGTTGAATTCCGATATAGAGGGTTTTGATTGTAACTTCTTGAATGATATAGCGGGTTTTGTTTCTCACTCGCAGTTTTAACATGGTTTTGGTCGTGATAAATGAGGTTTTGAAACTCTATTTTAGATTAGTCTTGTTCCTTGCAAAAATGTGAACAAGATGTCATACTCAGATCATTTTGTTAAAAAATCGGATATAGCGGGTATTGAAATTATAGGACTCAAGATCTGTTTCTATTTCAAAAATGACACTTAAATTTAAAATAAATTCGAGTTCACTGAACCAGAGTTGCAATCACTCATAGTCAGACCGAGACAGACCTACAACCGAAATTAGCATGTTTTATATATTTAGCTTTAGAGCATTGATGTTATTTTATTATTTAACTGTCTTCTTGTGTTCTGCCCCTGAAGTTTTAGAAGGAAAAATTAGGTTCCTTATGCCAGCTCGTTAAAATTCTAGTAATAATTTACAAGAAACAAATCAGAGAGGGTCAGTGCTCATTTATATAAGTAATATAAGATGACGCAACCGTAGCACTAACTATTTGTTCACATCACTCACCACCTCAAAACCTTTTCATATTGCATGAAAGCCAATTTATTTAGTAAATAATACATAACTGTTTTGAATGTAGATACTGATATGTATTATATTATAATATACATTACTGATATTATGTAAATACACATGTATACATGTATTTCCACCATGTGTTTGTAAACCGATGAGTACTTATTTTAATGGCATGTTTTTTTTTAAATTAGGTCCACACAGGAAGCCCTGAGGAAAATAATTCCCTCAGGGCCAATGTCATCTTTGGGAATGCGGTGTGGGGATTTTTTTTAGAAAAGCAAGGAGAGGAAGTTCTGGGAAGAAAAAAAGTATGAGTGGTTTGTAGGAATCTCACCCCACGAATCCCCAAATCTCACCCCTGCTAAGTCACCAAACGTAGCGAACCACTTGCTAGAGCTGAGGTGTTGGTTATCCAATAAATAGTTCCCGGGGTGGCGGTATCCACATCCATATAAAGTGTATTATTTTTGTTTTGAAAAGTTTTAATTTTCGATGTACATTTGTTACTTTAATTTAAAAAAAATTTGCGACCGGTTTCGACACGTCCGTATCCTTAACGAGCAAACTTAAAACTAACTTAAAAATTCTATACAAGTACACAATTAATTAGGCGGGGGTAGTGGGAGGGGGGAATTTGGTGTAGGGGGAGGAAAGTGGGAGGAGTCAAAATTACATGGAAACATCGTAAGCAGAGGTGATTTACATGGTGCTATTATTTTATTAACTAAATTAATTTTAGATTTATTTTTTTTTTTAATTTCTAAAGTTTGTAATGCGCACAGAAACCGGTCGCAAATTTTTTTAAAATTAAAGTAACAAATGTACATCGAAAATTAAAACTTTTCAAAACAAAAATATCTAGAAATTGTTACATAGTCAGTGCCCGAGAAATACAAAAAAAGTGTATTATATTTGTACTGGTATGTTTTCTATATAATGTTTGTAAAATTTTGATATATAAGTAGGTATTATTTTTTTAAAAGCCCCACGGGTGTTCAATAAATTTATAAACCAGTAGAAAAGGGCTAATAAAAAACATCCATGGCAATATTAGCACTTACCGATGCATTTTTTTAAAACTAAAACAATTTGAGAAGCTTAAAAGTTCGTTTGATCGACATACTACCCTCAAACCTTAATATGAACTAATTCTCCACCGCCCACTATTTAAAAGTAATCAGTTTGAAATAGTTAGGTTCTAACATTAACCAAAAGGAATAGGTACCTACTGACCTAAATATTTGCCTACTTGTATTTTACTGCCCACAAACTGCCACCGCAACGCTACAGAAACCATTTGTGGCCTTCATAGTAGGATGGCAGTTTCTTCTAATGTAATTACAACAAAAGGGTCAAATATAACCCATTCTAGGGTGAAATGGGACGAAAAATATTTACCGCTGTCATAATATTTGGAGGCACTATGTACATATAATATAATGCGGACATTTAAGGCAACCGGCGCGGCGCGGCGCATCGAAATATATAATATTTCTTTTCTATAAATCCATTGATATCGACTTTAAAAAAATAATGGAGAACTCCAGTCTTAAATTTTTTATTATAAATTTTTAATTTTTTTTAATTGAATACCTTCTAACTTAAATAACTGCATTTTTTTTAGAGTTAGTTTTAATAGTTAAAATAAATGTCAAAGTTTTAATTTTTCAAGATCCCCCGAAAACCACCGCATATTGTGTAGTGAATCGTGTGACGTCATCACTCCTGAAAAGTTATTTTTATTTTCAACAGGTGTTGTCTTTTTGCATGATAATTATACGGAAGAAAGATGATACTATTCGATAACTTAAAACATTATTTAGGTGGAATTATTTATTCATTATTATATTTTTCAATATTACTACGGGAGAGTGGCATAAAAAATTTTTTAAATTATAATTTTTTTAGCTTTTAAAATCAATATTATCAAAAAGGAAACATCACCCACAAAAGTGTAGGCAAACGATATCAGCTAATCGATTGCGGCCATTTTGATTTGGCCGTGGAGTGGTAGGTAGCATTATGATATAGTATATTTATACGATTTTTTCGTACAGTTTAAAGTTTTTCAATATTTTAATAATAGAGATAAACCAATAGAGATACCTCCATTTTTGATACTGAATTATTTAGGCCTAAATAATGTTTCAATAAACACAACAACTAAATCTCTATAAACAGTATGTAAATAAATTAATAAATTAATACAATGGTTGGTGTCATTCCTACATTCCCGTACATTTCCCATACAATGAGTTTACGGTGAAGTTACGACACGACGAACAGTGACGTCACCACTAAACATTTCAATAATGTCAACTTGACGCTGTGTTTTGACGAGATGTTTAAAAATGCACTTTTTAATAATTTTTTAAAAACTCTGCGTTTAATATTATTAAATAAACTTATATATTCAGAATCAGCGTTTATTGGTCTGTATGAACATATTTTTTTAAAGCCATAATATGTTTCACTGGAGTTCCTTATTGTGTGTTGTTTGACGTCCCAAATTAATCCAACCCCTGAATTTCCACAACTACATCAAGCTACTTTCCTCTACCTAGTTAAATATTATAACTGTTCATGGCAAATGTGTTTATTTAAGTATCTACGTTTTAGTGGAGCCTCGCGTCTTCTTGGTACAGTTACTGACAGTTTCAGTTGACGAGAAGTGTTCATCCGAAAGATCTGTCAATTATTCTTGAAAAAATATTAAGGCAATGCAGGACTGTCAACTGAAGCATATATTCAGCAGGTAAATAATGGGTGCTTAAGGTTAGCACAGCAAGTTGTAAATGCGACTGTAATGAAGCAACGCATGAGAGCAACAAATTGTGTAATACGACAACATTTAAGAACTACAGTTACCGTAGGTGCGAGCTTTAACACACTTGAGCAGCGAACACAGTTTATACCAATAAAAATACATCCTGAAGGAAATTTAGGAGTTTTACAGTTCCTCATAGAATGTCTTCCAGTACCAGAACACGTATGGTGCACCGATTTACTACCTGCAGGAAAACTATTCGCGTGATATCAGTAACAGATTGTACACCAACAGGAAATTACGTAATTGTATAATGGGATTAGTATATTTTCAAATTTTCTCCTTAAGGCTCTGCAACCGGGCCCGAAAAGAAGAAGATGGAGAGATACGAAATTACGAATGTTAGAGGAGAGCGCTAACATTTACAGCGAAAAAATCGATTCGAAAATTGTGAAAATGTTTAATAAAACACGACTCGTTTAAAATAGAGCAAAAATCTTGCGGGCATTTTCTTAAACAGCATTTAAGGAAACACTGTGAATTTTTTCAAACATGTAACTTGTAAAATAACTGAAAAAAGCGTGTTAATAATAATTTTTGGAGTATACTTTGCGATTTTTTTCTATCGAGGGAATTTTAAATATTTATTATTAATTTTTGAAACTTTATGAGTAAAATCTCAAATTATAATATTTAATTAAATGAAGACAATATTAGCGAAACTCAATCGAAATCTGGAGACAGAAAAATCAGAAAAGATATTGGCTCCGCTGGGACTCGAACCCAGAACCCTTTTCTTACATGGAAACAGCTCTACCGATTAAGCTACGGAACCCATACGAATTAATATGGGTTCCTTAGCTTAATCGGTAGAGCTGTTTCCATGTAAGAAAAGGGTTCTGGGTTCGAGTCCCAGCGGAGCCAATATCTTTTCTGATTTTTCTGTCTCCAGAATTTTAAATAATTTACGTTTCGGCGCGGTCAAAGTCTAGATATTATCTTTAAGAATTACATATATTTTTTAAGAGCTTTAAAACTTACCGTGTTTAGGGAAATATGTAATAAATCGGTGCAAATCCGGGTTGCGGGCCCTTAAGACAGATCTTGAAAAAGACGATAGAACCCAATGTCGAAACACATTAACTCTTTGTAGACTTTAAGGCCGCGTATGATAGCATAAATAGGAATGCATTGTACAATGCAATGAGTGAGTTTGGAATACCACGTAAGCTGATCAATCTGGTGAAATTAACAATGTCTCCAGTAACGTGTAGTCAGGGTTAGCAGTGATTTGTCCGAGCCGATTGAAGCTCTCCACGGGGTGAGAAAAGGAGATTGATTGGCCTGCCTCTTATTCAACATAGCCTTAGAAAAAGTTATTCGTGACTCAAGCATTGAGATAAGAGCAACGATATTTGACAACTCTGTGCAACTATTGGCTTACCCTGATGATATCGACATAATCGCGAAAACTCCAGATGTTTCACGTAACGCCTTAATAAATCTTGAAAGTTCTGCCAAAAATATGGGTCTCGTAGTAAACCAGCAGAAGACCAAATGTATGGCCGTAGGATGCATCCAACAAATTCTAACTCTCTCATGTGGAAACCAAAATTTCGAAACTGTACCAAGATTCAAATACCTAGGCTCCCTGATAACAAACGACAATAATACCACAGAGGAGATCCAGAAGCGCATAGTGAACGCAAATCGCTGTTATTTCCGCCTACAAAACCAAATAAAATCCAAACTGCTGTCCAGAAACTCAAAGATATTAGTGTACAAAACACTTATCAGACCAGTACTTACGTACGCAGCTGAGACTTGGGTACTAACTAAGAGGAATGAGCGAACACTGTACCGTTTTGAAAGGAAAATTTTGAGGCGCATTTTCGGACCGGTTCTAGAAAATCGATTTTGGCGAAACGTTACAATAATGAGCTCTACACTTTGTTTAAGGAGAAGAGAGAAACTGGGAAGACTTAGGTGGGCGGGTCATGTGGAGAGAATGACCGAGCTACTCAAGACCAATAGGGCGAAGGAGCCTGGGAAGACCAAGATTAAGATGGAGCGACAACGTCCGCAAAGACATATTTATCTTGGAGCTTCTTAACTCGAGAGAGCTGGCACAAAACCGAGATGAATGGAGGAAGACTCTTGAGGAGGCCAAGACCCACCAGGGGTTATAGAGCCAATAGTGATGATGATGATGATCAAGGGATTAGTAGAATATGGCAAAAAACCAAGTTTTGTTTTCCAAGGAGTTTTCCACCTAATGCGTTTTTCATTATCAGTTTTCATTTTTATTTTTATGTAGGTACCTTGCTTTAAAAAATTGATAATTTTTTTTATCCTATTTTAATGGAATAGATTTTTAATAACTTTTGAAGGTTTTATATCCATCAATGTAATATTAATCATGGAAGAAGAATTTACAGTTTGGGAGGCGGGTTTGGGTACCGCCACCATGATCTAGTAATCAACCATTAATTGGAACCAATCCAATGGGTTCTTTACGTTTGGTGACTTAGCAGGGGTGCCCGGGTTCATGGGCTGAAGTTTACCTTGGCGGTGAAAGTGTTTGCCTCCCTACTACTGGCGGGCCGGATCGTGAAAGATTGATTGAGGAAGACCTTTTGACCGCTCCGTTCTCGGAGACTCAACCCATCGCCTTGCGCAATGGAAGTTATATGTGTTGCATTAGACGTGCGTCACTCCTGGACATAGACCAAGACCTCCAGATTCCTACAGACACGTCACACCTTTTTCCTTCCCAGAACTTCCTATCCTTCCTTTCTTAAAAAGACCCTCCGTACAACCCAAAAGATGACGTAGGCCCCGAGGGAAATTGAGGGCCTCCTGTGCAGAGTTAACATAAAAAATGTGTAAATCTAAACGAAACGTGAAAGAGAACTGTACAAAAAAAAACTTAAATGAAGTAGGTCACAATGCCCGTGAGGATTGAGGCGCTATTGTAGTACAGTTTCATTTTCTGCATCTTGTTCTGTTTCACGGTACGTTAGATTTATTAGTATCATAATTTTCTTAATTTTTAATTATTTTCTTCTTCAATGATTGAGAGATTTTTAATTTTTTTATAAGACTGTTGGTAACCCTCGTACTAATGCAAAGAAATTAAAAGTGACAGCCATTCCTTACATAATTCACAAAATTCTCATAAAATTCGAGTCCTTTAATTTACACAACGTAAACTACCATTTTCCAAACATTTAACTAGAAAATTTAATCACGAAAACACAATAGTGGGTACTTTTAGGGTGTCCTAACAAATTAACATCTTCTCTGCTCCCACCCCTCGTTCGGAGTGCCATCCAACACCGCCATCTCCCTCCCCCACACCCAGTTAACGTAATAATCGTTAGGGAGCCGGTCATATTTCCTCTCGAGCAGTTTAACTGACCGGTGACCTTTGTCATTATAGACCAAGGGTGAATACTTGTGCAAATGTGTATTGCCTTGTTGGATTAATTCCACAGAATATATTGGACAGAACGATTTGTATAATTTAAAGCTCTATTTTACATGTGAGTAGGCACCTTCCAACTTTATCATTAGGTTACATCATATTATATATATGTAAGTAAAGAATTATGTTAGAATGTTTTATTTATCTCATATTTCAAATTAAAATTTGTGAATATCATCACGATCAGCGCCCTTCAGGTGATTTTTCACGAAAACGTTGCTATACAAATTTTAATATTTAAAAAAATATTTTTATTATTATCATTCAGTGACAGCTGCCATTTTACTTGACTCAAACATAATAATATAAATATCTATATTTTACCAAACTGTTGTTATCACTGCCACTTTTACAATAACGTGAAAATCAATCAGTCTTACTGCATCCTTGTTAGCAATTAGCCGGAAATGTTGGTGAAACAAAGTACAATTTTGGATTTCATCAGTTCAATCTAATCATTTTGTTTGTTTTCCTGCCTTTCATGAATGAATGAATGAAATAAATTTTAAAGTACATAGATGAAGAGGTTTCCAAAGAATTTTTAGAATTTTAACTTACCTTTTTTTTAACTTTATTTATTTCCATTTCTTTGTACATATAATGTATAATAGCAAATAAGTAGTATATAATAACATAATTTATAAAAACAAATAGTATGAACAAGAAATGAAACCCACTAAGGCACTGCCTGAGTGTGGATAATATTTAAACAAAATACTATATTTCCAAGTACCCAAAGTATAAAATAGACTTAAAAAACATATAAAATATAAAGTTAGTATTACATAGTGTTACGATGCACAAATACGCCCCTGCAAATTACTCGGCCCCTCCTCCCAAGTTGTAGCGCATGCCACTGCGCAAACTACAGTTTCGCTCCCTCTCCGCTAGCTTGCCGGCGCGCTACCGGCGGCGGAACCCAAGCCACCCAAGCCAAGCCAGCCGCCAACCGCCACTCTCCTGCAGCTCCCGGTCTAGTGCGCACGTATTATGTGAGACCATTCCGCGCCCATTCTGGAAAGTTCCACGCGGGAACAATGGAACGTGTTTTACCTCGTGATACACGAGGACACCAAGAATGGCCGAATTCTTTCCCGACACTGAAGATACAAGAGTCCAGACACTCACTGTGAGTACCCAAGCCGTTATATCCCCCCATATTTGCGTGTATTCGATGTAAATTCATCGCGGAGATAAATAACCCCTTCCCGAGAGAGAGAGATTGTAGGGACAGATTCCTCCATTATAGACAGAACTGTTGTTGCTACCCTGTACTACTCTGTATGCATTATTGTAATATTGTGTTTACGCAAGTGTTTTACCCAATATAACTGTTGTTTACCCTGGCTACTGGTTTCACTGCCTTCCCCCAGCCCGTAGAAATTTGAGCTATATTTCAGGGAAGCCACACCAACGCCTCACAGATCCTACCACCCTGGTGGTGAGGGCCTCTCCCGCTTTGCTGACCATCCTGAGCTAGTCTGTCGGCAGAATGTAGGGACCCCAGGTAGGTCCGCTAACAATAGGTAGAATAAATGAAAAAGGTTTTTTTTCAGCTATTATAAAAATATGAAGAAAAAGATACTGATTTGAAAATTATTTTTTTTTTAGTTGTTACAAAAAAAAAAAAACATATTGTACTACAGTTTAGAAAGTTACAGAAAGTGAGTTGTAGAAGGATGGATAAATTTATAGAAAAAAGCGTTTCGATATCTACATTATTCAACCATAATTTTACCTCTTTTACATATTTTATCATTTTATTTAACATTTGAGTTTGTAGTGGTAGAAGGTTAAATGTTCGAGGACCAATGAAACTGCTATGTGTCTGCAATAATTAAGTATTGGTTTGTGGGGTGTAAAATATATTATTTATTCTTTTGCTCATTCTGTTTTCATTTATTTCGAAATTATTTTTGTTTTTAAATACATATTTCAAAGTTTGTAATATAAATAATTTACGTATATTAAATATTTTAGTTTCTTTGTATAATAAGTTGGTCGAGAATGTTTTATTTTTGTTATATATGACTTTAATTATGTGTTTTTGAATTATTTGTAGAGGCTTAATAGATGTATCAAGTACACCACCCCATCCTATAATGCCATAAATGATTGAAGATTGCACCGGGGAAAAGTAGATCATTTTCTTTTTCAATGTTTAGTACTTCCTTAAGTCTATAAAACATGTAGGTCAGATATCTTAATTTTGAAGTGATTTGATTAATATGTGATTTCCAATAAAGATTTATATCTATTGATACTCCTAAATATTTTATATTTTCGACATTTGTGAGTTCGTTGCACATGAAGCACATTTCTTGATTGCAACTAGTATTATGGATTCTAATTTTAAGGTTGTCTTTAGGTTTATTTTTAATGGTTTTCAAACTTCAAAACAACTCTTTTGCAATATTTTCCGAAAACTAGTAAAGACGATTCCTCGGTTCGGAATCCATTTTTCGCGTCAGCTAAATCAGTAAGCAAGCGCAGGTGAGTATGAAAATCGAATTGATTGAATTAGTGAATCTGTTGAAACAAAAATGCAAAGATCTAAATGATTTCTTTGCGAGTTTGTCAAAAGAGTACCTCAATTTATCAAAACAAGCTGTTATTGTTTTTCTTCATTTTCTACAACCCATTTATGCGAAGCGGGATTTTCTAACTATACTCCAACGAAGTCAAATTGCAGAAACAGGCTCGACGCCACATCAGGATATTAGAATCAAACTGACCAATATTGTGCCTAATACCAAGGAGATACGCAAATCGCCGGCTGAAAATCATCGAAGTTATTAGTTATTCAACTACATTTATTCCAATTTTTGTTTTTATTCCACTTTTTTGTTATATGTTCAACTTTTTTTTTTGAAGGGGTCAAATGACCTCGGATGAAGAATCTTCAGCGACCACACCAACTGATCAACTCAAGACTTTGTTTCAAGAATCAATAACTCCGCAACCAAAATCAACCAACATGGAATCAACTGGCGAATCTAGCTCTGCGACAGCAGTAAATCACGTCGGGGTCACCAGTTGTGGGGAACCTGACTTCAAGTCGTCGATGATACTTACTTAACTCCAAGAGAAGGATTTTGTGTTCGGTGAAGCAATAAAAGAGTTCTCCACGTTTTATAATTTATTTAGTCTTTGCCAGACACATTTACACGTTTAGAGATCGCGGGTAGAAATGGAAATGTGATTCTTAATTAATAATTTAGCCACGTGTTCTCGAGACGGGTCCGGTAACTGGAATGACGTGGGTCGCTTCTGTAGGAGCGGTCGTCGGAGGAGCTACATTGGTCACGTGACCAATGTTGCCAAGACACGGTTTAACTGTAGTTTTAAAGGAATAATCGGTACTTAATCGCATTTCGATAGTATGTATATATTTGTATACTAAGTAAATAATGTGTATAATATCTTTTTTTAAATTTTACGGTTAGGAATTACCCAATCTAAAAAATAAGCGGAGTGTTTGGTTAAAATTTACGGGTTTGCAAAAAAAGTTTGGGAAACCCTGTTCCATTGCAGAAAAAGTTTAGGAAACCCTGCTGTAGTGAATACACTTTTATTTTTTTATATTTCTTTATACATATTTCGCTTTCCGCACTACACGCTATTAATTTTAATTTGTCTTAATTCATCATATAATTCATTATACAGGGTGTTAAGGGACGTACTTGGCTTACTTTAACCAAAGACTCCTGACATTATTTGGAGTAAAAAATGTCAGGAGTACATGAAATTTTGGTCTCCGGTGACATTTTTGATGTTTTTTTTTTTTTTTTTCTTTCTACAAAAACATAAAAAAATTATAGTTGTTGAACAGTTGGAGCAGGGTAACACCCTGTATATATAGTGTACTACGTTCTTGCTTAACACAAATATATTACTTTTTACTTATCTTTGTAAAAGCCTACTAGGGCATAAATACATAAATAAATAAAGGCGGATGTGATTTTTCAAAGGTCTGCGTTTTTCTTGGGTTTGCTCGATTACAGTGTTTCCCAAACATTGTCCTGCCGTGGCCCGGTAATTTTCACACTGCCCCTTCGTGACCCACTTAATACTTTTAAACTCAAGCTGGTTCCATTAGGTAAAACCACGGACATATGAATATATCTGGACCTGCCCTAAGTGATAAAAACGTATTATTTCCCCCTCCACATGGCGCCGGCTGTAGCTCCTCCTTGGAACCGGCTCGCTCCATGGGGAGGGGATATAGCCTCGCTTGAATCTAAAATGTGTGACGTCATCATTCTTGCCGTGAACAGCGAGAAGCTGACATCCACACATTTAACGAAATAACGGCAGCTTGTGCTATACAATATATCTACGTATCAATGTGTACATAGCGAATGTGGGCGGTACTCCAATGTGCTCGTCGCTGGTTACAGGGGTAAGTAAATTATGAAACATTTGTAAAAGTGTTTTAACTAAACACGGTAACAAAATATTGATATGTGTATTGGCGCGAGTCTTTTTGGGGCGAGCATTTGGCCTTAGCAAATATGTTTTGAACGTGGCAAGCAATTCGCGCTCCCATGTAAAAAGGTCTATTCATTCAAAGCAGATTTTGCTTTTAAGAACTAAATGGTGATATTGTAATGCGAGATGCCTATATACTGTCAGATTGATTGTTCAACGAATGACAGTCATCTTTCCCCTCTTCGCTCTCCATAGTTTGGTTTTACCCCTCATCTGTAATTGCTTGTCTATCCATTTGGATGTCTATGGGTAAAACTATACAAATTTGTGTAAAAATGTTTCATTAATACTACATATTTCGGTATCGCCTATTTAGTCACTAAATTTTTGTGCAAAGTATGGAGCTGCTGCTTAATTTTTACTAAAGAAGCTGCCTCTCAAAGGTCTGGTTTCACTTCAAGTCGGTTTCTATATTTATTTTTAAGGTAAGGTAGTATTGAAAACCCAGCTTCACATTAATAAGTTGTGAAAAAAGGCATTAAAAAAGTTATTGCTTCATTACCTAATTTTGTGTATTCTTGACGACAAGATAACCAAAAATCTATCAATGGTCTTAGTCTTGTGTCAAATATATCCTTGAGTGATGTGTCAGTTGACAGTTCAATTAACGAGTCGACATCTGAATCTGGCAATTCGTGGCAAATTAGTTTCGGAATCTAACTTGAATGTAAATGGGTTTCTTATCCAAGTTTTGTTGCTATCGATTGGAGGAAAATATTCTTGAAGATTCCTTTCCAGTCCTAATGAATGTTCTTTAATTTGAGTTAAGATGTCTTGCGGCAATGCAATCATGTTGTACCCTTTTTGTATTTCACTTAAATTACTAAATGCTTTGAAGTTCCCTGTTTCCGCGCGTTGTGCCCACACATTAAGCTTTTTTTTTGCAGCTTCCACCTTGTCTTAAAACAAGGCGGTATTTAATTTTGATGGCCCGGTACCGGGTCGCGACCCGGCAAATGGGAAACCCTGCTCGATTATATTAATAAAAATATTGTACCTTATGCCTAGGTGAATATTCACCGAAACTAAATTTACGTCAGGCATTTTGTATTAATGTTTACAACAGTATAACAAACAAAAACATAAAAATAATACTTACAACTTGCGGCACACCACTGCTGAACTTCTTCCAGTATTTTTATTCAATGCAAGACTTCCGCCAAACTTTTGAGAGTTATTATTTTTATAGTGTCGCATAGGAACTATAAAACTATAAACTATTCCTCCATGAAAATCTGTGTGATAAAAGTCCACAATACGAACGGAAGTCGCGAGGTGACCGAGTCTCCGTGACGTCATTTCCGGTGCGAACTTTTGCCTTTTCGCGCCGTATTTACTTGCGGCAGCTTCCGGTGAGTGTTGCCAGGCGGCGCCAACTGTCGAATGCTATTTATAAAACGACTAAATAATGTCATTTTTCATACAAACTATACCAATCTAGATGAAATATTTTCTTGAGAAGCGTTGTTGGTGTGTGTCGTACCGCTGAGAGCTCAGTCTTAATTCCTCGTTCTGTTCAACTCTTAAATGGATCTTGTGATATAACTACGACATACCTTATATTATATACTCTACAAATGTCTTTGGATTCCAAATACACAGCATATTGTTGCAGAAAAAAAAGATTATGTATTTCTAAAATTTTTTAAAAATTTTTATACGAATATCGCACAAGTATCCCAACTGCTCCCGTCTGGAGCCAGTGAGACTATGTAAGGCTAAATTTAGTGGGGAGGGAAAGAAGATGGGGAAGAGGAAGGTGAGGAGGTACCTGGCTATTCAGATCTGGTCAAGATTGCGATTGCGATTGATTACGAGTCAAGAGCCTTACCGCTAGACCACGTAATTTGCTGAATGTCACACATTACACATTTTTCGAAATTTGTTTTTTGTGTGTCAGCGAGTAATCAAATCTTTCCATTTTTGAAAACCAACAACACAAATGACTCATCCACATACTATTCTTGAAAAAAAAATCCATTTTTTTTTAAATAATTTTATTCCAACATCATTATTTTTTTTTATTTAAGTTTATATAAAAAACATATGTACAGTTGTATATAAAGTAATTGTTCATTAAATAGTGAATATAATATAAACCACTTAAGTTCCATTAATAATATTTTGTTATGGTTACTGATTATGTTATTACAAATCAAGTGGTTATTAAACAACAGGCCACTTGCATCAAATTTTTTTAAATTTTTTTCCGGTTTAGGCAAATATTCTAAGACATTCTGTATTTTTTTTTTTTTTTTTTGAAATTTTTTGAAAATTTCAATCCGATAAATCAGACCATTTTTTATAAACCGGAAAGACGGGACATAATTTTATAGGTTTGAAAGAACGATAATTACATAGCCGAAAATCATTTTTAAAAAAAAGAACATTTTCCACACGAATGGCACAGGAGAATAACGAGGCATACCAAAAATATTACATCTCATAAATATTTTTTTTCCTCGATCCATCTTATTGACCATAAATCATTATAATGAACAGCGTCTATATTACTAAATTCAATGTAATATACTTGTACTTGTAAATTATAATAATAATACGAATATTATAAAATTTAATTTTGTTAAAATCAGCACCATAATCATTATACCTCTAAAACACGTACCGACATCATCTGCACGTTCTGAAGAGAACCCCGTAGATCATTAAAAGTACGGGGTTCTCTTCAGAGCATCTGTCAAAAAGTGAAACCAAATGATAAGTTCGCAGAGAACAAACAATAAATCTAGTGAACGAATTCAAAAATTCGCCTGAAATCAAAGTGATGCCATATAAAAAAATAAATCAGTGTGGAATTTTAAAAAAATAATAGCAACATTTTCGGAGACGGGACATTTTCATGTAGTGACGTCACAAGCCTAAATAATGGATTTATTTATTTAAAAATAACAAAAACTGTACATTTCTATACAATTTTACTAACATTTTCTTAATCTTAGTTAAAAGATCTATCCACATGATTTTTTCCAAGTCGTTATGAAATCCATGCAAGTGGCCTATTTATATGGTGTAAGCAAGTTGTAAAAAAATATTAAAAAGAAGGTAATAGGTACATAATTAATTCAGAAATAATAGTTTCAATTAGTTGTTAAAGTTAGAATAGTACAAAATGTTAAGAAAAAGTTACTAAAAAGAAAATAATAAACATGAAATAATAGTATCGATGTATGTACATTGTAAGGTTGGTTCGATTTTAAACGATTTAAGGGTACAATGAAAATGTCAATATCTCTTAGGGCATTATAAGTTTTGCAGATACACCCGAGCAATAAGTTTTGTGCGTATTTCGATTTGAAATGTTGTATATGAAATAAAGGTATTCGATCTGGTATTGCGTTCAAGGTAACGAAATACAATCCTTTCTAACAGGGCCGGAGAGTCAATGAGGCAGTTCGAAATATGGTACAGAAACAGTACCTAACTAAAAAAAATTCTCCGTTTGTTAAGAACGATAGAACATAACTGATGATTTTGAAAACGACACGACCGCGCGACGATTATATTTTCAAATTTTAACAATTTCATTTATGAATGCGAATGGTCAGATGCTACGTGTTTTCGATATTATTTTATGGAATGGAAGCATGACGCTTACTGAAGAACTAATTAGGCCACTTGAGGCATTCGAGATGTGGATCTACAGAAGAATACTTAAAATAAGCTGGACGGACAGGGTTACAAATGAAGATGTTATGGTTCGGATGTTAGAAAAGGAAGTTATTATAACTATAAAAATCCGAAAACTTCAATATCTTGGATATGTGATGAGACATCCAGAGAAGTATGAGATCCTGCGTCTCATAATGCAGGAAAAGATTGCCGGAAGACGGGGCCCTGGAAGAAGGAGAACCTCTCATGGCTGAAAAACCCGGGACAGTGGTTTGGTCAGTCTACCGTAGAGCGGTTCCGGGCCGCAGTAAACAAAGTCCGTATAGCCAACGTCCGTTGAACGGACAAGGCACGAGAAGAAGAAAAACAATTTCTTAATAACGATTTTAATAATTATTTATCCTTTCATTAGAGCAAACACGAAAATAATAAAATAGGACTTCTTTTCCATTTTGTAGTGAAACATTTGAGGGTGGTATAAGTTATCATTACGATCGATGGCGATGTTTCTACCGGTCTATCATCTTTTATTTACGTTGGCTCCAGATAGGAGGCCTGGAGGAAAAATGATTTCCCTCAGGGTCTTTGTCATCTTAGGGGGTGCTGGGTGAAGGGTTTTTTTAAGGAAAGGAAGGTTAGAAAGTTCTGAGAAGGAAAAAGTATGACGGGTGGGTAGGAACCTGGGGGTCAGTGAGTCCAGGAGTGACGGACGTATGAATTCATTGCTACCACAGCGTGCAAGGCGATCGGTCGAGAAAATCCGGCTGGAGAGGCAAATGGCCTCTATAAACCAAAACCATTCTCTTCCGACCCGGCCGCCACCAGTAGGTGAGCAAACGCGTCCGCCGCCAAGACCTAGACAAACCTCACCCCAAGAACCCGGGGCCCCTGCTAAGTCATCGAACCACTTGGGGTGACCTACGGCAGAGGTGTGGTTTATCCAATAAATGATTCTCGGGGAGGCGGTAACCAATTCCGCCTCCCAAATTATTTAATATATAATACATTTTTGGGTGTTAAGGGGCATACTTACTTACTAGTGACGTTATTTGGTATGAATAAAAAATGTTAATGAAATTTTGGTCTCCGGGGACAATTTTTATACATTTTTTCAACTTAAAACATAAAATAGTCGGGTTGGGATGAGGAGTTGGGCGGTTACTAGGCTGAGTGATCAGTAACGACATGTGGATTTTTTGTTGTTGTTTGGTTTTGAATAAAAAAAAGTTGAAAAAAGTCACGGGAGACCAATATTTCATTTACTCCAAATAATATCAGGAAACACTGGTTAAAGGAAATAATGTACGTTAAAACCTGTATATTTAAGGTGTTTACTTATTTACAATAGTTTTACGTTCTATATCGAGAATGAGACGCTTTTGTATTTATTTATTATCGTTATCATACTAGAACCTTGCCTTGGCGGATCCAGGATTTTTTTCTGGGAGGGGCACAATGGGCGGATGGGCAAAAAAAGAGTTAGAAAAATTTAAAGTTCAAGTATGTATCGGAATCGGAGTGCTTAATAAAGACAGTTTGACGACCTCCGTAGTCCAGTGGGTAAGACTCTTGACTCACAATCCGGAGGTCGCGGGTTCGAACCCGGCATGCGCAAATAAATTTTATTTGATTAATTTGTGTTATTTCACAATTAATTCATTTAAAATAATATAAAGTATATTTGCGGCATGTTCCAGAGTGGAAGATACTATCAGTATCGCCCTGGTGTAAGACCACCATTCAGAATTGAAACGTTGCTTGAAAATGGCTTTAGCCGTGTTTAGTGACAGATCTGAATAGCCAGGTACTTCCCAACCTTCCTCTTCCCCACCTCCCTCCCCTCCCCACTACCTTCAGCCTCACAACATACCCCAATTGGGGATGCCATAGTCTCACTGGCTCCAGACGGGAGCAGTTGAGATTCTTGTGCGGTATTCACTGTAAAAAAAAAAAAAAGTTTTTTCTTCTAAGTATGTACTGTGATGGAATCTCCACAGTACACAAAAATAACATCTGGGCACGTGCCCCCCCTATAAATCTGCCCTTGGAACCTTGAACCCGTTATTATTTTTCATGCAAACATGGTCTGTAACACTTTCACATCGAAACAAAAATTCTAAAAATATTTTCCGGAGGTAATTTTATAAAATCAAAAACACAGATTTCGGTTATGCATTTGTCCTGCGAAACTGCGCCCTTGTTCAATGAAATCTGTAACTCGGATTTGCATCATTTTCAAAATTGGAGCTGGTTGGGTGAAGAATTTAGACAAGAAATAAAGTACTCACCTATTAAACATATAAACATAGGTTGCGTAAGTCCTGCATGAAATCTAGTTCAATGAACTTAAATTTGCTTTGAATATAGGTTTCAGAAAAGAATTCAGAAAAGCGATAGATTATATATCGACCTGTTATGTAATATTTTAATGAAAGAAAATTATTTCATTTGTCTTTTTTCGTTATTTGTATTTGGGGTGTTATGCCGTGTTGCGCTACCTCCTTCTTTAGCCAACGTTTCGGACATCGTTGCAGTGTCCATCATCAGGGCAGATCCGGCAGATCCGGTAGATGTGTAATTTTTAGTCGTGAAGTGTGTGCTTATTTACTTCGAAGCGAGACCGTGTCGCCACTTCCGTCGGCATCTCGCAAACGGACTTGCCCCTGGCTAGCATAAATACCACGTTTTAATGAACTTTCTATTCCGTTCCGCGGCGATGACGCCACTGCTCGTCACGATTATTTTGTACTGGTGAAAGTTAGTGGTGCTGGCGACACGGTATCGCTTCGAAGTAAATAAGCACACACTTCACGACTAAAAATTACACATCTACCGGATCTGCCCCGATGATGGACACTGCAACGATGTCCGAAACGTTGGCTAAAGAAGGAGGTAGCGCAACATGGCATACCACCCCAAATACAAATAAAGAAAATGCTTTTGGCCGTGAAAATCTTAAAACTCTATTTCATTTGTCGTTTTCAAAATTGTAATTGGCTTTTCGTAAATTCGGCCTACACTGATTTCTCAGGGGTCTGCCCTAGTATATTACAATTATTTATTATGAATTAACGTCGATTAATGGCTTTTACATTTGAATTACAATAATTCAAAATGGATAAAGAATATACGGAGTCAAGAAAAAAATATTCATATGACAAAAAATTAAAAAGTACATATTGAAGTGACAGCATGAAGTAAAAATAGTAAGCTATTATAAATGCAAATAGAAGAAAAAGAAAACCTCATATAAATGATTGTAACAAGATATTATGAATTGAGAAATTACTACGTAAAGTACATAATGAATATTGAAGTTTAAAAATTCCAGAAGTAAATATTGATGAAGAATATAAACGTTCAAAGCATATTAGATTATAATCCAACTGAGAAGCGGTGACAAACCGCTTTAATTAAATAATGTTTGTGTGTTGATAATCTTTCAATATTTATCACATCATCAACAACATATTTATTAGCAAGTATATTTAAGTAATAGATGGGAACTTCATCGCTTGCCTGAATTCTTCAAATGATGTGTTAGTGTTTTTAAAATGACACTTAATTTCCAACGCAAATTTGAGTCAATGAACCAGTTTTAATGCAAGAACAATTTCTCGCAGGAATAACTAACGAACATCACAGAAACCGAAATTAGACCTTATGATTTTCAGTTTCCTATGTAGGGATCTATGTGGTCTGCAGCTCTCCACACAAGGCAGACCCGCGAGAAGTGGAGGAGCCTTGTCAACCAAGGAAATTGAAAATACTGTGGTTAAGAAACTTTGGGTTCATACACCAACGTACGAATAATATCATACAAGCTTAAACTTCGTATCCTCCATAAAAATAAAACATCGATATCGTAGAATTTACAACAGCATATTTAAAAAAATATATTTATCACCTTTGTATAAGTTATAAAGCATTTGGAATGTACCTACTATGATTTATTCAGTGTGGGTATAGCCGTTATTAATATTAATTTCTAATTTACTTGCTTCGTGGCGTTTTGAATTCGATTTTGAAACCTTCAACATATCTTGAATTTCTTGAAAGCTCATTCCTTTTGTTTCTGGAACAAAGATGTATATAGAAATTCCAAAAATAAGTGTTATCACCATTAAGCTAAAGAACACGGTACTCTTTCCAAAAGAATCTTCAATAATTTGGAACATTTTTGAGGTAGCAAATCCGCACAAAGCACCACCAACAGAAATAACACAAATGCCAAATTCTCTTACATTGGCAGAAAACATCTCTCCAGCTAATACGTAAGGCATTGGTTGAAGACCTATCACTGCTGATATCATAAGGGTGTTAATAGATAATAAAGCGAGTACAGATGTATACGCTGTGTGTGTTTTATTCTCAGATAGGACAAAAAATGCTCCCAACATGGCGTTTGAGATAATGCAACCTGCGGCAGAAAAAAGTAATAGAGGCTTTCTTCCCAAAATGTCAGGAAGTCTTATGGATGCCAAGCTAACCACAAATACTAACACTGAGGAGAGAAGAATACCAATATTTGATGGCAAATCCATCTTGGTGGATAAGTAGATATTTTCAAGGTTGAGCAAGACTGGTAGAGATCCACATAGCTGATGAGCTATTATGGTCAAAAATACAATCCCGAAAGCTTTCAAATTTGATTCTCTGATAAATTCTTTTAGGCAGTCCTTAAACTTAATATTTTCAATCGTGTTCGTTTTCATCGAGTCTAATTCAGCTTCTAGTGCTTTTGTATCATTTTGTCGGCGTAGCAATTGTAAGGATTTAAGTGCCTTTTCACCTTTTTTAATTCTGATGAAGAATAATGGAGACTCTGGCGCGAACCACAACGTTAACATCAATAAGGGAAATATCAGCATTATACCTGCCATTGCGCTTAACGAAATATACGGGGCAATAGCCGAGATGAAAATACCCCCTAAGCAGGCATTTATCGAAAACAGAAATAACAATCCCCCTCGATTGTGGTTTTCTGATATTTCTGCAAGGTAAAGCGGCGACGCTGTAAATGTTAATCCAATTGCCAAGCCAGATATTATTCTCGATGCGTAGAGCATTTGGGCGGATTCAGCTACTACGATGAGTAAAAACCCCACCAAGTAGGGAAAAGCTGAAAAGATTATACACATTTTGGGTCCATAATATTTGCACAGAACCGCAGCAATTATTGGTCCACCGGCTGAGCCAAATTGCATCAAAGACGTTATCCAAGATGCTTCATTATTCGTGATGGGGAATGGAGTCGAAGGTGACTGGAGAATTGCAATGGATGGTGATGACCACCCAAAACAAAGCGAGACGCAGAATGCGCCAAGGCAGGCTGGAACATAAAAATATTATTATTAAAATTATCGAAATACAGCATGATCTCATAATTCTGTGAGTACAAAAAACTTTTCTACGAGATTCAGGCATTCATTTGGCCTCTCCATTACCTGAATAATATTATTGTGTATATTTGTTTTATTAAATCATTTATAGCCCACTTCAAAGCTGAATAATTCATTGATTGCCTTAAAAATATTATTTCCTTATCAGGGGGGATCCAAAATTCAATCAAGTTTTTAATCGTTTTCAACTTGTGAGCCAGGCTACAATCCTAAATATAGCAATCCTGATGAGTTATAACTCATTTTGAGTTAATATTTTAAAATAAAATTCAGCTGGAATTTAAATAAAAAATCAATTGTTCATAGTTTTTCAGTCGTAAGTTTTATAGAAACCAATCATTAAAAGAAGATTTAGTTTTCCATAACTTTGTAGTATGTGACGAAAACATATTCGTATTTTCGCTCCAAATTTTTTGTATATTATTTCTGAAAATTTAAAAAAAAAATTAAAGGTTATACTCATCGATGTATTCGTCATTTCCAGTTGCGACCTTTTATTTTTTCTGTGTCTTTTTCTGTTTAAACTACGCTTAGATTTATTATTTCTATCATCTTCAATGATTTAAATTAACTATTTATTATTGCTTTTGGCATTGGCATACTTTAAAGTTTCCTTGGTAATCTTTAATGCAATTACTTTAAAAAAACACGTCGTGTGCTTAATGTTTAGAATAGATAAAATAGTACTTAGGTTAAATAATAGGTAACATGTGAATGATAATCAATTCATTTTGAGGTCACGCCAATACTGGCGCGGCCTGCTAAAATGAGTATGTAGTAATAATTACAGTCACAGGTACGATGATAGCATTTTTCATCTTCCCAAGCGTGGTGATAACTAAACATTTTAATGGTTTGTGAATAAAATTCTACGAACAAAACACATAATGCCAACAAAAATCCGATTTGCATTTACATTTCTGGAACTCTAGAATTCATAGCCAATTTTGGGAAAATTAATTTAATATGTATTTAACAGCCAAAAATCTAATACTTTTTAATGTATCTATTGTGAAATATTTTACGAGTTTTTATGTAGGCACTTACCACAGCTTGCAGCTAACCATTGTGGCCATTGTTTATTTGGTATCACTGTTTCTGGATCGGAACTCATTTTATCTGATTATTCACAAATGTTTCACAATAATTCACGTAGCTCACTGAATTTAAAATTATTTGTACTCATGTCAGAAATTTATTACGTTGCTTCAAATCGTGCTTTAAACCATTACTTCAAACCGTGCGTTTTTTGAGATAATTATACTTTCGTTCATGGATACCGATCAAAATTCGTTAGCTGCTATTTGATTAGCAAATTTATTGAAATGCATAGCATGATGTACGATGTAGTCAACGTCACCCGATTTGGCAACATTCAGACTGAATAATTCATCGGTGATCTGCGCAAGTCCCAATCCAAATCACCTGAAACCGCACATAATAAAACCTGTTATGTTGTAAGATGCGTTTGTCCCTTCCACAGCTCGTGGCAACCATCGAGGCCACTGATGAATGGATTTTAGTACCATGAGATCCGCCGTTGCACGGTTTTAATGTGTAACCTTATTATGTTTTTGCTTTCACTCTCATATTTGTATAAACAGCCGTATTTTATTAATTATGATTGAACTTTGATTGATTGTTGAACGTTTGTTTTGAAGGTTCCAAGAGCCGGTAAAAAGATTTTATGTTGATAGAGGATTATAGTTTTTTTTGTATCAATGTTTGATTGGTGTATTTTATAAGTTTATAATACAATTTTAATCATTTTATATTAGAGTTTTATTTATTATCACGCATTAAAACAACAGAGAAACCGCATGCCAACTAAACTAGTGTAGCATAAATTATAGGCGATTAAATGTACCCACAAATTAATAGCAGCTATAAAATAATAAATTAAAATTAACAGAAAACATTGTTTTTAGCATGACATTCTTGTCATAGTCCCAAAGAAGCCTAAAAACGGCCTGCCAATGGTCCGATATATTCCAGTTAACCTCACCCCATGAACCCGGGCACCCCTGCCAAATCACCAAATGTAGCGAAACACTTGGGGTGACCAATGGCAGAGGGGTTGGTTATCCAATAAATGGTTCCCGGGCGGCGTTACCCATTCCGCTTCCCAAATTGGATGGAACCCACTATCACAAATATGTATTATCTCGTTAAATACACTTGTTAAATATTCGTGATTTTGCTTTTGTTTATTCAAACTCTTAGGAGTAGAGAAGAGATGCGTCTTAATTGATTATTTATTTTTTATGAGAAATCACAGATATTGTAATTTACAAGACAATGAAATACAAGAATTCGCCTGCATCCGAACTATTGTATCCGGTGATACCAGAAAGGCGGGAAGGAAGGTCAAGTAAACAACTTAATTCGAAAAACTGGAAAAACTTAGATTTTCTAAGTCAAGGTGGCAACAACATACTTCAACGTATCTTCATAGCACAATGCAAATACTGATAAAAGAGGGTCACCTAGACATTGAGCAAGGCTTTTCCATAAAAGAATATGCACGATTATCATTTATACAACAAGAATATAGTATCTGCATGTACAGTATGTTCCAAAATGTGTTTTTATTTCAATATCGACTTTAGCATTCAGTGTTAGTCTTAAGATATTTATCATTTGTTTTTTTTTTTTATTAATGTACATATTATTGCTCGATCCTACATCTAGTGTTTTTCAGTTTTTATCATTATTTTTATATATTTATTTTTTCTACTTTCATTGTTTTTTTATCTTATCTTATCTGTATCTTTTATGTATCACACAATATATAGACTGTGTTTAGATTATTAATCTAGTTCCTATCTCTGTAATATTAGGCAAAAAAGTTAATAATTATTGACTTTTTATTTATTATTTGGGTATGATGTGAACATTTGTTATTGGGTTGTAACCTAATTATTATAATTTATTGTTTGTTTAATGCATGTAATGTTATTAACCTGTAAATGTTCCTAATAAAATAAAATAAAATAAAAAAAAAACATGTCTTAAAATTCAGGGTTAGTCAATGCTGTTTTAAAAAGAAGATTTTTGTTGCTTTTTGTGGACTGTAATTTATTTATTTAAACAAAAATATATATAGGTACATTATAAGAAAGCTTTTACCGTCAAACTAGGAGATTTCCCGTTTTAGGACAGGCAATTGCCTGGATAAGTTCACGTTAGGTAGTTACATGCTGTTATTTGTAGAACGTACCTAATACTAAATGAATGAGGGCACAAGTGCCATTTACATTTGTAATTGTTAGATTCACAGTCAAGTACAAGGTTATAAAAGCAATGAAGCAAATAAATATAGTATTAGTAGTAAAGAGCTATTGAGAATACTTACAAAGTAAAAAAAATGATAATATATTATAACGTACGGGCTGAAATGCTCTCAAGGCGGTTCTACCACTGCCTGTAGCGACGATGTCAGAAAATTACTCTTCAAGGCATACTGCACTGCCCTGTACACATCTGAACTGTGGACGCAATATACCCAACAGCGCAATGGGACAAACTGAGGGTGTGCTACAACAATGCATACAGGCAACTTATGCAACTACCGAGGTTCTGCAGTGCCTCCACGATGTTCACAGAAGGGAGGGTGATCTCATTCCCAGCCTTACTTCGCCACCGGCTAGCCAGCTTCTGGAGCAGGACGAGGAAATCAACCAACATCATTTTCGTGGCTGCATCCGAGTGGCTCAGTTTCCCACTAAATGAGCGATGGATACAGATAATGAGGCAACCTCCCTGATGGACAATCCTAAAATATCTTTTTATTTTTAATTCTGTTTAATTTTTGTTTAATTTAATTTAACTTTTATGCTTCATTTTTTGTAATTTATGAAATTAATTTAATTTTTATTTTATGTTTTAACAAAGTATAAACCCATAAAGAAAAGAAAAAAAACTCTTTCTTCGATATAAAGAAATACTCGTTTCCTATTAATTTGTTTTTAAGAAAATATATGATACGTAGATTTGAATATAGGCAATCATAATTTTTTAGTTAAATAATTTCGTGTTATCTTATGTTTTCATATGACGAAAAAAATGTAGAAGTAAAGTTAAAGAGAGAATTATTTATCAAAGAGTTCGTGTCCATAAATAAAAACTAAGAAAGACATGTTTATAATTCTAATCGTGATTCTCACAGTATTTATTATATTGGAATCTCAATCAAAACTATTTAATGTAAAAATCGCTCGCAGGAATCGCAATCACTTAAAAATTCACAGTAATAACCAGAAATATTTGCATAATGCTTTCATTCACAATAACAAAAATAAAAACAAACCAAAAAATGCCAGTTACTTTTGTCAAACTTTTAGAAGATAATAATTTTGATTTAATTGAATGGCATTTACCTTTTACCCTAGAATTGGAAGCTACTTACCAATTTCTCCAAACACTGCTGGATACTCTCCACTATGCATGGAGGTTATATAACCTTATCATTAAATCTATTTCGGATAAACTTTTATAATATATAGTGTTATAATTAACAGACGGAATGCGTAAAAAAGGAGTTAATGTTTTTACAGGCCTTTACGAAATCAACACGAAAAAAAGCAACTCTCAAATACTTTCGCCAATCTTTCAAAAAAAGTATTCTATAGTCTTTTCACGTATTTTTAAATCCCTTCCAAAAGAGGCGGAGAACTTCCGACTTCAAATTTTTCAAGGAACAGTGTATTACCTTAATATAGAATTGGAAACGACTTACGAGTACCAATTTCTAAAAACACCGCTGTGTCCTCTCCACTATGCATTGAAGTTATATCACTGGGAAGGTAATAGTTAGTTTGGTAAAAGAAAAGAAGGCATCGTGGTGAAGTTTGCTTTATGGTAGTGAATGGCGTACGCGAAGTGGTACGTAAGCGATATTTTACGATTCGGTTTCTAAGGACTTGTTCTTTTGCAGTGAGGTAAATTCAACTGAACATTCGGCGGTCGGTAATTGCCAAAATACAACAAAGAATGCAATAATAATCAAATTAGCGCGAGCAAAGGTATACAACTTATTTGTAGTTATAACGCCACAATAAAACAATAGGTAAAATTTTGCAAGTTGTTTATTTACAAAATTATTTGATTGGTATTAACAAATGAAAAAAACAAAAATTAAAATATATGATGACATAGAGCGCTTTCATTATTACCGTGTCGATTCACGATTACGCTACAAAGAGCTGCAGCTCTTTCTTACACATAATGATAATTACTAATCATATTAATGACCTCTTCATTGACATTGGTCCAAGTTTCTTTTAATTTAATATCTAATTTTATTTTCTACCAAATATTAAAAAACACCTGCGAAGCGCAACAATAGGAAACGTGAATAAGTTAACTAATATTATAAATTATCAACAAACACAACTAATACCACGTCTGCACACACGCAGACATTCATTGAAAAATAAGTAACTCATAAAAAATCTCATCAATATTATTCATAGATAGATAAATTTACATAATCTAGGAATATACATACATAATAAGATACACAATCTTTAAATAAACAGAATAATTATGCTATTGTTTTGCACACTGACATCAAAAGAGTTATGTTTGCACAAGTCAGTGGAAAAAACTATAAACAGGAATGTCATGATGTTTAAATCAAAAATAGTTTTAAATGTTTTGCTAGGCCAAATAGAATTATTAGTGTTTTTTAAAATGTACAAATAACTAATAATAACTGGAATTTTATCTGGATTTTACTAGCCACAAGGGCCGGCGTTTGCTCTGTACACAATAAAATTATCACTTGTCTGTGATGTAAATATCGGTTGTTCATCCTAGAGCAAAATTGGGTCTTAGGTTAAACAATTTGATGTTTTAAACCTGGCAAATACCTAGGTTGCTCCGGACGTTCTAGTAAGAAAATTAATTAAAATATTTTCAGGATCCCGTGAAAAAGCCGCCATTTTGCAGGATGTCTGCTAAGATTTCCGCGAATTCCACGTTGAATTTCATATTTTTACAACGTAAATTTCGGGTTAAATGAAATGAAGTGTTTAATTGGAAATCAAATTCGCATCGAAAGTGCACCACAGTTACAAAATTATCGCTCCCAGTTCCACCTCAAATGCTGTACCTATTGACCTGGAAATTTGTATTACCAGTCACAACATATTGCTTTGGGGAAGACATTGCCTTACTCCCAGATCATCAGCCAGATCAGGGCCAGATGGATGGTATTATGTAATCAACTGTACAACCTATTGGCACTTATTGTGGGCAAACCAGTTTTGACCAGATTCAATCATGTACAGAGTGGAAAAATGTCCCAACCGCGAGAATACTTACTTTATGTCACGGTAGCTCTACACCTAGACTCTAGAGCTTACTGGACTGTATATTACAGTTTCTCAACATCATTTATCAACTAGAATTTTCAATTCATATAAAATAATAAAAAAACACCATTATTGATAAATTGCACTTTACCTACATCTGAAAATTAGTAAGTACCACGGGACTTTAAAATAAGATAGTCTCTGGATTTCATAACCAAAGGTGGGCCATAAACATTTATACTTTTGAAATAACCATGAAAAAAATCCATTTTTTATTTAAATAAATGATTATTGATAAGAACAAAAATATGCTGGAAAATCATTTCGAAAAAATAATTTCGTCAAAATGGCCGCCATTTCGCTGCTGGCATTCCTCAAATCTGGCCCTTAGATTTTCGAAAACTTTTCGACACAAATCTCGGGTATGTGGACCATTTCTTGATGGATGTTCTCATTTAATTGGAGTACAGTCGCTGGTTTATTTACGTAGACTCGACTTGATATATATATATTTACAAATAGATCCCATAAAAAATCAGCTGGGGTTAGATTCGGGCTGCGGGGAGGCCATGAAATATCTCCTCTGCTCGAGATCAGTTTGTTAGAGAAAATTTCTTTCACCATGGGTATAATCTCGTTGGAAGTATGGCAGGTTGCACCATCTTGCTGCATCCAAAGTCTATTATTGTAACTGACGAACTACTGTAACTGTGGTTTATTTACTTTTTATTTATTTTATTTCAATTCTTCAACATACACAATACAGATTATTACATCGGTTTACATAGATATATAATTTAGTATAAGAAAAAAAAAGTTGATGATCCGTAACTGAATGTATTTATGTAGGTAAGTACCTAGTAGTATTATGTGAACCTCACTAGGCGAACCTGTGTTGAGGAGGTGTTCTCATGTTTAGGAATAAATGCTATTCTGTCAACATACATAAGTAGAATCACCGTATCCTCCTTGTTATTGTCAAGAAGGACACTGTGGGTCGACCCACGGCGGTAGTATCGTATACATAAATTAAAGATTAGTTGCAGTTAGGACCTACATATACAGTTATTCATAGCAGCTAGTTTATGTTTTAGAAAAATAATAGTTATGATAAATAGGTAGGTATATTTTACACGAACCACTCGCCACTGGTATGAATAATATTGTGGTATTATTTTTGTCTCAAAACTAAGTTTTTACAATATTTTTTGAAAAAATATTTGTATTTGGTTATGTTTGGTTAGGTTTTATAATGTTTTGAATAAATTAAATACCTTGTTGTTTTATCCAGCCTTTGATATATTTTTTGTAAAGAATTGAACATGTATTTGTAGTTAGTAGTTGCTTCAGTGAGGTGGGCATGAACTTATATAGTTTAGTTGCGTAGTACTTAAAGTTTCTTTGCCCGTGTGAAGTATGAGTTATCAGTCTGTTTAATATTTTTTTTGTAGAGGCCTTGGTTTTAATAATTGCTAATTGAGGTTGCATTGGAATGTGAAGTTTATGTTGGAAGAAGTATACAAGTAAAGATTTGGCGTAGAGTTGTTTTATTGTCATGATGTCTAGTGTTTCGTAAATTACATTTGAGCTTATGTAGCGAGGAACTTGGAGGATTAATTTAATTGTTGCCTTTAGAATTTTTTCTAATGGATCTATTGCTATATTCGTTGCACTTCCCCAAGCCAATATGCCATATGTGATAATGGATTGGCAAAGTGCAAAGAATATGGTACTGAGGATTGTTCTTTGAAATATGTTTTTTTTTTGCTTTATGAGATGCATGACTCTTCAGTTTGTTTGTGATATAAGTTTTGTGGTCAGTCCATTGTGAGTTGGCAGGTTGAAAATATTCTTTCGCCAAAGATAACTGAACGCTTGCGCGTCGACATATTCGGATCGTCTCATACAGACATGTTTACTTGCACCATGTTATCTTTGCCCCTCCTTTGGCCGCCCAGTTTATTTTCGATTGAAAGTCGTGCCGGTTTCTTTCAAGTTTTTGAACCATAATTTAATTAAATTAACACATGGGCACTGATTAATACTCTGTAATTGGTGACGCGAACTTAATAGGTGGGCTGCATCATTGTTTTGTAAAACAAAATAGAATCATTGTTGAACAGAATAGAACAAAATCATGGTTTTGTACAAACGTTTTACCCAGAAAGCGCATTGCTCTCGTAAAGAGATCCATTGTGACTAAATTTCCAAGAAGTGAGGAGCGGCGCATAAGTTGCCCCGCTCTCCTCCCCCGTTCGGAATCCCACGACTTGCACGGCTGCAAAAGTGCAAATGTTTATGGTCCACCCTAAATGATCACAAGCTATTAAATATTTCAGGTTTTTTGAACAACAGTTAGTATTTTTACAATATTTTATAATAAAAAAAAATATAAAAAATGTTGATAAAACAGATAGCGAGGCCTTCTGAATAAAAAGTTTTAGATTGCCTTTGAATTGTGAAGTTAATCAAATAAATACTTCTCAAGTATTTTTATATATTAAAAAAAATCACCGTAAATTTGAATACCCACATATGTTAGGTACGTTGTTTAGGTAAGGTCAATTGAAAGTGAACTGTCAAAAGGTGTAACTGAAGTCAAGTTTAATCATTTGAATATCGAATGAAAATAACACACTTTGTTCATTGCACAATTTATTCAAAATTATCAAAATATTTTTAAACCAATAGTTTCTTCACCAGGTTACAATTATACGCCCCAAAG